>CM046882.1:526871827-527366972 GCA_025667525.1 Glebionis coronaria
TTGAAAGTAAATTGTTTCACCCCAATAATGGGATGAAAGGCTTTACTTCTATATCCTTTCATTTTTTTAATGAAATATCTCGAGAACAAAGTGTTAATGTAATTGTAATGTGTGAATTACAATTACAATGACTATTGATGACGTATAGTCCCTAGTCGGGTCATGAGCCCGACCCACGAGTACCATTCATATTCATTTCATTATGTATGGGTTAAGTAGATAGTGTCTTAGGCCCACGAGGCCCAATAGGTGATAGTCGCACATGGTTTCACGAAGATCGCACTCTGACCGTACACGGTCAGGGTCAAATAGAATTATAGTCTAATTAGGAGCATGATTCATCTAAGTAAAGAGGATATACACTCTCTCTATTTAAATGATAAGGATCACAATGTATATGGTAATTATCCCTTACTTAGATCGCATGATTCGGTTAGCCCAACCAGGGTTTCACCGACTATAAAAGGAACCCCCTAGGTTCCACAAGGTACGATTCACTTGCAATCATAATACCTTAACTATCAACTAAATCAATTACTTACTCTCGCACCGGAGTCTAAGCGTGAGAGACAATCTCACAGCAAGCCTAACAGTGTCTTTTCTTTTGTGTGCAGGGTCTTCATCACAAGTTCACTTGGTGCAAGAACCAGAGTCCTGATACCCGAATAACACCTAATTCGGGTCAGAGGTCGTCTATCCAACTTTTTTTTTATCAAAAACCACCAAACGATCTTCATAATGTGGACCAAATACACTACGTAATTGAATTCAATAACATCGAGTTACGACGAATTACAGCAAACCAAACAGACTCTTACTTTTTTATTATCGATACCATCAATTTACGTTAACTTTTTTTCTTCCAAATTAAATCCAGCGTCTATATGTTGTGATATTGTTAGTCTATTTAGCCAAAAATCGTCTGAAAAATTAATCTTTTATATTAACGGGCATTTTTAATTAACTAAAAACAAAAAAAAAATTAATTTTAATTCAATTTTTAATTTATTTCGCAATTTCAAACATCTTTATTCTTTTCTAAAAATTTAAGTTTTTTCATACGGTTTAAGTTTTTTAAAAAAATAAGTTTGTTGAAAAATGTAAACTTTTCTGAAATACGTTCTTTTTTCAAAGTCAGAAAAATATTTATTTAGGAAAATTATGAAGTACTAAAAAATTTAAATTTTTTTTAATTTTTTATAAAAGTTTTTCTAAAAAAATAGTTAAGTGCAATTTAATTTTTTATTTTCTATAAGTTAAAAAAAAGAAAAAAAAAATTCATAAAAAAATTATTTTAAAGTTTTCGTAAGAAAAATAATTTTTGATTTTATATTTTTTCAATTTATAATGTACGAAAAAAATAATATTTAAAAAAATATGAAATAAAACAAAAAATTAATTATAAGTAACAATAATCTTTAAATATTTTCAATTTAAATGTACAAAAAATCATTATTTCTTTTTGAAAGTACGAAATAAAAGAAAGATTAAATTGAATGAAAAATAATTTTGGATTTTAAATATTTTCAATTTAAAATGTACCAAAAAATTACTCCGTATTATTTTTCCAAGAAAACCATAACCCTAACGAACAAAAAAAAGAAATCACAACAACGCAGCAAATCTAAGAACCGACGTTAAGAAGTATATTTGGTTATAAATAGTCGAAGATTAACATACCTAATCTTCAAAGATAAACAAAACATCCCATATTACCACATACTTATAGATTACGTAAATATGCACATGATCTTACATTTTTTGGCAAAAAGATGATGTATATGAAAAGAATCACTAAGTATCCACATGATGATACAATCGAAGGATGCAACAAAACATCCCATATTACCACATGATAACAAACACGAAACTGCTACATGCAACATTGAAATTCAAAACAATTTCTATTGATGGACACTACATGAACCAGCAACTAAAACTAAGATTTCAAGACAACTTGAATTCGTAAACACTAATCTTGATCTTGAGAGCTAATTTGATGCTTAAACCTTGATATAACTGTACTAGAAAGTTGAAAGTTGTGCACTTGGAACACTTTTTGAAACTTGTTGCTCTTATTTTAGAAGTGCCAACTTCGACCCCCATGGATAGTCGTTCAAGATTTTTAAAAAACGCCGATAAATATAAGACCGATTTCTTACAAAGGTAAGTCGCCGTTAAAAGAAACAAAAAAAAAATATATATATTCATGTTATAGAATTCAATCTACACACAAAAACAATTTTCACTTTGTTAGGAGATAAAGAGGCATACAAGGAGAATTATTCCATACTTCAGAGTGCAATTTCAAAATTTCCCTAGCTTTCTTCTTCAAGTGAGGAGCATAATCCACTTGAAGCACCAGACACAGTTTTGAAACGGCCCCAATTCTCATCATCTCAGCTACAACTTCATCTGTAGCTGAAAACCTTCCGATCAAGGATAGTATGTGAACAGCCCGATCATCGAACCATGGTGAAACCCTAAACATTCTCTTAGACACCATTGCAATCCCCCCTGCATGACTTATAAATTGTGATCTCCCATCAGCGCATGAGCACAACTGAGCCAAGAGACTAAATACTAACTCGGACACATTCTTTTCGAGCCCATTCATCTCTAGCTCGACTAGTTCAAAAACCGCACCAGCTTCTACTATTTTCATACGATTTCTTCCCCATGGACAAACGTCGATTAATAGTTGTAGGGTTGCTTTCAGTGCTTGTGTTGATGTTCTTTTTCTCAACATGTTGACCGTTTGTTTAAAGAACTCAAACTTTAATCTTTCTAAAACACTTGTCGCAGAAACTTCAATGACCTTACTGAGCACCAAAATGGCTAGGGTCTGGACTTCACTAATTTCGTCATCTTTTATGAGAATGTTATCCGATCCTAAAACCAATAATAAAGAATCAATGAACTCATGATCATCTTTAAATTTAGCTATATTTTTCTTCTCCGGGACGGTGAGCCATATAAGGTAGAGAATCCTGAGTGCCAGACCGAGGCCGGCAGGATTCCTAGTGCAATTTTCCTTAGATAACTTTGTTATCAAAGAAATCATCACACCCGTAGTGCCTGCTTCGGTTAGGAACATTCTATTCTTTTCATTCTCATTTGCAATCAAATGCAATGCGTCTAGCGAGACTGAATAAAGCTCGCTTGACTTCAAGTCACGAAGAAGTTTCATGACATGGGATTTGCTTAAAAGTGGTTTTGGTGTCGGGATACGATCCACACCATAATTAGCATTTGCTACACACCATGCTTGTATGAGACGTCGAAGCGTGGTGTTTGGGGTCAAGCCGGAATCTTTTGACAATGGTTGTTTGGTTACGGGACACTGGACTTCGTCCGCGGTGGATAACCAGTACTCAATACCGCCCCGGTCGTACGTTATTCCCGTGACAGCCGTAACAGGGTCTTTCATGATTTGAAGTGAAATGGGACATATGAAGTAATTAGGTATTTCCACCATTTCATCTTCCATTTCGTTTTGTGGATCCTGAAAACTAGGTTATGAGTTTGGTAGAGAGAAACAAAAGTTTGTTCCTATACACTAAGGTATGTTATGGTAAACTAAAAGGAATATTTTATAACCGTCCAGATATGTTTGAATTCAAATGAAAGAATACTGGCTGCAAGTAACGTTGGAAAATTTCTAAAAATACTATAGTTTATGTAAATATAGTCAAACCCTGATAAAAAAATTTATGAATCGTTGGTCAAAGATAAAATGTCAATATCAATATTAATAAGTCTTGGGTTGACATTTCAGCTCGATTAACTCCACTATGGTGGCTGGTCAAATACATAGGACGGAATATTTATCTATCTAACTTGTAATTTTGCAAGAAGTTCATGAAAGAGATGCGTCAATTTATTGATACAAAATGTTGGATTAAAATCTGTGATACAGATCAATGTTCTAACTTGAATCAAAATATACCAAATATAAATATATTAACATATTTTTGTCATCATGTTTTAGTTTTCCTATTTATACATATCTAAGCAGTGTGATGAATGGTACAATAGTTCTGTGAACCATTGTGTCGATTGGTAGTTTGTAACTGTTAATAATCGTCACTTTGTAACTGCCATTATTTTCAGGGATTTGGGATTAGCCCAATGGGCTTAAATTAGGCTCAATATTTTCCCCTCCAATCACAAATGTCGTCGTGTAGATCTCTTAGTCAATAAGTTGACTCATCGTGAGTAATATGATCTTTGGTAATGCCTTTGTGTGTATGCCAGTCTTTTGATATTCACCACTTATAAATTCTACTTGTATGTCATCTCTTTCAACGCATTCTCTAATGAAGTAGTACTTCGTGTCAATGTGTTAGCTTCTTCCAAGAAAAACTAAGTTCTTCATAAGCCGTATGGCTGATTTGTTGTCAATCAGTGTTGTAGAATATTGATAACCTATGAATCTATGAAGTGGGTTGATGTTTTCTAGAGAGAGAAACTAGAGAGAGAAAGTGAGAGAAACTATGTGTCTTTTTATTAAGTGGAACTAGAAAATGAACAACAACCAACCCCTTTCCAAGGAGGAAAGGGGTATTTATACTTCCAAGCCTTATGTGGACTTGGGCCGGCCCATGACAAGCCCATGGGCCGGTTCTTACTTAACTAAATAAGTAACTCTAACTACGAGCTATTACAACATTAATAATATTGTGGAGTGACCGATACTTCTAATATACGTAAAAACGTATTTCTAACAATCTCCCCCTAAGGGAGGTCACTCCACGTTACAAAGTTCTAAACCTAGCATACTATACTAAGTCTTCGTTCTTTAGCTCGTAGTCTTTTCTTCTTTCTTTTTGTTGTGAATATTTTGATTTGATCTTTTAGGCTTTGGCTTGAGAGCATTGTTCTTTTGGCCTTTCACGTGCGATCTTTGCCTTCTTGTGAATTTTGCCTCCTCGTGACTCCATGTTCCACACACTTATGTCTTTTTGTTGAATTGTCGAAAGCTTCAGAGTTTGTTACAGCGGAAGACTTCATCTTGTACTTTCTTGAATTTTTTGCTGAACTTTGATGAAGAAAGACATAAGCATGTGGGAACGACTTCTACAGGTACACCGCAACACCACCGTCTTTAACTGGTACACAGCAACGCCACCGTCTTCAACAGGTACACAGCAACGCCACCGTCTTTAACAGGTACACAGCAACGACACGAATAAAATGGCTTTGAACATTTTATTCTAATTCGGTAGCATTTTACCTCCGGTCGGTGAAGACCGTTGGACGATATTAGATATCGTACCCGTGACGGATAGTTTCAATTAAGTAACTTCCTGACAGGATTTCGCGGGTAAACCCGTTCTCTTTATTCGACCGTCCAAAGCTGACTGCGAACATAAAGAGTGAATCACTTGGATAAATTATCCTTGTGATTTGAAGCCGTCAATTCATGAAACCTGGAACAAGTGAATTTCAATTAAGATTTTCACCATCGTTGCTTTCCAGTTATCACGAGCTCAATTCATAAAGAATCTTGCACGTCACCTACCAAGTGCTGTTTGATGTTAACACTAGAAGGATTTCCACTCGTCATTGTGATCAATAAAGAGTCACTCTGAGTGTTCTGGCAAGATCATATGATAATGCGTAGAGGCCTGGAACGAGTTTAAGTTCAATTAAGAATTAAACCACTGTTTCTTTCTAGTTTTTCACAAGATTGGTTCTAAAAGAACCGCACGTGTAACCTACCATGAGCTTGTTTGATGTTGGCTCAAGCAGGATTTCCATCTTCATTGTAATACTTGCGTATTACTCGGATGTTCTGGCAATATTACAAGAATACTGCGTAGGACTCATGAAAATCTCTTACTTTTCATAGTGTGTGAGAAAGCAAGGAATAAATGGAAAGTGTCCTAATGAGACTTTTGATGATCTCTTGGCTCTAGACTCGATTGTGCGTTTTGATTTAGTGAGCGATGGCTGGAGAGGAGTGCCACCTTTTCAATACCAGTCTATTCGGAGTGAATAAACCAATAGATAACGTGTTGATCTCCGTGTGATTAAAACAAATACCTTTTGAGAGATATTTGAGTTAGCTGGGAAGGGTTGTGCATTGCATCACTGGGTCCATGATGTCTTTCTTCAATATCGAGAATCATTAACAAAAATGACCTCAATAGCATATGTATTGACCCGGTTTCTGCCTAAAGTTGTAAGGAGGGCTTCTTTCTTTACACCCTTTATCTTTACATTTCTTTTTCATTCTTCAACCCCTTTAGTACTTACCAATACGTCATCATCACTAGCACCTTGTTGTGATTGTTTCAGTGCTAGCATTAGTAATTAGTCGGTACTCAGCTACGTTCACATTCTTTCTCCATCTTTCCTAGGACTTCTAATTCTATCTAGGGAATTGTCCTTGGGAAGATTCCATCGGCTCTGATGAATCATTGGACTAAACCTATTCCTACCACCCTTTTGTCACCACATTCGTCGTGAATTAAGCGTGTTTTGGGAAGGAATTGCCACCATGAAAAATCATTGAAAATCACCTAAAGTACTTGTGATATTGAAATCAAAAGTTTCGTACCTTAGGTGTTTTTGATCAAAAACGCTCCCCCTTAACACGTGCTTTACACATATTAAGTTGGATTATCGTTAAGTCTTTTTCATCTTTTAGCCAAGTATCACTTAAGTCTCCTTAATCCCATTTTCTCCCCTTATCCAAAATGTTAACCATTAATATTTGGGATATTGAATGGATTAACCAGTCTTTGGGTAAAAATGAAATCGATGTTTGGCCATAGAACATGTTAATGCTCCCCCTTAAGTTAATAAGGGATAGTTGTAGTGCATTAGTATGATATATTTTGAAAGATTTAGAATCTCGTGAGAAATTCTTGAAAAATTATCATACCTTAACACTACATCAAGCCGCAAAAGCACAATATTCACAAATTTACATATTCACAATTAAAGACCAATATAAAGTGGACCTGAAATGTACGACCCATTAGATGGCTCGTTGCAGTAACTTGTGGTGCACTCCATATGGTCTACCACCAACGAATCTCTCTAAGCTCCTCATCAATCTACGTTCACGGAGCTTTTGATCAATCTTCTTGATCACATACTTCGCCATTTGACGGTGACCCTGATGCCAATCCTCAGTCATCTCTGGTAAAGACCCACCCGAGTTAAGATGCTCCAATTTTCCTCTGACGAGAATGAGAGTCCCATCACTATACTTATAAAGCTCACCCACCCTCATAAACTTCATTAACCCTCGACTGTTCAAGTAGAAAATGCCGCAATTCAGGACAGAAATGCCGGTGTAGGGACATCTATCTACATGTTGAGGTAACACTTGATTCACTGGACGGGTTAGGTTAAGCTTCCTTTGGTAGCTTTCGACTCCCAGCTAAAGATCTTCAACTCGTTTCTTGATAACAACGCTTCGTGTGAACATACGAAGTGCTGTATTCAAGGCAATGATGTCTTCACGAGGAATATGTGTGAGTTGATCCCGGGTCATCATAAGCAACATATCTTCAATATCCTCAAGGCGAATGATAGAAAAATCTCCCTGCTGGATTATGTATTCTCTGTCATCCTCCCTTTTTAGTCGAATCTCCGTTACATGATAATAGCCATTCTTGGCTTCAGTTTTCAGCCCTAAAATACTGGAGATGCGGATATCGGATCTAACGTTGCTTCCTGAATTGGCTAAGCAGCAACCCCTGTACGCCCTTCGAACTCGTTCGTCCCAGTGTGATGCACCTATGACAGCATACATATCATAATTACGATTTACCTTTGGGACCCAGAGTCGGTTTACCTTTTCCTCGATAAAGGGTATTGTCCCCCAGTTGGCAGCTTTCAGCAAGGTCAGGGAGGTTGCGTACTTTGATGACCCCTTCAGAAGATACACAAGATCATTGGTGACGAAGAAGTCAAGAGCAATCTGATTATCTTGAGAAGGATCAAGTGGAGGTGGAGCTCTTTCTGAATCATGAAGACCTGGCCGTTGAACGGTATTCAGAGCTTTCAGGATCTCATCAGCATAATACTCGAACTCCATTCGGGTTAACCTGGTTTTGGCGCGAAGTCTTTTATCCTTTAATGCTCTCTTCACCAAAGACGGAGTAACCGAAGTCTTATACTCGTGAGCCAGAAATGCGCACAAGTCAATCGGACTGCGGATACGGAGATATAAAACATCTCGGTCAGCGTCTGTGATTGGATCATATTGCGTCGCTGCCGTGATCCAAGCCTGTGGCGGTGCAGTCTCGTCAATCTCCAACGTGTCTGCCCAGTCCCGTGTGCTTGATTCAGGAACAGTAGATTGTGGTTCTTGTTGTAGAGGAGTGGAAACGTGAACATCTGCTGGTTCTGATTCAGGCATCTCGTCAGTGTCATGAACGGGTGAGTGTTGTGCAGCTTCAGGTTCAGTTACCGATTCTACAATCACAGGAGCAACAACAACAGAACTAACAAGGTTAGTGGTAACAGGTATAGACACAGCAATAGATGTACCAGGAATTGATGACGCCGTAGTAGCATTCACATCGTGGCGCCACTTGGATCGTCTTGATTCCGTTGAGGAAGATTTTTCCTTTGCCGCTGCATCTTTCTTGGACTTGGTTCCAGACTTAGCAGGTTTCTTTGAGCTGGCAACCTTATCCCCCTTTTTAGGCTGTTTACCCCCATTATCATCCTCATCGCTATCCTCGTTGCTCCCCTTAGCACTCTTCTCATTACCATCACCACCATCATCACCATCATCATCATCATCATCATCATCCTCATCATCATCACCATCATCATCATCGTCATCGTCATCATCCTTTTCTTCTTCTTCTTCTTCACCTTCTTCTTCACCAGTACCCTCTTCTTCTTCACTTTCTTCCCTTTCTTCCTCAGGCAGAATGTGGTATGGTACCACACTTCCAAACGTTTTAAATAACCTATCATCCTCCATGATAGCGTCATTCAGGGATTTGTAAAGAGCCCGTTGAATCCTAGATTTATCAAACGATCCAAGTTCCCTCATACGAGCTTTGAGGATCTTCTTTAATTCAAAATCCGTCAAGTCATAAGCAATTTTGTAGGCGGATTCAGAAGGATTGGATGACTTGATCATCAAATTATCAGCCGCGAGTGTCTTCAACTCATCACGCAGTTTTGGCATAATAGATTCAACGGATTCTTTTACTCTCTCTTCAACAGAAGCTTCAAGTGCTTCTTTCTGCTCCTTGTATTTATCCCTCATCGCTTGAAGTCTAGTGATACGTGCAGCATGCTTATCAGCCTCAGCCTGCTTAACCTGAGCTAGTTCTTCTGCATGAGCTTTTCGAGTCAACTCCATCTCTGCAGCGAACTTAGCAAGCATCTCTTCTTGTGCTTTCTTAGATGCTTCTTCACTTTGAACTCGTCTATGTAGCTCTTGGCGAAGTTCATCCATCTCTCTTTTGTGATTATCCGTATGTTTATCCAACATTTTGGCCATTACCAATGCAGCCATTGTAGACGTTGCAGAGCTGCTATGGGTTGATTGAAGAGGCTCGGTTGTGACCACAGCACTGAGAATAGGAGTTATTGGAGGTGGAAGGAATGGTGTTGAAGCCGGTCTGGTTGGTAAGGGTTGTATTGGTGGAGGTTGAGTTGCTAAGGGTTGAGTTACTAACGGTTGAGTAGACACCATGATTGTAGGAGCACCGGACTCCTTTTCAACACTTGCTGAAACAGGAATTGATGTCTCCTTCGAAGTAGAATACCGTTCAGGTGACCCAAACTCATCAATATCCTCTGGCTCCTCGTACTCTTCTTCAATATTTATCCTTGCACCTGAACCACTACCGCCCGTATCTTTCCTACTCCTTTCAATAGCTATCTTCATCATTTTTCTCTCCGCCTTGTCAAGAGTAGGATCAACAACATCTTCTTCGTCACGTAGAACTAACTCATCAGCCTTACCCTTTCCCTTCTTAACCTCAGTCTTCTTCTTCTTGGTTTCGGGTTCAGGTAAAGCAGCTGGTTGCTTGCGTTTACCTTTACTCTTGACCGTAGTAGACGAGTCTTCTCCAGTCTGAAGGCTTGCTTTTAGCTTCTTGATTTCTAGCAGCAGTAGTTTGTAATCAGCAGAACCTTTAATTTTATCCGTCAGAAGATAATCGGGAATAGGACCAGGAATCACACCACCAGATGGTCCTTCATGCCTTAGATCTACAGTATGATTAGCTTCTTCGGTGTGATGACGACTTGCTGCACGCCTATCAATAGTAACATCATTCTTCATACAATAATTGATGATAAGCTTGATAAACCGAGGGTAAGCAAAGAAATTAGTCTTCAGCTTCTTGTTTTGGAAGAGTTGAAATGTGAATTCTTCCCATAACAACAATGCATAATCTGCATTTGCGCCTTTATACATTCCATGGAAGATGTTCATAATAGGACTGCGCAAAGCATCATGCCCACTTGTTTTCGGTGTAAGACATCTACTGAGAATACCCAACATTGCTCTCCAAGGTTGTCCTACTTTAGCAGTGGTAAACTCAGACGCAACTCGTATGTCAGGACATCCAAGAGCATCGAACAGCTCCATCAGTTCGTCTTTGGTAGGATCCTTTGAAAATGACATACCTTTGGGTGTATCCTGAATGCCAAATATCTTACGGAAGTCTGAAACCTTAAGTGTCTGCTGCTTGTTGTCGAGAGTGAAAGTGATCTTGTTTGAAGTGATTTCCTTGGTAGCCCAGAACTCATACATATAATCATAAGGCACCGAGGCAGTACTCCTTAAAGCATTCTTGAAATGAGATTGATCAAGAATTGTTATGGCGACTTTGAAACCATGGTGAGTGGATTTTGAGACTTGCTTCAGCCGGTAATTGTTTGGTATGAACTTGAGGGTTCGTGCTTCGGCAATAGCTGCTGCTCTAGAGTCTTGGATAGCTTGTACTGTTGGATTAGTCATTGTATCTGCTTAAGATAAGACATGAAAGGTTGATGCGCAAAAATATATGTATCATTATTACTTCTAAGCATAACACATTTCATAACATAATTCAACAAGTACATATAACAGGCAAATACTATCAATCAAATAATCCTTCATCCGGAACTTTCCTTCATTCGAAACATCTTCATTCGGAAGTTCGTCATTCGGAACTTCTTCATTCGGAAGTTCTTCATTCGGAACTTCTTCATTCGGAACTTCTTCATTCGGAACTTCTTCATTCGGAAGTTCTTCATTCGGAACTTCTTCATTCGGAAGTTCTTCATTCGGAACTTCTTCATTCGGAACTTCTTCATTCGGAAGTTCTTCATTCGGAACTTCTTCAGTCGGAAGTTCTTCATTCGGAACTTCCTTCATTCGGAAGTTCTTCATTCGGAACTTCTTCATTCGGAAGTTCTTCATTCGGAACTTCCTTCATTCGGAAGTCCTTCATTCGGAACTTCCTTCATTCGGAACTTCCTTCATTCGGAACTTCCTTCATTCGGAACTTCCTTCATTCGGAAGTCCTTCATTCGGAACTTCCTTCATTCGGAAGTTCTTCATTCGGAACTTCTTCATTCGGAAGTTCTTCATTTGGAACTTCCTTCATTCGGAAGTCCTTCATTCGGAACTTCCTTCATTCGGAAGTCCTTCATTCAGAACTTCCTTCATTCGGAAGTTTTTTCAGAAAATTCCTTCATTCGGAAGTTGATATCCATGTTCATCCGGAACTTAACAAACGCAGCTATGAAAGATTAATCTAGTCGCATTTAGTGAGTTCTAAAGCAATCTAAGGCAACAAATCATCTTCGAATGGTATTCCGAGCAAAACCCATCAAAAACCCCTAATCAATTAACCCTAATTTAAGCATACGAACCCTAATTGGATAATCTTGCTTATGCGAGTTAATTAACAGGATTTCAATGATTTAACGAATTAATGATTCAAATGATTGATGTTTGTACCTTTTGGAACGGATGAAACAGATTAGATTGATTGAAACGAGAGTTTTTAGAGCTTGTATGTGTGTTTCAATGGCGGCAAAATGAAAATGAAACAGTGAAGAAGAAAATAATACGCAAGGGGGGTTTTGGTTGACTAGGTCAAAAATTTTTGCAACTTTCTCAACTTGTCACTTTTAACCCTACATTTTCACTCCTTTTCCTTTTTGGTTTATTACTTTTCATTTTTCCTAACCATTGTTAAACTTAGCCACTATTAACTTTCACACAACTTAGCAATCGCAACCTATTTGCAAATCTCCAAAATCTAAAGCAAGTCCTATCACCTTGAACGAGCACAAGTCGTTTTCTAAAGCAATACCACTCATTTACCATTTAGCCATTAATTTTCCACAATCACTTTTGAAAATCAATTTAATGACGAAGATGAGTTAATATTTTCTCCCCCTCAAACGAAGACCCGTTTTCTATTTAAAGAGCTGTAGTCATTGTTTAAAGAGTCAAATATTGATGAAAACATTTCCAATTAATGTCTTGAAAAAGGTTGATTCGTGGTGGCAATAAGATTTCTCTTATTTTGACAAATTAATGCACTGAGACATACACAAATTTGTGTTAGACCAAGTTATAAAGTAAACTTGATCCCTTTGCATGATTTGGCTTGTAAATCATGCCCGAGAAAATTAATTCCCGTTGTGAGCCAACGTTTTCCAAGGAAATACGTGACTTTAATATGAAAACCGGGTTGCAGTCTGAAATAACTACAAGCCATGATGGGCATGTTTTAAAAATGTACAACTTTTATACGGACTCTATTTATGGCACCGTGTCAATATTGATCGACATTTCTAAGGCCGTAAATATTACCGTACTAAAAAACATGCCCGATTTAAAAACGAAAAATATTTTTGGTTTTTCTTGATTTTATATTTTTTATGGTTTTTCTTGGTTTTATATTTTTGTATTTGTCTTTTTGTGGTTTATATATTTACGATAATATACATGATCACGAACAAAGGATACTCTGAATAGTTTACCACCACTATTCAGCTGATTCTTCTGCCAACTCTTTGAGAGTCGCTGGAGTGAATGATTTCATGCCAAGCTTGTCGATCAAAAACTCGATTCGTCCTCGATCTAAGGCTTTGGTGAACATATCTGCCAGCTGATACTCAGTAGTGACAAAATACAGCTCGATCACTCCGTTCTCCACCTGCTCTTTAATGAAATGGTAGCGAATGTCTATGTGCTTGGCCCGGGAGTGTTGAACATAGTTGCAGCAAAGGGCAATGGCGCTCTTGTTGTCACAATACATCGGGATTTTGTTGAATCCCAAACCGTAGTAAGTTAATTGTGATCTCATCCAAAGGACTTGAGCACAACAACCGGACATGGCGATGTATTCAGCCTCCGTGCTAGAAATTGCAGCGCTTTTCTGCCTTTTTGAAGACCAACTGATCAATCTATCTCCAAGGAGTTGCACAGATCCAGAAGTGCTACGCCTCGTGTCTTGACATCCAGCATGATCGGCATCTACGTATGATATTAAAGCAATAGAGGAATCTTTCGGATACCATAGACCACGATGAAGTGTTCCTTTTAGATACCGAAAGATCCTTTTAACAACATGTAGGTGCTTTTCGGTAGGCCGAGCCTGATACCGGGCACACATGCATACGGCAAATTGCAAATCAGGCCTGCTAGCAGTCAGATAGAGAAGGGTGCCGATCATCCCACGGTAAAGTTTTGGATCGACAATAGTCCCATTCCTGTCTTCATCTAACTTGGATTTCTCCACCATTGGAGTGTCCACGGGGTCACAATTATCAAAGTTATATTTCTTTAACGATTCTAGAGCATATTTGGATTGATTAATAAAGATGCCTCTGGGATTCTGAGAAATCTGTAATCCTAAGAAAAATGAAAATTTTCCCATCATTGACATCTGAAATCGTGTGGACATTATCTTCTCAAAGCGTTTAGACAATTCTATGTTAGAGGCAGCAAATATTATATCATCAACATAAATTTGTACCAGAATCATGTCGTTGTCCTCCTTGAGAGTGAATAGAGTGGGGTCCACCTTGCCTTTGGAGAAGCCTTCCGAGATGAGATATGTTGAAAGGAGATCATACCACGCGCGTGGAGCTTGTTTCAACCCATAGAGGGCCTTCTTAAGCTTGTACACATGATTTGGAAACTCCGTGCTAACGAACCCATCCGGCTGACTAACATAGACTTCTTCCCTTAGTTCACCGTTCAAAAATGCCGTCTTCACATCCATTTGATAGACGATCATGTTCATATGAGCAGCATACGCAAGGAATAGTCTAATAGCCTCCAATCTCGTAACAGGAGCAAAAGATTCTTCAAAGTCTATACCCAAGGCTTGTTTATATCCTCTAGCAACCAATCTAGCCTTATTCTTCAAGACTGCACCCATCTCATCAAGTTTAACCTTATAAACCCACAACAAGGTAAGGATGTTAGCCTTGTCAGGGAGAGGAACTAATTCCCATACTTCAAGTCTTTGAAATTCATTTAGTTCCTCTTGCATGGCTTCAATCCAAGATGATTGAGTCATAGCCTGTTGCCAATTTTTAGGTTCAACTTCGGAGAGAAATGCATCAAAGTAGCAATAGAGTGCACTCTCTTGTAATTGATGGCGTGTAGAGACTGGTCGATCTAGATCTCCAATGACATTCCTAATTGGGTGATCTTTTGTCCATTTGGTGCTATGATTTTCAATCCTAGGTGGTCTGGAGTGAACAATAGAAGGAGCTTCTTCTGAGGTAGACGCGGCTGAAGGGTTTTCAGGGAACGGTATACCAAAGAAAGGAAGCTCTTTTAAGTGAGCATATTCCAAATCGTGATCAGTAGAATCCTCTTCCACATCATTAGGCACAAGTAAGGGTGATGATTCAGGTGTAGTTTGAGAATCACTTGGTAAAGGTGCATCCGGTTCAATGTTAATTGAAGATGCATTAGATAAAGGTTCAATAGCTTGAGCAACAACTTCAGGGATTGGAGCTATCACTGCAGGTGTTGGAACTTCATCATTTGGGGGATCAAAGAATTCATCAAACAACGGTTGAAACAGTTTATCCCACTCAGGCCTTGAAGGTGGTAAAAATGATATAGAAGTAGGATTATTGGGAACTAATCCGGAACTAATAGCACCGGTTCCCATCTCATGAAGCGCGGGTTCAGAGCTTCGTTGCTCAGAAGCCATCGCTGTCAGCTCATCGAAATCTGCGTCCATAGTTTCCACGATCTTACCAAGACGACGGTTGTAAATTCGGTATGCTTTCTTGGAGGGTGAGTAACCAATGAAAATACCTATATCTGCTTTCGGTTGAAGTTTGCCCAAGTTCTCACTATTAATGTTTGGATAACAAAGAGCACCAAACACATGAAAGAATGAAACATCGGGTTTATGGTCATGTAGAAGCTCATAAGGTGTTTTTCCATGGCGTTTCCGAATGATAGAACGGTTTTGGGTGAAACATGCAGTAGATATAGCTTCTGCCCACAAGAACAATGGAGCGTTCGCATAAATAAGCATAGTCCTAGCAGCTTCCATAAGCGTACGATTTCGTCTTTCAACGACACCGTTTTGTTGTGGAGTGCGTGCAGCGGATGTTTCATGTGAGATACCAACTCCTTCATAGTAATCACGAAGAGTCTGGTTGACGAACTCTGTTCCATTATCTGTACGAATACGGCGGACAGTAGTATTCAAACGTACCTGAATAAATTTCAGAAAAGTGATGATAGCCTTCGGTGCTTCATCCTTTGTACGTAGAAATCTAATCCATGTAAACCTGGAGAAATCATCCACAATAACCAGAATGAATTTCTTACCGCTCACACTTTCAGTTCTCATTGGCCCACAAAGATCCATATGCAAAAGATGAAGTTTTTCTTGATTGGTGTCTTCAGCTTTGGGCTTGTATGATTTCTTGGTACTTTTCCCCCTTGAACACGCGGAACATAAATGGTCCTTGTGAAATTTGAGATTTGGAAGACCACGAACTAATTCGTTTTTAGCCAGATGATTAATAGCATCAAAGTTAAGATGAGATAATCTGCGATGCCATAACCATGACTTGGTCTTAGATGCTTTAGAGAGAAGACATACTGGAGAGGCGGCCATCATGTCTTGTAGGGACAACGTATAAAGATTTGCACCATGAGATCCCTTCAACAAGTCTTTTCCTTCCAAGTTGCGGATGAAACAAGTGTGTTGTCGAAAAGCAACCTCTAGGTTGGAATCACAAAACTGTCCTACTGAAAATAAGTTATGACCAAGACCTTCTACATAGTATACCCTTGAAATCGTAACGTTTCCCATCTGATATTCACCATACCCCATTATCTTTGCTATATGATCATTTCCGAATTTAACCGTTCCAAGAAACTTGCTGACGAAATTTCAGAGCATCGAGCGATCTCCGGTCATATGCTTTGAACAACCGGAGTCCAAATACCACAAGATGATTTGGACCACCTGAAAATATCACCACACGAAGACAATGTAGAGGTATCGGAATCTGAGTGTTCCTTGTTATTAGCAGGTACAGATTTAATAATCTTAGATTTGCTAACTCTAGGTTTCTTAGATTTCCTAGCCTTCTTCTTCCTAGTTGGTGGTGTAGATTCTAGTTGGCTTAAATCCTGAGGTATTTCTTCACTGATAGGCACTATAGTGAGGGCAGACCTAATTAAAGGGCGCTGTTTCCATACTTTAGTGCTAGTGTGCCTAACTAAAGGACGCTCAGACCTAACCTCAATGGATGCATTCCTAGTTAAAGGGCACATTTTTCCATCTAATGTAAAGGTCCTACCAGTGGGACGCCATTGCCAGCCAACTTGGGCACGAGTTCTACCAGTTGGCTTCAATTCAAGATTATTCGGCATTCATTTCATTCACATGATCAATAAGACACAAATCATGACGTTGGGAAAACATACATTCATTACAATTCTAACAATTCAAATTAGAATTCACGAATGGTTTAGGCTTCTGCACAGGCGCAGAGCTTTTAGTCTTAACATGATTCTTTTTATTTAAAACTGAACTAGCATTCCTATGGTGAGCTTCTACTTTCTTCTTGTTGGTACTACTAGTGGAGGGCTTGATCTTATCTTTCTTGAGTGGCGATCCTTTAGCCTTAGTAGACTCTTTTACTCCTGTAGAAGGCAAAGTGGGAATATTAGCAACAGATTTAAAAGGTGCCTTACTTGATGGTGCCAATGACGGTTTTGCTCCTGGAGTCTTATTGAATGGTGTTACAGCAATGGGTCTATTAGTGAGTAGTGCAGAACCTGGTTTACCTATGTATTGTAAGTAGGCTAAGCAATATTAAACACGCTTAATATATTCATGGGCTGAATAATAGTAGCTACTTGAGGGATCTAAGGCATAAAGATCGTCTAAAATATCCCTAACAAGATCTACATGCTTAATCGCGTTCCTCATATAATCATCGTAGGTAACCGGGTTTTTCTTATGGAGCGGGTTCTTATAAAGCACTACTGACTTGGTTGTTGGAGCACTAGTGGACGGTGCAGAGTCGGTAGCTAAGTTATCAACAGCTTCTTGTCGGGTGAGAAGAAGTGTCTCCTTTAACTCGGCCAAAACCATGTTTTTGTCAATGAGCAGGATGTTTAAGTCAGAGATTTCCTCACACTTTTGGTTCAGTTGTTCAACATAAGATTGTTGCTGTGCTGCATTAAAAGCTAAGCATTCTTCTATTGAACCATAAAGAGCGGATAGTCCCTGTCTTGCCCGATCCATCTCCCCTAGAATAGACGAAAGTCTAATTTCTAAGTCCTGGTTTTTAGACTCTGCGGCCTCTAGTTCCAATTTTAATGTTTCATTTGATGACACATCTCTCTTCAATCTCATAATCTCTTCCTCTAATGCCTTAACTATTGCAATCATCTTGTCACTCGTCTCAACACCGTTTTCACTACTATTTGTTATCAAAAGATCCTTATTTTGAGTTTGCTGTTTTAATTTTAAAGATATACAATGTTGTTCTAGTTGATTAAAGCGTTTTGAAAGTAAATTGTAAGAATCTTGTAGCTTTAAAAACTCAGCGTTTGATTCGTGACAAGAATGATTATCTACCTCATTTACAGTATCAGCAACATTTACAGAGAGATCACACACATCATCACAAATATTCACATCATCACATTTAATCATAGCAGATGTAAGCTCATTCGAATAATTGACATTTACAGTAGTAAGCACATCATACGAAATTACTTGGGACAAGAATCGGTCATATTCGGATAAAATCTTTTCCTTTTCAATTAGTTGTAGTTCGTAAGCGGTGTCCATTTCATAAAACACATTTTGAACTTCTCCAATTTCAAACTGAAGATTTTCCTTAAGAGATGCAAAACTTCCTTTTAGACTTTCGACAAACGGATTGATCTCATTTTTAAACACCTCGTTCATGTGTTCGAAAGTCCATTCTCCGGCGTTTAGGCCATTTGAAGTCGTACATTCCAAAATGACCTTGTCAAAATTAGTAAAGTATTGATTAATCTCTTGCAAGTTTAACCATACAGTGCTAACAGGTAGAAGATCCTTTGGAATTTCCTTAGGACCTTCCATGTTGACAAGTGTAGGAAATGTACTAGGGTTTTCTTCATCTAACATGTAGGTTGGTGCTGTGATGAGATCTTTGTCCATATGGAAGCGAATTCTAAAATCCGTTTTTGCAAGCTCCTGATTCATTTTAAAATAATCACACTCGGGATATTTTGCAGAATTGTATGACCGATCCTCATCAACTAGATCCTTACTTGTTCGATCATCGAAAATAACAATCGGGTCTAAGACCAATCCTAATTGGGTTGCATTATAAAGTCTTGGACTATGTCTTAAAGCTTGTTTTGCATACCTTGGGTTAGGGGGAAGGCCTTTTTGACGTGAAAAGTTAAATTCTCTAAACGAAGCATCAAATAAGTGCACTAGTTGAGAAGCAGCGTATTGTCTTAAAAGCAAATAATATAGACTTCTAATCTTATTAGCCGCATTAATTTCCATTTCATTCTTCTTAGACTCGAGTAACTCAAAATCCGTTTGAAGTTTTTGAAAATTAGTGACCACTAACTCTTTTTCTTTAAGTTCGTTAGAAAGATCTGCTCTTAAGGTTTCAATTTCTTGCAAATGACCCATTTGTTTGTTTCGAAAATGTTCATATTCGGGATTTGTTAGAACACTAGACTAAGGCACTAATTCCAGAGTTTGAACTTTCTCGTTGCTTAAGGCAAGCTCATCAGACAAATTCTTATTCTTGGCTATGGTTTCTAAGAGTGCAGCATTCATTTGGCTAAGTAATGTAGCAGGAACCATGACCAAATCTTGTTGAGCAGGAGTATGCGTATGCGAAGTGACTCCCGGTTGTGCTTCACTCAAAGTCTGGGGACTCACATTGATATTACTATCATTGATTGTCTCCTCATTTGAACGACTCACTACCGAAGACTCATTCGAATCAGCACTCTCTTGCACAACTTGATGTGGTTGAATACTATTATCAGTGGTATTATTAGGTACCTCAGATATTTTATCTGACCCATAGCTAGAGAGAGTTGCCATGAGAGCGGCCTGAGCAGATTGAAGATCATCGCAGTCTGAATCATAAGCATCAAGATCATCTGCTTGGTATGCTGCATTCTGTGTAGTGACCACGTCTTGTTCACCAATCCCTGGATCAGCAAGAAATGCAAGCTCCTCTTCATCAAGTTCCCTTCCTTGTGCCTGAGCATTGACCAGATAAATCTTCTCTGAAAACCATTGACCATCCCTCCTCCTCTTGGGTTTCTTGCAATCCCTGGACATGTGACCTTCTTCCTTGCAGTTGTAGCATGTAATCATTCTCAACTTGCCTGTGGAATTAGCCCGTGGAGGAGTGTTGACCATTGGAGCAGGATTGACCGTGCGTGCATTGGTGGTTGATGTAGTAGGTCTCCCCTGATAAGGTTGAATAGGTTGAACCATGACCCTGCCATTCTCAATAGTAGCTTGTTGGCGAGAGTTGGATGAATTCCTCAGCTGATTGTTAGTCGGAGCTGGTCCTCGAAATCCTCGTTTGCTCAATGTCTTTGTGAGATAAGCAGACAAAGTGGCTAACATTTCAACTGGGTCAGTTCCTTGTTTGAACTCAGGAATGGGGACTTCATCATTATCACAATACAGTGCTTGGTCCTGTTGATCTGCATAAGCACTAGAAGGAACACTCATGTGGTCAGTGTAGCTTGTTGGATATGCTGCAGTCTCTTGATAAGAAGAATATGGAGGCTGAGCATAAGATGCAATGCTTGCTGGGTGAGGTTGTGAGGCATATTGTGATGAGGGTGCACTAAACCGATATTGTTGCTGATGTGAGGTGGGTGGTTGCGGTATAATCGAATATTGGGGGAAGCTTGGTGTCATGTAAGGTGATGGATGATAGGCTTGATGTCCCAAAATATAAGGAGTGTTGTTGTGTGACAAGCTTGGTTGATTCGCCATCAAAGCTAAGGAATCAGGATACATACCTCGAGTCGAACGGTGCATGATCACGTGTTTCTCATGCTGCTGAAGAAAAGCATAGAGTTGATCCAAATTGCACTTATGCAAATCCCTGGTTAACTTAACATCGGTAATATACTCACCCCATTCAGCTTGAGGTAAAGTATTCAAGAATTTGGTGTTAACCTGGAATGGAGCAATCACGAGATTGTATACGTTCAGATCATTCATGAGAGTGGTGAATCTGAAGTAATAATCGTGAAGCGTTTCCCCTGGGCTGTACGTGAATCTATCAAACAGATCATACAACTGACATTCCCTTTCTTGTTTAGTCAGAGACGTACCTTGTAGCAACACCTTTAGACGTTCCCATAAATCCTTTGCAACCGTATACTGACTTACCATCCGATAGATATCATGTGGAAGAGCTTGGAGAATGGTTTGAAGAGCTTTTTCGTCTGCATCTGCAACAAGTTGTTGGGCTGGTGTGAGTTCTTCAAATTCTCGTGGTCGAGTCACGTTGTTAACCACTATGGTACCATAGTCAAGTGGACCATTTAGAATTGACTTGACCATAAGCCTCCCATATACTGGTTTTCCCTTAAGGTAAGACATCATCCGGCCTTGCCAAGCTTCAAAAACTTCTTTGATGAGCATTGGCGGGCGATTATCCGTTCCCGTAATGACGGAAATATCCGTAAGTGATGTCATCTGAGGCATTACTGAATTCGGATTCATTTTTTGTTCACTTCAAAGAGACAAAGATTATCGGTTGATCGAGCAGTGAAGTAAAGCTTGTGAATTGTGTTGAGTTTTTGTTGTAAGAAACCAAGATTAAATCCTCTAAGAAATCGTCGAAAAAACAAGTGAAATAACCCTTGATTCGGAACTTTTGTTGATTCGGAAGTGTTGATTCGGAAGATTTTGGCTTGGAATACCTTGATTCGGAACTTTTGGTTCGGAAGATTTGATCCGGAACTTTCCCTTGATCCGGAACTTTTCCCTTGATCCGGAACTTTCCTTGATCCGGAACTTTCCCTTGATCCGGAACTTTTTCCTTGATCCGGAACTTTCCTTGATCCGGAACTTTCCCTTGATCCGGAACTTTTTCCTTGATCCGGAACTTTCCTTGATCCGGAACTTTTGGTTCGGAACTTCTGGATCCGGAACTTTTGTTGACCCGGAACTTTTCGTTCGGAACTTTTGGTTCGGAACTTTTGTTGATCCGGAACTTTTCGTTCGGAACTTTTGGTTCGGAACTTTTTGATCCGGAACTTTGGTTGATCCGGAACTTTTTGGTCCAGAAGTCTTTGGTTCGGAACTTTTTCTGGGTAAACAGAAACCTTGTTCGTGATGAACAGTCGATCAAAAAATCAAGATTAAACCCAGATTTTTACCAAATAACCCAAAAAGTTTTGTGATTTCAACTATAATAAGTAAAAACTAATACTTATCAACTAATCCCAATCACAAAAACACCAAAAACTCCAATAATCAAGATGATCTTCTTAAAGAACACTAATACAATCAAAAACTAAAAGATAACACAAATCATTACCTTAAATCACTCCATAGCTCTTGATACCAAATGTAGAATCTTGATAACCTATGAATCTATGAAGTGGGTTGATGTTATCTAGAGAGAGAAACTAGAGAGAGAAAGTGAGAGAAACTATGTGTCTTTTTATTAAGTGGAACTAGAAAATGAACAACAACCAACCCCTTTCCAAGGAGGAAAGGGGTATTTATACTTCCAAGCCTTATGTGGACTTGGGCCGGCCCATGACAAGCCCATGGGCCGGTTCTTACTTAACTAAATAAGTAACTATAACTACGAGCTATTACAACATTAATAATATTGTGGAGTGACCGATACTTCTAATATACGTAAAAACGTATTTCTAACAAGTGTTGTAATCTTTTCTTCTCTTGTATATGTGAGTCTGCTTAGTAGTCTCTTTAACCATAATCCTTGTGTTGCTGCTGCAATTGCGACGATAGATTCTGATTCGCATGATGATAATGTTACAATGGCTTGTTTTTGTGTACTCCAGCTAATTGGTGATTCACCAAAGTAAAATATAATTCAAATGGTTCCTTTGCCTTCTTGAGTGTTGACTCTGTAGTTACTATCGCTGAATCCTTGTATTTTTTTTCTCCATTATGCTTATACGTGATTCCATAATCTTTTCTTCCTTTTACATGATGTAGTACTTGCCTTATGGCTATCATATGTTGCTCTTTTGGTTCTTGCATATAACGACTAAGTAATCCCACATAGTAACTTAAGTCGGGTCTTGTGTGAAGTAGATACCTTAAGCATCCAATTAAGCTCCGATATTCAGTTGCATTGACCAATGTTCCTTCAATATTCTTTGTTAATCTTGTTCCTGGGTCCATTGGTATCAATGTTTCATTGTAGTCAATCATTCCAGCTTCTTTTAAGATCTTGCTTGCGTAAGCAGATTGCTTAATAGATATGTCACCCATTGATTGTGTGACTTCTCTGCCTAGATGGTAGGCTAGCAATCCTAGATCACTCATTTCAAATTTTTCTTCCATTTGAGATTTTAATTTGTGTATTTCTTTCTTAGGTGTACCAGTGATTATTAGATCATCTACATAGACTCCTATTAGTAGGATTGAGTCTCTTGTCGTCTTTGTGTAGATGGCTTGTTCCAGTGCACACATCTTGAAATCTAGTGACTTTAAGGTGTTGTCTAGATTTATGTTGCATGCACGTGGTGCTTGTTTTAATCCATATAGTGCCTTCCTAAGTTTGTATACTTTTCCATCTTTCTTCATAAATCATGCAGGCTGTGTAACATACACTTCTTCTTTCAAATCTCCATGCAGCAATGCAAATTTTACGTCGAGGTGATGTACTTCCCATTTTCTGTTAGCAGCTATCGCATGTAATAATCTAATGGTTTCCATTCTTGCTACAGGAGCAAAAACTTCTTCAAAATCTATGTCATGCTCTTGTATGTAGCCTTTTGCTACTAATCAAGCTTTATGCTTGATTATATTTCCATTTGCGTCTTTCTTGGTTTTGAACACCCATTTCAAACCAATTGCTCTTTATCCATTAGGTAGAGTTGTTAATTCCCATGTATTATTTCTATTTATGGAATCTAACTCAACCTTCATTGCTTCTATCAATTTTTGGTCTTTTGATGCTTCCTTATAGTTCTTGGGTTCATCTCCAGCTAGTAGTAATTCCTAAATGTTTTCATATACTTCATTCAATGTTATAAAACCTCTTACAAGTGTAATGTCAAGTCGTGAGTGAGAGCTTGTAATTGCTATTGATTCACTATCACTACGATTGAATGATTGAGTAATGTTATTGGGTGTAAATTAGGAATTTACTTGAGATGATCTTGTTGATGATGTTTGAGGCATGTGGGGATGTGTGGGTGAGTTATTTGTTGGTGTTGCATATCCATCATCTTCATAATTGTTAAAATCATCGTCTTCTTCGTTTGGTTGGTCTTCTTGATCATGATGATCATTTGTGGCTTCAAGGTTTTCTATTTTGAAGCCAGTCCATTCGGGTTCATCGTTGATATGCTCATTCAAATATTCGTTCCAGTCCCATGTTTCATCCTCTTTAAATTTCACGTCTCTACTAACACAAATTCTTTGTGTTGTTGGGTCAAATAGTAGATAGGCTTTTGATCCATGTTCGTTTCCTAGGTAGACCATTTTAGTGCTTCTATCATCAAACTTCGTTAAATGTTGCGATGGTAACTTTGCATATCTATGCAGCTAAGAACATTTAGGGTTTCTAAGTTTGACTTTCTTTGTTTGAGTGATGTCTTCTAGTGCCCTTGTAAGAACACTATTTAGGATGTATATGGCGTCTCTAACAGCTTTAGCCCAAAAAATTTATGGCATGTTCGTTTCTTTCATCATACATTTTTGTTGTGGACATAATTGTCCTATTTCTCCTTTCTACTACTCCATTTTGTCGTGGTGAGTAAGGTGCAATAAGTTGTCGTGCTATGTCATTTTCTTTGCAAATTGTGTGAATTCATTTGAAGTGAATTCTCCTCCACGATGAGTTCTCAACAGTTTTAATGTTGTCCTTAACTCATTCTTTATCGTTTTCTTGAATTCCTTGAAAGTATTAAAAGCATGATCTTTTGTACTTAAGAAATATGCCCACATATATCTTGAATACACATCGACTAACAAGAATATGTATTTCTTTCCAGAAGGTGTTGGTGGTGTGATTGGTCCACATAAGTCTCCATGCACTAAATCTAATGGTGATGTACATCTACCTATGGCTTTCTTTGGAAATGGCGCTCTATTGTGTTTTCCAACTAAACCAACATCTAAATTTGTGTTGTATGTTCAATTTCATGGACTAAATTCTTTTGAGTCATGGATTTTAGTGACTCAAAGTTGAGATGTCCTAATCTTGCGTGCCATAACCATGAGGTATCCTTTAGATTTGCTAGCAGGCATACAGGTTTGCCTATCATTAGACTAGCTTTGTAGATTAGATTTCTTTATCTTGTGACTTTCATAAAAAACTGGTTATCCATGTCATAAAGTCGTAATTCGTCGTTTTCCATTACTACTTTACAACCAATTTTAGTAAATTGTCTAAGGCTCAATAAATTGCTCTTTAGGCTAGGGATGTAATGGACATGTGATATAATTCTTTGTTTATCGTCATCACATTATATTAAGATTAAACCTTTTCCTTTTAGTTCTTTGTATGAACCGTCTACAAATCTTACTTTTCCACTGACCTTCTCATCTAATTCTATAAAATGTTCCCTTATTTCAGTCATATGGTTGCTTGCTTTATTATCTGTAACACCCCCAAATTTATACAACTCAGTACAGCGGAAGACTAGTTGGTGTTACGGGATAGCACATTACTCACATCATAGACAACGCATAAAAATCGCGTCGTTTAATAATAAATCATTTCCATTCATAAATATCAAAGTTACATCGGTCCCAAGTCATTATTTTTAATACAGGTTTTACAAACATTTGAATGGAAAATATTGTTTAAGTGCGGGCCATGAATTCTTGTTGTCTTCCAGAGAATTACCTTCAAGTACCTGAGATAAAACATGTTAAAAGAAAAGGTCAGCGATAACGCCGAGTGAATTCATAGAGTTTAATAAATTCCATCAATATAATATCAGTATAAAATTATTACTGAAAATCATTTTGTACAAATCATTTTAATAGGCCATAAAATAGTCAAAGTCATTTTATACAAATCTTTATCGAAAATCATAATATAGGCATTTGCCTTAAAAATCGTTATACGAATCATTATCGTTAAAAACACCATACAATACGTTTTTGCAACGTTGTATAGATTAAATAAAACCATTATATGAATATGGTTATAAAAAGCCTTAAAAATCATTATACGAGCCAATGTCGTAAAAACGTCATACAATACGTCTTACGACGTTGTATGAAAATAAAACCGTTATATGAGTATGGTTATGAAAACCAAAACACGAACATAATATCAATAGTATGACCCCGTATTGCTAGTCAGGCAATACTTCGTAATTCGATGCGTCTAATAGTATTTCGTTAGTTTTGGATTATTACAAGCCGCATGACATTGTTACCTTACTAAACCAAAACGGGTAGCTAACCCGATACCAATTTTGCCCATCTAAAGTAGCGTGTCGTCACAAAGGTCACGCTATTGAAATCTTATCATACATAAATTCGCTTACCAATCAATGTGGCACGACGGGGATCAACCGTCAAGGCGCGAACTGGGGTGATCGTCCCCAAATAGTACTATTAAATGCATAAGCGTCTACCAAATCCCGGTAGTTCACAATTCATGCTAATGGGACTTTTAGTGACATAACCTAACTTTAATAATCCATATAATTTCATCTATCGGGTCCTTTAATCATTTATCGGGTCATACAATCGGGTCATTCAATCATTTGGGTCCAAATCAATAAACAAACAATCGGGACAAATGGTGTCCTAATTTATAAAAATACTAACATGTTATCTCCCTCGCGGGTTTATAAAACATTTATAAAAACATTTAAAAGAGTGCGAGGCTATGAACTCACGTTGATGTGGGAAGACGGGTTATCGGCAATTCGGACGTACGGTACGTGCTTCAATCATGGAAACCTAGACAAATAATAATCGGTCTTAGACTCATGTCCAATGACTTTATAAAAATAACAATTATGTATACATATGATGATTATATATATATGATGATCAAGTGGGTTTACATATTCTCGTTTACTCATTTTAGAGTTATGTGTCGATAACTTTTATACTAGTTGTCTCGTTTTACATATTTACGTGTTTTAGGTCCAGTAAGCCTATTATAAGTTCTTTAACTTATTTTAATCCATTTTGTACTTATATTATCAGTACTTAAACTTTACAAGTTGGGCCTAAATGGGTTAAGCCTAATAAGTTCTTTTTACAAGTTTCTAGCTTATTTAGTCTAATTATTAACCCAAGTATTAGTCCAATATGTTTACTTAGCTCGTTAATGTCCGTATGCCCTAAAGTTCGGGTTTTATCGGTTTTTACTTGTTATACATGTCTATATATCAGTATATAAGTTTTATAAAGTTTTCATTAGACGGGTCCAACCATCTAAGTTTTATTTAACAAAAACGTTAATTTTACGGCGATAGCCGAAAAAGTCGTAAAAATCATGTTTATAGTTTTTATAACTTATAAAACATAACAAGTTACCATTTTTATAAAATGTCCACTTATTTATCATTGTACATATTTATATAAATAAAATTCAAGAGTTAGTGGGTTTTTTTATTTTACATTTTATATATTAAAATGTGAGTGCTTATATAATAGTATTATTCTTTAATTTCCAAAAATCTGATTTTTAACTTCATCTTCACCAAAACTGCCATATCTTGATTTCTACATGGAGATAGAAGCTCAAATTTTTATCACATAAACTACATGATATGTGCTATATTTAACTCTTCTATAGCTACTGTTGAATCATCTTTAAGTATTTTCTAAAAATCGTCCAAAACAGTAACTTCAGATTTATACCCTAAACTTGTTTTGATCATATCTCACTCATTATTTTGATTCCATTGCATGGCCAACTCTCACATGTGTAAAAGACCCATAGCTTACTGTAAATCTATTCCACTTCATCATTTTATCAGTTTATGACTTACTTCTTTACTGTTTTATACATCCATCAAATTTAACCAAGATTTTAACCTTGTTTCTTATGGTTTTTCATCTTTTTATCCATGATTATCAACAACAAATCCCCACATAACATTTTTATCATCATATAATCATCATAAATATATACAATAGGAAATAAAATACATGTTTACATAATCAAAATAACAAGAAGTTGATGAGGACAATCTTTATACCACCAACTTGATGTAGGTTATGAGTTTGGCATGGTTTTGGATGGAGAAACTTATGATGCACCAAGACCACCTTCATGACCACCATTCTTCATAGAAACCTTGTGGAAAATCAGCCCTAATACTCCATGGAAACTCCTCCTTTGATGTTATAACTTACACCAATCTTCATCTTTTTGGATGGAGATTAACATATGTTAATTATAACATATGTTTATGGTTCAATTTTTGTATGAGATGGGTGTTTTGTGGATCATTTGGGACGGCATAGGTGAGTGAGAGAGAGAGTTGAGTGGTTTTTGCATGTAAGATATGAGAAGTATGTGATGGTTTGATGGTTTTAGTTCATGGTAAGCTTAACTAGTAAGCTAAAGTGGACAAGTGTTTGTAGTTTATGCTAAATAAATGACACCTTATGGTGTTGGCCGTCCATATTGAGTGGGGTGGGACAAGTGTCCCACTTGTCTCATCCCATTTATTTACGGGTACTCCTCGATTCTAGTTTCCTCGATTTGCGTGCCCTCGGGTCGTTTTACGAAAAACGTTTTTATAAATTATGAATCAACGTCATAAAACGAATCCAATAAAAATTGTTTCATCAAAAACGGAGTTCGAAAACGTAAATACGTAATCCTAAGGTTTCCGGTTTAGTCGTAAAGGACGTTAAAATAAAATCGTAAGTCCTAATCTCTTCTCGTAAATTTGTGAGTTTATGAACCAACACAAATTTAAAACTCCAAAATAATATTCACGGATAAATTTATTTCCTGAAATGTCGGACTGTCACCAAAGACGGTGTATGTAAACGTAAGCACGTAACGTTGAATCCTCCGGTTTAGACGTAGTCGATGCTACTTCAAGACGTAAATCAAAATTTCTTCCCAAAAGTAAGTGAGTTCATATTGTAACATTAAAATAATGTTTTCAAATAAATATTGAGAATAAAATATCAATCATAAATTGACGGATTGTCACAGCATTTACCCCTAAACAGGATCTTTGTCCTCAAAGATCATCTTACCTTACTACTCGCTTCTTATAGAGTTAAAGCCATGTGGGTATTTCCTCCACATTCGGTCTTTTCTCACAAGTGCAATTCATTACAATACGCGAGTTCTATCAAACATAACTACGGGAATAAGATCAGGCTAAATGTTGACTTACTTTCTCTATCCATGATGTTCATGTGTTTCTGATGAATGCAACTTTTCGCCGATCTAAGCTCTACTAAGAATAATCAGATTTTCACTTGATAGATATTCCATCAAGTTCGATATACGAAACATAATTCACGCAGTCTTTGAAGTCCTAGGGTAGATCCAGCTTATATGCCTTTCAATCCCAACTTTTACATTATCCCAATGGTCCCATACAACGGGGACTTATATCCCATGATTTGTCAGATCATGAATTCATTTTTCCAAATTTAAAAATTGTGGCATAACTTCGCTACCCATTTGGCACTTCAAGATCTACATTTCACATTCACATAATATCTTGCCCACTACCGGCTGTCAATAATCAGATCCTAATTTCAACAATCATTTCAGATCTCGCGGGTCGGGTATTTTGCAAGGATAGGTTCGCCATCATAGGAAACCTTAAACCTAAAAGACATGTCCAACTCACAATGGGTGTATGCCGGATGTCTTCATCTCAACTCCTGCTTACAGATGCTCTAATATAGATTCTAACAAGATTCGATTTCAATCCTAATACGATGATTATCAATGGTAATCTCTCCAAAGGAAAACGATTATACGGTTCATTGCCAAAGGTAAATCATTCAAACATAAAATAGCACTTATATTACTTTGTATCGTTACTTTACCTCGTCCCTTCGATTGGGGTGGTACATAGTACTCTCATCAAGGTTCGTTCTCAATGATTTCTGAGCAAATCTCTAGAAATTCGATGCGAAGCGAGGATCTTGATAAAGATGTTCGACACAGGCACACTATGTTTACATAACTCTTTTGCATTTATCATTAACGGGAATGATATTTAGCAGATTTGGTCAGTCTGTCGACGATGACCCAAATCGAATCAAATTCAGATGATGACCTTTGCAATAGCTAGACGTTTACTAATGTATGAGGCGATATCTGCCTTCATAATTGCCATCAATACAACTTCTTCAGACAAAGATACTTTTAGTCAGAAATGACATAAATAGAATACTTATACTTATACTTATACTTACAAGATTTCCAATATAACCACATCTCACAATCTTCATATTTAGACAATCACAAGTGGTCTTTAAAATATTTAACGCTATCGGCTTCTCTATTCTAATGGTTCACATTAGCCGCGAACCACTTTTATTATCTATATTATCCTTTTCACAAACATCTTCTATTTTACATTGTTCAACAATTTATTTTGCACCTTCATTATTAAGGAACATGTCCAAATTAGTTCTTTATCTTTTATACATAACGTGTCAGTAATTACGTTCACTTTCCTGATGAAATAGATATCATAACCGTATTTATTCAAAAATCTTTCTTCATATCTTCCAAGTTTTAGTTTCGTCTCAACTGTTATTTTTATCTGTTTTACTCAATCTGACGTCTAAAGCGTCGATAATTATTATATGTAAATTAACAATAATTATTTATTTTTTATGAAACGTAAACGTAAAAATTTTAAATTTCTTAGTTCGACCAATTATATAAAATGTTCAAAAATAATTTGAATTTAATTAACAGGATTCTTGTTGATTTATCAAAAATATTTAATAAGATTCGTAATTGTTCGAAAAACCTTTGTTTATACTTTGGTCAAAGTTTTCTTAATTTAAAAAAAGTAAAAAGTGTCGTTTCAAATTTTCAGGTTATGGTATAAATGGTTTTCCTCAATCCTTTTTAAGTTATCTGGAGGTATACACAAACATTTACCCCTAAACAGAAGTTTAGTTAAATGGTTTGTGTATAAGGGAATAATCCCTTAAAATCCTTTGTTTAAAACATTTGTCAAAACATATTTTCATTACTTTTTGGTAAAATCCAAAGTCTTAAAAGGGCTCTTAATTTTTGAAGAGTCTATATGCATACATCTTACCATTATTAATCCAACGGTCATTTTATGTAAAGGATTAAGTTTTTAATCCCTAAGCATTAATGGTTCTAATCTTTGAAAAGTCAATATAGCTTCCATTATCTATTAATCACACGGTTAAATCATATAAAGTATTAAGCCGTTAATCACATGTTAAATATTCAAGGTATAGGTTTTCAGTGTTTAGCCAATTCAGGGCAATCTATAACTAATTATTAACCTCATTCTTATTCTTGTAAACAAACAAATGGTCCTTAATGATCACGAGCATGAATTTATCAATTTACAGCCTACACACGTGATTCACCAAATTTATGAATGCTACATGTGTATTGGTCAATCCAAACGACATCACGTGGAACTCATAATGTTCATTACAAGCACCGGATGTAGTGATTGGAATAGATAATCTCTTTCGCAGATGCGAAGTTGATGATGACCATGCTATGGATCAAATTAGTTAGAACCTTGTAAATGATCGAACAATTCTTCCATTTCGAGTTATGGATATCGTTTTCGATTATCAATTTACTCAGTCACAGTAATCTATAAATATAAGGAAAGATAACACCATAGCTCTTCAGGATGACAGGCTTGGTATAATAAAATCTTTCTCCGACATCTTTCTCAGTTGTACGGAAATTCCTTTAATTTAGATGGTGCTGACGTATTGTGTACAAGCCACAAGTGCAACACCGGGAATATAATCAATACCAATTTCAACGTGCCTTAATGGCGAAAGTCTAGGTAATTCATCAATAAATACCTCCTAAAGTTTCAAATAACAGAATTATCTTTTCAATAATTTCATATTAACTTCTTCTAGATTACAATATCTATAACTAGTTCATAACCATTCACGTTATAATTTCAAGTCTAAATACAGGATATGATCATCCATCAAGAATTATTTAGATCACTTTTGATAATCAACATCTTATCATTTAGGGGAATTCTACTCGAGTTCCCATCAATTAAGACAATGTCGTCATGTCATAATCAATCAATCCATTCTACCGGCATTATCAACTTTCCATTTCATTACCACCGATAAGATGTGAACTTCTCAAAAATACTAATAATAATTCATAATCCTTCACAAATTCAAGGATATATGGAGACATAACTAACCTTAAAAGAGTAAGTTCAACGCATGATTTACGCGATAGAATTCCAAATCAGGTACAGACGAAAACATTTAACGAATATGAATATATCCCATGTTTTCATAATTTGAGTACGCATTCGAAAGCTCCTCGGATCGTTACCCAGGTTATTCAAATGAAATCAAATCATAAGAAATGATAAGAACGTCAATACATCCAGTCGGGTATCAACACTCGGTAATCATATACTTTTTCTAGGAATCTCACTACGGGAGAATTTGTCCAGAAAGAATTGTCAATTGTCAAGTAAGACAATTTCCACAGATGAGTAAATTCGACTCAGAAGAATAGATGCTACAGGCACATATGTAGGTGTCCCTAACATTGTGTCCTTATTTTTGACTTCTTGCAGATCTCATATAATTTATTCTTTCACAATCTTCAAAGAAAATGTAGCGTTTATCCATTAGTTTTATGGTGACTGCTAATCAGTCTTGCATAGTCCATTCCAAATTGTATGTAGGCGCGCAACTATATACAATTTCAAGATTAACGATGCAATACTCAGTTCGTCAAAATTTTATCATTATGTTTATAATAAAAACATTTTCGTGCTTAATTCTTAAATAAGAATCAAAAATAAATTTACAAAGATTTTCATTGTTATGAAAACAATTAAGTTTCCAAAGCGTCTTATAAACAACTTCATTTCGATAACAATCACTTATAAATCTCACTTTGAATAATCCTTATAGTGATGAAAATTAAATTTTCTCAAAGGATACCGTTTTAACTTTGTAAAAACAATGTGTGATCTGCAGAAAAGTGATGAAAGCTTGTTCACCAAGAATTAACTACGATATGATAGGAAATGAGCTTAGCCAAATAATCATGAGGTTCATGAATTTGATGGCACTCAGGAATACAAAGAGAATAATCCACAACGTAACTCAAATCAAGATGAGTACTTATTCAATGGTTGCATCACTACTGCGAATATTAGGATGAAGCAATAAGAGATAGATAACATCGATACATGTAGAATTTAGCGATCAAAGGTAGTCTTTTCATTAATCACAAACAAGTCAAAATTGTACCGTAACACATTACGTGTCACTATGTCATACAATTCTCAGAACTCATCCTACCAACTGATATCTCAGTTAAGTTAGGGATTTTTAAAAGATACCACAATGAATACTAATCTACAAGAGTCATTAGGTGTCCTGCCTGTCCCAGAAGTTCCATCGGTCCCAATTCAGAAGAAGATTTCTTCAATTTATTTCTTGGACACTGGGCATCCTCGTTAGTGGACAATGGCCTAGGAACAACCTTTAACACGAACTTACAATCAATTAAAACCTTATAATTTAATCACAAAACTTAACGACTTCTATTAATAATCTCATATTCCATATGGGTTAAATTTTTACTTTATCCAAGTTTCAACCAATTTTATACTCAATTCGATATCCTACCTCAATCTCCAACACTTTCAATCTTATTCTTCGGCCTTGTAAAGGCAATACAATCTCAATATGAATCAACACTTAGTTTCCAATCCTATTAACTCTTACAACAACAATTATCAAATGAGTCATTAATATGAAATGACTTGATCATTCAACTAGACTTCTCGGAAAGGTATTAGTGGCATAAGGCTTTTGGGTAATGGTTCCAATAACAGCCTCAAGTGCAACATTCACCCTTTCGATTTCAATTTTAAGAATTGGGTGACAACGAATCAGATGACATCTTTCTAGGTGGTAACGTTTTGTCAAACTCCACTTTATAAGAAAAGATCGTCATGATATCGATATCAGATTTAATCTCGCCAATTTTTTTTTTCAATTTCGCAATCAACTAATATCTATATTTCTACGAATATCAACCATTTGTTGGGATCATAAATATCCGCCACTTGGTTTAGATCTAGGATAGCTAGAACTCCTACGAGAATAGCTTCGATTAATTTACTAGGGAAGTTAGGGTTACTTGTGACAATCTACGTTGTATAAATACCTCGTATAAAAATCAAAATAATCATCAAACAATCATGTAATAATTTACATCATATATATATATATATATATATATATATATATATATAATCCAAGTTATATATATATATTAAAATAACACTTCTAAGTCTGGCCTTGTCGGTAACTCGGGAATTCTTCGGCACCGTTATAGTCAAAAGATATTTAGACATTTTTAGAAAAATGTTTTTAGTTAAAAGATTTTGAAATGTTTTATTCAAAACCTTGGGTTTAAAAATCTTTCGTTCTCTATAACGAGAGCTCTGGTACCAAACTGTAACACCCCCAAATTTATACAACTCAGTACAGCGGAAGACTAGTTGGTGTTACGGGATAGCACATTACTCACATCATAGACAACGCATAAAAATCGCGTCGTTTAATAATAAATCATTTCCATTCATAAATATCAAAGTTACATCGGTCCCAAGTCATTATTTTTAATACAGGTTTTACAAACATTTGAATGGAAAATATTGTTTAAGTGTGGGCCATGAATTCTTGTTGTCTTCCCGAGAATTACCTTCAAGTACCTGAGATAAAACATGTTAAAAGAAAAGGTCAGCGATAACGCCGAGTGAATTCATAGAGTTTAATAAATTCCATCAATATAATATTAGTATAAAATTATTACTGAAAATCATTTTGTACAAATCATTTTAATAGGCCATAAAATAGCCAAAGTCATTTTATACAAATCTTTATCGAAAATCATAATATAGGCATTTGCCTTAAAAATCGTTATACGAATCATTATCGTTAAAAACACCATACAATACGTTTTTGCAACGTTGTATAGATTAAATAAAACCATTATATGAATATGGTTATAAAAAGCCTTAAAAATCATTATACGAGCCAATGTCGTAAAAACGTCATACAATACGTCTAACGACGTTGTATGAAAATAAAACCTTTATATGAGTATGGTTATGAAAACCAAAACACGAACATAATATCAATAGTATGACCCCGTATTGCTAGTCAGGAAATACTTTGTAATTCGATGCGTCTAATAGTATTTCGTTAGTTTTGGATTATTACAAGCCGCATGACATTGTTACCTTACTAAACCAAAACGGGTAGCTAACCCGATTCCAATTTTGCCCATCTAAAGTAGCGTGTCGTCACAAAGGTCACGCTATTGAAATCTTCTCATACATAAATTCGCTTACCAATCAATGTGGCACGACGGGGATCAACCGTCAAGGCGCGAACTGGGGTGATCGTCCCCAAATAGTACTATTAAATGCATAAGCGTCTACCAAATCCTGGTAGTTCACAATTCATGCTAATGGGACTTTTAGTGACATAACCTAACTTTAATAATCCATATAATTTCATCTATCGGGTCCTTTAATCATTTATCGGGTCATACAATCGGGTCATTCAATCATTCGGGTCCAAATCAATAAACAAACAATCGGGACAAATGGTGTCCTAATTTATAAAAATACTAACATGTTATCTCCCTCGCGGGTTTATAAAACATTTAAAAGAGTGCGAGGCTATGAACTCACGTTGATGTGGGAAGACGGGTTATCGGCAATTCGGACGTACGGTACGTGCTTCAATCATGGAAACCTAGACAAATAATAATCGGTCTTAGACTCATGTCCAATGACTTTATAAAAATAACAATTATGTATACATATGATGATTATATATATATGATGATCAAGTGGGTTTACATATTCTCGTTTACTCATTTTAGAGTTATGTGTCGATAACTTTTATACTAGTTGTCTCGTTTTACCTATTTACGTGTTTTAGGTCCAGTAAGCCTATTATATGTTCTTTAACTTATTTTAATCCATTTTGTACTTATATTATCAGTACTTAAACTTTACAAGTTGGGCCTAAATGGGTTAAGCCTAATAAGTTCTTTTTACAAGTTTCTAGCTTATTTAGTCTAATTATTAACCCAAGTATTAGTCCAATATGTTTACTTAGCTCGTTAATGTCCGTATGCCCTAAAGTTCGGGTTTTATCGGTTTTTACTTGTTATACATGTCTATATATCAGTATATAAGTTTTATAAAGTTTTCATTAGACGGGTCCAACCATCTAAGTTTTATTTAACAAAAACGTTAATTTTACGGCGATAGCCGAAAAAGTCGTAAAAATCATGTTTATAGTTTTTATAACTTATAAAACATAACAAGTTACCATTTTTATAAAATGTCCACTTATTTATCATTGTACATATTTATATAAATAAAATTCAAGAGTTAGTGGGTTTTTTTATTTTACATTTTATATATTAAAATGTGAGTGCTTATATAATAGTATTATTCTTTAATTTCCAAAAATCTGATTTTTAACTTCATCTTCACCAAAACTGCCATATCTTGATTTCTACATGGAGATAGAAGCTCAAATTTTTATCACATAAACTACATGATATGTGCTATATTTAACTCTTCTATAGCTACTGTTGAATCATCCTTTAAGTATTTTCTAAAAATCGTCCAAAACAGTAACTTCAGATTTATACCCTAAACTTGTTTTGATCATATCTCACTCATTATTTTGATTCCATTGCATGGCCAACTCTCACATGTGTAAAGACCCATAGCTTACTGTAAATCTATTCCACTTCATCATTTTATCAGTTTATGACTTACTTCTTTACTGTTTTATACATCCATCAAATTTAACCAAGATTTTAACCTTGTTTCTTATGGTTTTTCACCTTTTTATCCATGATTATCAACAACAAATCCCCACATAACATTTTTATCATCATATAATCATCATAAATATATACAATAGGAAATAAAATACATGTTTACATAATCAAAATAACAAGAAGTTGAGGAGGACAATCTTTATACCACCAACTTGATGTAGGTTATGAGTTTGGCATGGTTTTGGATGGAGAAACTTATGATGCACCAAGACCACCTTCATGACCACCATTCTTCATAGAAACCTTGTGGAAAATCAGCCCTAATACTTCATGGAAACTCCTCCTTTGATGTTATAACTTACACCAATCTTCATCTTTTTGGATGGAGATTAACATATGTTAATTATAACATATGTTTATGGTTAAATTTTTGTATGAGATGGGTGTTTTGTGGATCATTTGGGACGGCATAGGTGAGTGAGAGAGAGAGTTGAGTGGTTTTTGCATGTAAGATATGAGAAGTATGTGATGGTTTGATGGTTTTAGTTCATGGTAAGCTTAACTAGTAAGCTAAAATGGACAAGTGTTTGTAGTTTATGCTAAATAAATGACACCTTATGGTGTTGGCCGTCCATCTTGAGTGGGGTGGGACAAGTGTCCCACTTGTCTCATCCCATTTATTTACGGGTACTCCTCGATTCTAGTTTCCTCGATTTGCGTGCCCTCGGGTCGTTTTACGAAAAACGTTTTTATAAATTATGAATCAACGTCATAAAACGAATCCAATAAAAATTGTTTCATCAAAAACGGAGTTCGAAAACGTAAATACGTAATCCTAAGGTTTCCGGTTTAGTCGTAAAGGACGTTAAAATAAAATCGTAAGTCCTAATCTCTTATCGTAAATTTGTGAGTTTATGAAACAACACAAATTTAAAACTCCAAAATAATATTCACGGATAAATTTATTTCCTGAAATGTCGGACTGTCACCAAAGACGGTGTATGTAAACGTAAGCACGTAACGTTGAATCCTCCGGTTTAGACGTAGTCGATGCTACTTCAAGACGTAAATCAAAATTTCTTCCCAAAAGTAAGTGAGTTCATATTGTAACATTAAAATAATGTTTTCAAATAAATATTGAGAATAAAATATCAATCATAAATTGACGGATTGTCACATTATCTATATACCATAAACTATCCATATTTGTCTCTTTGTATTCTACATCTGTTTCATGTAGCGAGACCTTTTGACCTGCAACTTCCTTAAATCATTTCCTTTTATTTTGGGGTTCTAATATTGTCATTAATAGGGTTGGTTCTAAGTCTTCTTCTTCGGCTAGTTTAGATCCCTCATTTACCTTTGTCTTTGAATGACAAGTTAGCGCAATGTGTCCTACCTTGTTGCATTTTAAGCAAGTTAGTTTTCTAAGGTGATTGGTTGATTTTCTTAAGTTGTTCCTATTGAAATTATTGTGAGAATTTTATTCGTTTCTCTTCTCATCCTTGAATTTTGCGTGGTTATTGTTGTGTGAAAATTTGTAGTTTCCACGTCCACTTCCTCTAAAATTATTTCCTCTGCTTTCGTGTCGTGTAAACATCAATCTTTCTTGATTGTCCACTTGTTTATCCTTCTTATGCCTAATTCTTTCTTCGTAGGTCTTAAGTCGACCTATCGCTTCTTCTAGAGTTATTTTATTTAAATCTGAATACTGTTCGATGGATGCAACGATTTAAAGGAATTTCTCAGGTACAATATTAAGAATTTTGGAACTAAGGTCGAATCCTCAAATGTATGCCCTAAACCAGCAGCTTTGTTTGCCAGTGTTGTTAGTTTTCTTGTAAAGGTATCGATTGTCTCGTCTTCCTTCATTTGTAACATCTTAAAGTCGGATTTGAGTGTTTGTAATCTCGCTTGTTGGACTGTTTCTTCTCCCATATGTCTCGTCTTTAAAGCATTCCAAATTGCTTTCGAGGTTTTATGCTTCGTTATTCGAAGCAGTTGTTCTTCGGGTAATGATTGATAAATAAATGCTATTGCAGTCTTATACTTCTTATTGTCGATTTAGGTAGTATCCGTTGGATCTACCAATCCCCATAAACCGTTCGCTTCGAGAATGATTTGCATTCGAATTACCCATAGTGAGTAATTTGAGGATTTTAGCACAGGATATTCAAATTGAGGCGTACTCGTAGTACCGACCTCCTTCTTTGAACCATCTTCATGTTCTTTTATAATATCTTAATGATATTGACCGAAAAATTTCCAAATTAAATATTTGACACTTATGGTGTCAAGAAAAAAATTCTAATGAGATCTCTAATCTTAATGCCTAGCAGGCTATTTTAATTTTAATAGGAATAATTTAAAAAAGATTATCTTTGGAGATTTTCTAAGTTTTTAAAGTGAATAAAAATAAAGTTAATTACTCCTTAAATTATTGCTGATATAATAAGTAGTGTAATCACTAGGTTATTATGTCTAAAATGCGTTATTTAAACTAAGAAGAAAAATACGTACTTATAATTTGAAGTAGGTATAATTTTTTTCAGATATAAATAACAACAAAAATCTATGGGTTTTATGTATTTTTATAAAAACTTATATAGATATCTAAGAAAGTGGGTAAAATTGTTTTAATAAAACCTATTTGGGATTTGGCCCGTAGACCCTTGATGTAGTTTTAGCCCGGTCTAATAGTGGGTATAATAGCCCGTCCCTTTGCTTCCTTTCTATGGTTGTGTGTTAATAAATAACACTCTTTCTTTTCCTTTCTTGGACATATCGAACCCCCTGTCTCTCTCTTTTCTTCCCCGTGACCAATTGATATTGATCAATGGGTTTGGTGATTATTCACCGAATCAAGAGTGGATTATTAACCCCTCTTTGATTCTTAAAGTGTTCTGAGATTTGAAACACTTGATTTCTTGATTCTGTTCTTGCGAAAAATTAGGGTTCCGAAAAAATTGGGGATCTTATTCCTCCTTGATGTTGGGTTTTATTATTCGGATATAATGAATCTTGATGATTCTAATTGGGTTTTCAAATCCTTAAATGTAGATTTGATTATGTTTTCCCTTCTTGTTCGAGATGACTATAGTATTTGAATTTCTAGTTAATTTTCTGTTGTTTTGAATCCGATTCTAATAATCAAACCTTACCTAATCTATGATTAATTTTTGGGTTACAAAAATAATTCGTTGGTTGAGCTTTGCAAATAAAATTAGGACGAAACCCTTGTTGCCGAATTAAAAATTCTTGCAACAAGTTGGATTCTCCTGTTTAATTAAGCCAGAAGATAAATATAAAAATTGTGTTTAAGTTTGTGGAAAACTTATGGCAAAAAATTTGTGTGGTTTGGTTCTTGGATTCGAACAGAAAAATCTGTGGTATATGATGATTTGGTTTATTTAACCAAAAGCTCTGATGCCAAATGTTGGATTAAAATCTGTGATATGCATCGATGTTCTAACTCGAATCAAAATATACCAAATATAAATGTATTAATATAATCTGTCATCATCTGTTTTACAATAAAGTTTTCCAATTTATACATATTTAAGGAGTGTGATGAATCGGTACATTGGTTCTGATGACCATTGTGTCGGTTGGTAGTTTGTAACCACCAATAACTGTCACTTTGAAACTGCCATTGTTTTCAGGGATTTGGGATTAGCCCATTGGGCTTAAGTTGAGCCCAATACATAAGTTATATGGATTATGTTTGACTCAAATTAGGTGTAATTCGGGTATTAGGGACACAGACTCGGGCACCAAGTGAACTTGTTGTATGGATCCTGCACGCTAAGAAAACACCATTTGGCTTACCGTAGGATTGTTTCCCATGATTAGACTCCAACGTGAGAGTAAGTAATCAGTTTATGATTATGATAAGCACAAGCTTTCTACAGCAATAAATTTCTAGAGGTTCCAATTCCTGTGTTTAAACAAGGTGATAATCCCGCTCAGGTGTTTAATTCAGTGGTTGTATACATGTCTTAGCTTATGACAAAAAGAGGGTTTCCTGCTAGTAACAATCAGCTCGGATTTCATCAATCCTCGTCAGCAAGCAACTATACAAGACGGAAGGGTCACGGTTCAATCCATTCAGGGGAGACCGAGTTCATCTAACATGGGTACACGCACTTAATCTACAACTACAAATGGAAAGTTTGCTGGGAAATCAAAAATGGTGATTTGTTACAACTATAAGGGGGAGGGTCACATGGTAAGGAACTGAACCTAGCCAAAAAAGAGAAGAGATGATTTACGACAATGACTGTGAACATGGCGTGAAAATAAAGAACTTCTGAAATACTCGGGTGTTGTCCTACGGTTTGGTTCTTGTTCGTTTTCTTCTATGCATCTCCATTTTCCTTCTAATTCTTTCTAGATTTTTTCATCTTAGCCATTGATTCGTTTATATTTGCATCTTCATTCATGTACCATTCTTCGCATGCATCATCTGTTAAGTCATCTAGGAAAGAGTAACTCGGATTTGGTTGACATCCTCTATCTATATGTTCCACTACTTCCTTCAGAAAATTTGGATCATTCAAAAAATTATCATCGGAATCACAGTTCACTTGCTTTGTTTCTTTTTCAAATTTCTTTTCCTTCATACTACTACTATCATCTTCTTTTTTTGAGTGCAACGTCTTTTGCATTAGACACGTGTTTCTGTTTTATTGACAATTTCTTCATTACCATCCTCAATTTCATCATCATTTTCACAACTTTTTTGATCTTCATTTTCATTTTCTTAACCATTGTCATTGTCATCGTCAGATTTTGATGAAACACTGTTGTACTATGAAATGTGAGGTGCTCTGAATAACTTATTCAACCTATCTTTAAGTTTAATCAGCATGGAACTTGATCAAATATTCGTTGACCATTTCTTCTACTTCTGCTTTATCAATTAATATGTTTTCAGTTTTATCTATGCGAGGATGGACAAGTGACAAAAAGCACGGTCCCAACAAGAAATATTAAGGTGTCGTCTTTTGTCTTTCGTTCACAGGCTGCGATGGTCCAAGGTATGTTTATTTTTTATTTTCACGTGGGATTCAAAGTATTTGGTGGACCCAGAATAATTGTAACAACAACTCAAGCAAATATAAAAGGGTTAGAGTACAACAAAAAATGCTCATGTGGTCCACGATTTGACCAGGTCAAGGGTTTCAATGTTTGATGACCAGAAGTGACGTACTGGCAATTTTTTAACAGAGCACCACATGGCTTTGAAGTTCACTTTGATGTTCATAATATGCTCGTCTGAACTAAGATAATGAAGGAACGAAATGCTACATGTTAATAGTAGGTAATTTTTTTGCCACTGTTTTACATTATTTTGCCATTGCTAGGATAACAGGGGGAAGATATCGCCATTGTTAGTTTTGTCCCAGATATAAATATAACACCACCGGTAGTATCGTCCGATATAGGACATAACACAGCAATAATATATCGGATGACAAGGGATATCGGATAAAGAAGGATTTGATGTTGTTTTGGTTTTGGAGTTTGGTTCATTTACAACAACCGGTCTTAAAGTATAATGGCTGGTTTTATTTTTATTGATTACGAAGAAAAGTTTTTATCATTTATTTGAAGATGAAGTTGTGTCTCTGAGGTTGCTGCTACTTCATCAATTCCAGCTCCAACAATTGATAACATGGTGGATGTGAGAGGGACCACCACATTACCCCACATATTGTTCTTCCCTCTTCATTTCTCCAAACACCCTATGTGTAAGGACAGGAGTCTTGTATTACCTTTTGTGATATCCCAAAGGATGACCCACACCAGTAAGTATAGCCATAAAAATCGTGGGTATATCAAAATGTATGCTAACTAGTAACATTTTCAACCATATTGGTAAAAATCATATGGCTAAAATTGTAAAACCTGTTAGTGGAGAGACAAACCATGGTTGTTGCGATATTGCTCCCAAATTGATCTTCAATTATGCACAAAAACTTTCACAATATCATGGGACATCACTTGTTCCAAGAGTCGGTTATTTTGATTCAAAACCTTTCTTTCACAATTTAATTTTTCTCATAAGTGTCGTCCATTTCATAGAAAACTCTTTGAACTTCTTTAATTTCAGATGCCAAGTTTTGATCAACAGTTTTAAAACCTGCTTTAAGATTTTTCACAAACGAAATAATCTCATCACGAAAGGCAGCCTTCATGTGTTTGAAACCCCATCTTCCTTCGGTTTGAGCCGTCAGTGACATAAGTTCCAAAATGACCTTGTCGAAATTGGCAAAATGTTGTCTTGGCTATTTCAAGCATATATACACTATACTTACCAGTGAAATTACTATTGGTATTTTCTTTTTAACAAGTGTGAGAGATGTACAAGGAATATCATTTCTCGAAGAGCAACAAACAAAATGGTTCCACAATCATAAAAGGTGAACAAAACTACCACAAGATAACGTTTCCTGAAACATTTTTTTGAGATTAAACAACAAACGTTTTGTTGTCAACTGAGCAGAAAAAAAGATACAAGTGTTCTTGGCTCACACAGATCCCATCTTGAAACTAAAACTTATCCTACTGCGTCTTACCTTAAAGAGTTAAGGTTCTATTTCAGTGATAGAGAGCCAATGATTTTTTCCCAAGTAAAATGACCGTATGGGGTTTTAACAAATCGAACATAAAAGCTTGTTTATGAAGGAGCTTTTAGAAAAGGTAAAACAAAAAAAGGTCATGAGCTTTGAATTAATGGTAAACGCTAATAGCGTGTAAACGTAGCATGTGATTTGGTAATGGTGAAGAAGAAAAAGCCTAGTTAGTTAACTCACGAGTGACATAAAAGTTGGTCTAATTGATGTTTGGTTTGTTGTTACTAGATGAATATAAAATGTAAGGTTGAAATGATGGATATAAATATGCTAATTTATAAAACTCTAGTGGGTTATTGCCATAATATTTATTTGAGCTAATTCATAAAATGCTCCAAAATGATACTTTATTTGTTTTTTACACTCATCAAATCAAAATTTCTCAAATTACCTCATACGACTTATGCGACCTATGCGACTTATGCAACTTATTGAAATTTCTGAAATATTTTTTATTTATTTTCTACTAAGTTGCATAAATCGCATAGGTCGCATGGGGTATTTTGAGAAATTTTGGTTTGGTGGGTGCAAAAAAAACAAATGATGAGTGATCTTGCGGCATTTCAATAATTAGCCTTATTTATTTTCCCTCTTTCTTTTCTCCCCAATTCTAGTTTAAAATTTTTCTTTTCACGCTTTATATCCACTCCAGAAATTGTGTCGGTGATCGAATAGGTAATTTAATGATTCGATCAACTTGACATGAGTGAACAAGTAACACGAGTTGACTCGATGATTAAACACGTGACCTGGTAAATCACCCTGATCGGGTAACTCGATCGGGTTAACCCGATTGTCGATCTTGTGACCGTATAACTTGATTGGGTTGACCGGTGGCTTAATCGGGTTATCAACCGGGTTGACTCGGTGGTCGAACCCGTGACTCGGTAAATATACCTGGTTGACCTAGTGACTAGAATAAGTTGACTCGGTGGTTGAATCTGTGACACGAATGGGTTAAACTAATGGTTAATACCTTGGACTTATACCCTTGCAATATAGAATGAACCGAAACCAACGCATCAAATAAAGAAATCTTCTCATTGGCACTTCGAGGAACAACGGAATCACCCTCACAGATGGGAAGAGTAAGTTGAGAAGAAGAAGGCTGAAGCGAACCAACCTTACGAGTCGCACCTTCAAGGTGCAAATACATCATCAACTGGCTGATGGTAGCATGCTTCCACTTTTCTAGCGGGCCAAGGAGAGGAAAGTGGACACAAAAAAAGCCTTCACATCATCGTTCAACCTAGACTCCGCTAAATGATCTGAAGCCTCAGTAGCTGATAACTCTCTGCCCGACTTACCATGGTCAATCCCAACCATTAAACCTTTCTGCATACTGATAACACCCAAATTATATATATTTAAACCGTTGCTATTATCTCATTTTGTAGGTTAATAAAGCACATTCGATACTTAAACATTGCGTTTTATATGCAGGTTGAAAGATTGAAGGCCCAAAGTGAAAGAAATCAAAATAAAGTCCTTAGTTGAAATAAAGAAGAATAAAACCAAAAGAACATTCTAGACGAAAGTGTGGCGCACTTGTTCGTAAGTGTGGCGCACAAATGCCACTTCTAATGTGCAGCACACATTTATGGAAGTGCAGCGTACATCGACCTCAAGACAACACTATAAATAGAGGGCTTCTCTTCTCATTTTCATATCTCACTCTCAGCTAATACTCTCTATTTGAGTATTTTAGCCACCTTAGTACATTTTCAATATATTTACACTTGTGGGAAATATTTGTAACAAGAGTATCTTTGTAACACCTCATTTTGGTTAATGGAATGTCACGTGTGATTATGGCGTGTCATCAAAGCATACAAGGTAATATCTGAAAAACATTAAATGACTATGAAAGGAAATACCAGAACCAACATCGGTACCACAAGAATAAGCTAATCACACACAAACATAAGTACTATAAAGGAAAAGGACTAAACAATGTCTAAAGAAATAAGTAGCAGAATGTACGCTTAAAGTCTACGAGCGCCCTTGAGTACCTGTCGTTTAGGAACATGAAAGAAAAACGGCTGAGCATAACGCTCAGTGCACGGATTTACAAGTATAGCATGGAATAACATAAGCATAAAGACTAATAGCAATGGAATAATATGAGTTCTAAGTAATCTGGATTCATGTTCATAAAACTGATTTTATAGTTTGAAAAGACTTATGTTTCTATGAAAATCTGTACTAATTAGCCAAATAGCCCATATAGGTCATGAGCTTCTACCGTGCATGAATACTTGGAGGGGGGACCTCGTCATGTAATTAGAGGGGTTGCCTCTAATTAAATAGTCTGGGTAGGATGGATCAACTCCTAGTGAAGGATGCAAGGCACACATCGCATTCACTCTGATATTACTGGTAAACATGTAACTAGGATGCACCCATACGCCCCACATGATAATATAATATAATGGCCAAAGCTGAAAAGGGACACCACGAGCAATCACTTCACCGTGGGAAAGTCATAACTAGGTGACACTGGTCATGCATGTATATGGATTAGGCTCTTAAACTAACATAAGTAATCAAACATATAAAACAAATACTGGGAAAAAAGTTGGCTGCAAACGGGAAATCCTAATAAGGAAATAATGTCCATATTGAAAGGATGGGAAATCCGTACCTTATGTCCAGTGAACGAAGAAGAAGAAAGAATGGAAGTCCTACTTCGATCTCACTAATGCTACATAAATAGCATACATATATAAGTATTATGTTCATTGGGTACGTAACTGATTACATCATGTCTTAACTTGTTTTATATGTTAATGTCTTGTTTTACTGATTTTAATGTTATGATGTGTTTATCATGTATTCTGCGTATTCTGATTAAGTATTACTTGTATTTCTTGTATTATTATACTTGTTGTGTAATAAAAAGTAACTTTCTAAAAATAGTAGGTTTCCTAAAATAGAAAGTTTCCAAAATAGATTAACTTTTTAAAACAGATCAGTTTCTAAAAATAGAAAGTTTCCAAAAATAGTAAGTTTCCTAAATTAGAAAGTTTCCATAATTAGAATTAAGTTGAATTAATAAACTAATAATATAAGCTTAAGTGTACTGGTTAAATATCATAAGTCATGTGATTTTAGTATAGTTTATTAATAATAACATGTTAATTAAATAAACTATAGGTTATATGATTTAACTAAATATAAGCATGATTTAATTAAATTAAGGTGTATAAAAATACTTAAGTTAAAACATGTATTAATACTTATATTAATTATAACCTAACTCATGTTTATTAATTAATTATATTCTATGTCTTAATAATTAATTAATACTATAATCTAAATTAAAAATAATAAATACTTAGGTTAAAACATGTATTATTTAATAAATAACAATTAACCTAAGTCCATGATTTAATTAAATTAATTATAAGTCATGTTAATTAATTTAATATCTTGTTCAAAAATAACATAACTTGTAAAATAAATACTTGTACATTGTTAGTCATGAACTGGACCCGTGTATTTAATTTAAACATGCCGTGAACCGGACCCAGAACCCCTGAACCGGACCGAAACAAACATCCCTTTAACAGCGGCAAACCGGCTCGGCCGGTTGCCACTGTTCTTGTTTAAACTGGCACCGGCTTAAGCCGGTGGTTCCCTTTCTCTCGGCTAGCCGCTAACCACAGTGGTGTTCCCACTGACTGTGTGTTGGTGGTTACCCCTGCTGCGCGGCGTCCCCCTGCTTGATCCACGCTGCCACCGGCTGTGTGCCAATGGTGGTGGCTGCCTGTTGCCGAGACCCAACCAAACCACAAGGACACCCCGACTTGCGTCAGGGTTCCTTGTTCCTGCTGCCGACCGAGACACAACACCACCGATATCATAGATCTCGGTTGGTGGTGCAAACCGAGACACGCCGAGAGCCTTGGGCTCTCGGTTTGAGTGTCGGCTGAGCAAAGCAAACCCGAACAAAACCCTTAATTTACCCCCTATGATTACGTGACATGTTTTAATCCTTGTTTTTATTTAATCCATGTCCATGTGTTTACAATTAAATAAAAAAATAAAAGTAAAAGGGTTTACGGATTACCGAATGCGTGTAAAGATTGGAGAACAACAACATGAACACACTCCTTGGATTTAATTAACAAAAAATCAAACAAACACCCCTTGGTGCTTGTGGTTGCCGCCGGCCAAGAGAGAGAAAAAGAAAGAGTAGGGTTTTTGATTTTCTTATAAAATCTCTGTGAATGAAAAGGTGTTAACCCTTTTTGTTTATTACTAAAAATCAAAGTGGGCTTGGCCCCTTATCTCTCTTGGTATCGCGGCTTGTAGGGCCCACAAGGGAAAACCCAAAGTTTTCCCGTGTTTAAATTTACGTGTTCGTACGTCCGTGTTTTCGTGTTATAATTAAATGTTCGTGTTATATTTAAATACTTGTTCGTAACGATATTAATCGTATTTTATTAATTAAGTAAGTAGTTACGTGTTCGTGATTTTTACGTTCATGATTTCATGTTCGTGATTATAATTATTATTGTTAATAATTATTGTTTACTATCACGTACTTAATACTTATCGTGTAATTATACGTACATAACTTCTGCAATTACTAATCATGACACGTGTTCATGCTATAAAAGGAAAGTTTTAATATGTACGTATATTTACTAAGTGTACTGTTAATGGTAAAAGCATGAGGATTTTACAACTCTTCCCCCCTAAAAAGAATAATTCGTTCTCGAATTATACATAAAATAAAGTGAAAGAGGAACATACCCGAATTTAAAATATGAAATGAGGGTAAGAAGCCCGGATAGACTACTCTGTTTCCCAAGTGGCTTCCCGCTCGGTATGATCCCTCCAAAGAATTTTGACGAATGGAATCGTCTTCTTCCTCATGACTCGTTCTTGTCTGTCAAGAACTCGTTCGGGCTCCTCTATGAAGGTAAGATCTTCACGAATCTGTTCTAGTGGATACTGAACCATGTGAAGGGGATCATAATTGTACCCTCTAAGTAATGACGCATGGAAAACGTCATGAACGTGAGAAAGCTGCGGAGGTAACGCTAAGCGATAAGATACTTCACCGACTCGCTCGATGATATCAAACGGTCCGATGAATCGAGGATTGAGTTTCCCCTTGATTCCAAAACATCGAACACCACGTGCCGGTGATACCTTAAGAAAGACATGATCTCCTACATTGACATGTAAGTCCCTACGATGCTTGTCTGCATAACTTTGCGGACGTGTACGAGCTTCCTGCAATTTCTACTTAGCTACAACGACCCTCTCGTTGGTTAACTCAATCATCTCCGGTCCTTCAAGTGTTCGCTCATCAACCTGATCCCAGCAGATTGGGGCGCGACACTTCCTGCCATACAACATCTCGAATGGTGCACACTTAATGCTGACGTGCCAACTTTTGTTGTATGCAAACTCTACTAAACAGATATAATCGACTCAATCTCCTGTCCACTCCAATGCACACGCTCGGAGCATGTCTTCCAATGTTTGAATCGTCCACTCTGATTGTCCATCTATTTGAGGATTAAAAGCCGGGCTAAGCTTAAGCTTTGTACCCTAAGCTTTCTGCAGACTCTTCCAGAATCACGAAATGAACCAAGGATCTCTGTCCGAGACGATACTGGATGGATCACCATGAAGTCTCATGATCTCCTTCTTGTAAGTATCGGCGAGTTTGCTTATCGGATCATTAATAAGTGTGAAAACACTTATCCTTTTACCACTTAATTATAATAATAACCAAGCCAAAACGTGTATTTAATGTCGTAAATGTCAGAATTATGCATGGTTTGTGTTTTTTTTGTGATTTAGGACCTAAATGTGAAAATGTAAGAAAACACGGGCTTTCACGGGATTTTAACGAAGAAAAAGACAAAAGACGAAGTCAACAGATCAAGAGTGCAAAAAGAACAGAAGTCCAAGGCCTATTCTAAAGATTTATCGAAGAAAAAGTCTAAAGACGGAAGTTTAATGAAGTCGAAGAACCAAATCTAATAAAAGAAGAAAATTAGAAGACGAGTTCATTTCACATCGACAAATCCCGAGACAACGTCGAGAAAGACGAAGAATTTAAAAGATGAGAAGAAAGAAGAAAGCATCAACACATTTACTCCTCCTATAAATACCTTCCTAATGTGTCATTAGGAGGTGTTAGCTAATTTGACAAATTAGTTCTCCACATTTATTTTCTTGCACTTTTATATTGTCATTTAAAATTCTTGTCTTTAATTTCAAGTAAGTCTTTAATTTTGTGTTATTGAATTTTTATCTTTAATCAAGTTTTTAATTTACCACTCATTCTACCTTTCTTGTTTGGTTAATCTTTATGCTTATTTGCTTATTGTTATGCTTAATTAATTGTTCTTTATGGTTTTATATGTTTGATTGTGTTGGCTTATTGATTTTATAGCTTATTGTGTGCTTTTCTTAATTTTAATTAAGAGTTTTCAAAAGTTATTTTATAAAAAGTTGATTTTAAATATTTTAATTATTTAGTGTTTTTAAAAGTTTTTAAATTTTGGCTTATTTGCTTTTTCTTAAGATCATTTTGGTTAAGTTTTTAGATAAGAGCTTATTTGGTTTTTAGCTTAATTTTGATTTTGCTTATTTTTGATCTAATTCGCGTTATGTTAAAACCCTAGTTTCCCGAACTAGGTGCATACCCTCTTTTCCCGAATTAAATACTTGATCTTTTCCCGAATTAGATGCAAAATTTCATTTCCCGAATTAGGTCTTGCACCATATTCCGAATTAAGTACAGACTACACATTCCGACTTATGTGTGAGAATTTATTCAGAATTAAGTGCAAAGTAGTGGATTCCCACTTGTGTGGGAAGTACCTATTCCGAATTAGATAAGAAGGGGTGTATTTCGACTTGTGTGAAACATTACATATTCCGAACAGTCACTATATCACAGATTCCGAATAATAATGAAAACATGTATTCCGAACAACATTTAGTAATTTGACATGAGTGCCTACTTGCCTGCTTTCATCTTTTCCCGCCAAAAATGAGGTGTGTGCCTCGGTGCTTGAGCTACTTGCTTGGTAGCTTGCTTATTAGTTAGTATTTGTTTTGTAATCATCTAGTTTAATCTGAAAGTTGTTCCAATTTTTATTCTAAAAGTCACGTATTTTTAGTTATATTTTCCGTCAATTTTTAGTATTAGTATTTTTTCTTAAAGTTTAAGTTTTGACTTTTATTTAGTACCCGCTTTAGTTTTTGTCTCTTTTAGTTTTAAAGTACCCTCATAGTTTTATTTTCTCCTTTTTCATTAAGTAAATTTTATTTTCAAGTCGAAAGTTAATTTCTTCTTTTAGTTTTATTTTTATTAAGTGTTTCGTTTTTAATTTACGTTTTATTATTTGTTTTGCTCCTTTATTATTAGTTATTTGTTTTTGGCTTATTTTTATTTCTTTTTGCATTTACCTTTTAAGTAGAAATAGATAACCAAACCTTCTTTTATTCACCAAAAACGATTGAGCTCCACTTTAAACCTTGATCAATTCGATTAGACGTCGAGAACAACAAACTTTTTAACTAGAAAAATCTTTGTATCAAATGGCGCCGCTGCCGGCTCTTTTCGTGAAGATTAACGGTTTTCTGTGAGAGACGCGTTGGATTTTGGGATCCGTTCACTCGTGAACGTTATTTTTCATGTCAAAAAATTTCTAAAATCCAAAAACATTTAAAAAAATCATAAAAAGCATTTCTTTTTCCAAAAGTTTTACACCAAAAATATTCCTCTCAATCCTCTATTTTGTTTAATTCTTTTTCTCAACCTTTCTTATTTTTAATTCTTCATGGATTCATATTGCGTAGGGTGTGGGAGACCATTAATTGGTTTTCAAACTTGTCAATGGTGTACATGTGAGCGGTGCGGAAATGCTATCGACAATACACAATTTGGATTTTGTCCCTCGTGCAATTTGATGAGACTGCATTTATACATAGTCTCATCGTCCAAATCGGGCTTAAAATGCTTAAAATATCATTAAAATACCCCAAAATATGCTTGTGTTTGTTCATTATGTATTTTAGGTACGGATATCGTGAAATCAACAAAAGATCACAAGAATCAAGAAAAAAATGAACACGGGAAACGAAGTCGCATAAAGAACCAGACCCGAATCATGATTTTCCATTGAAGTCCTTGAAGTTTAAAGATTTGGCAAGATTGGTCCCTCATCTTTTGAAGACTTGACACTTTTGGCCCTTGTAAATCTTAATTATACAAGAAAGGTCTATAAAGTTTCAAGATTGTACAAGATATGCCCTTGAAGAATGCAAATATTACATTATAAGCCCTTGGAAAAGCTTTTCATAAAGTATTGTGGCCAAAATGGGAAATTACAAACTTTCATAACAAAGGATAAGTAGTTATGGTTGTTTAAACTTGGTTTGACAACACAATGGAACATGAGGGGTTTCTTTTGCCAGACAACAATACTTCATTCCACCAACCAGCCTTTGACACATCATTTACCACTAACAAGATTAATTAATAAACTAATTTTTTTTAAATGGTTTATTTGTTATATTTTGAGACCGGGAAACACATTCTGTAGCATCAACATCTCCTATTCCCCCATTGATGAACTATTAGAACCCTAATCACCAAACCAAAATCCACTTAATAATAGAATCCCTAATGTTCCAGATAGTTAATTGTGGATGTCGACATTATTTCCCCACTCCCCAAAACCCATCACTCTCACTCACATGGTCTCTCTTTACATCCCCTGACCCACTATTGGACTCCAAGACAAAGTGACAACAGATCATCAACGTGTTCGTTTTTTCTTAACACTTACCCGGTTTTGTCGCTTTATTTTTCCTAAAATAAAGTTTACAAAAATACCGCATCATAAATGGCGCCGCTGCCGGGGAGGTGTGTTTAGCCATATTTATTTATCGTGTTTGTTTTAGTGTTTACGTTTTTATCGTAAATACTTCTTTTTATTTTTCTATACTATTAGCCATACAGATAAATAATGTTAAATTGAACTCAATTAACACAAAATCATTTTCTCGTTTTTCTTGTGAATATAATACTATATTGTACTTACGTAGAACAATAAATATACAAGTACTCTAAAAGCGTGAAAACGCAACCTTGATTCGGGATTTCATCACTCGATCATTGTATTCGAATCTAAAGCAAAAGTTTAAAGGCAAAATAGATAAATACTTTCGTGAGGCTTAATTTCAATTAACACAAACTATAAGGTGGGTATAAGGCGGTTGTATTTCACGACCTAAGGGAAAAAGGCTCTTAAGTGCTTAGCGCCGCCTCGTTTCCCCCGCTTGCTTGTGCGTGTTTTGAGAAAGAGAGCTAATCGAGGGTTTGCCGCCCAAGTATTATCTACATATCATATATATTTGCTTGTTTTCAAGATTAAACCCTCTTGAACGTTTTGGTGTTTCACCAACGTTCTAAAGTCATCGAGAACGTTCACTCCACGTGATTGTTTTCATTCTTTGAGGCTCCTTTAATCGAGAAATTGATTTGAGGAGATATTTGTAGAGTTGAGTCTACATAATACACAAAAAATAAAAAAAAATCAAAAAACCAATCAAAAACCAAAAAAATTGAAAAATCGAAAAACCACAAAAATAATCTTCTTTGCTACCTCCCATTCTACGCTTAGTGCATGCGCACTCGATAGAAGGATTATTCTAATTCTAGCGACGCTTCGAATCGACGCAATCGTAATCGAAGGAATCGACGAGTAGACGAGAATTAAAAACCGACGTTCCTAATATCGTTGTTGAAGAAACCTTAGACGGGATGGCCGAATATCGTTCGATGATGGAATTGCTCCAAGCACCCACCGGGGGTTATGAACATTCGATCGTAATTCCTGCTATAGAAGCTGAGAATTTTGAGATTAAGAGCGGAATGCTTTCGTTAATCCAAGCTACGAAGTTTCGAGGTCGTGAAGCCGATAATCCTCACGACCACATTCAGAATTTTGATCGTCTTTTGGCCACGAGCAAGTTTAAGAACGTCGACGCCGATGTCGTCAAGCTTATACTTTTTCCGTACTCGCTCGATGGTGCTGCCAAGGATTGGTACCTGAAAGAGCCACCTAATTCGATAATTACGTGGAAGGATCTCGTTTCCAAGTTCGTTAATCATATTTTCCCACCGTCTAAGACTACGTTTTTCAAAAATGAAATTACGAGATTTGAGCAAAAACCGAATGAATCTTTTAGATACGCGTGGGATCGTTTTAAGGAATTGCTTAGACAATGTCCTCACCATGGATTTTCCGAGTTGCACCAAATCGATACGTTTTACAATGGTCTTAGTTTTCAAGAACAAGATTCGTTGAATTCCGCCGCTGGTGGCAACGTTTTGTGAAAAACTCCGAAAGATGCATTGATGATTATCGAGAATCGATCCAAGGTTTACCAACTCCACAACGCACCGAGTGTTGCCAATGTCGCCAATGTTAGTAATTCTAATCGCGACATTGAGAGAGTTGATGCGAAAGTCGACAAGCTAACGAATGTGTTTACGTCTTTTCTCATTGATATGCAAAAGAAAGACGCTGCCGCTACGGTGAAAGCGGTTGAGGCATCTGAACGTTTTGTGATTGACCTCATTATTATTACGAGTGTGCGGCTACGGATGGCCAAACATCAAATGTGAGTGCGCTAAACAACAATTTTTCTAATCAAAATCAAAATAACGCCGGTCCATCACAACAAGGAAATTATAACCAAGGCAACAATTTTTCGAATCAAAATCGTAACAATTTTCAAGGAAATAATCAACAAGGGAATTTTCAAAACCAAGGTTATAATCAAGGTCGTAATTTGAATTGGCAAAACCGAGATAACAACAACAACAAAAACTCGAGTTTTCAAAACAACAACAATCAAGGAAACAATTTTTCAAGTGGTAATCAAGGAAATTTTCAAAGAAACAATCAAAACCAAGGGAACATTAATGCTAATCAAAATAGTTCGTCAAACGATTTTCAAGAATATATGAAAACAAATGAGGCTAATATGCGACGATTAGAGGGACAAATTGGTACTTTGAAAAATGAATTCTCCAACACTTTGAAAGGTCAAAATAATAAAATTGAACAAGGTCAAAGTGAGATTAAAAAGATGTTTTCGGCCATAATGAGCAATCAATCGAGTTCGTCTTCGAGTACGCTACCTAGTAACACCGTACCAAACCCAAAGGAACAATGCAAAGTCGCCAAAACGTCTGTTGGAAAAGGTCGTGTGATTACCCATACCCTTGATGGATTTCGAGTTGTTCCTTCTTCTCAACCCTCGACTTCTAAGACGTCTTATTGTTCTAAAGTCGATGGGGTGAACGTGGCGACCAAGGAAAAGAGTGCACACCCTCGTGTACCTCAAATTCCATCCACGGTTCAAAAAGAGAGCTTCATCGACCTCACCAAAGTAACCCTTAAAGAAACTTGTGCTCGATCCTTCTAAAAAAACAAAAAGGCAAATGCCGAGAAAGGAAGAGGATCCGGGCCAATTTCTACTACCTTGTGATTTTTCTGAGATTGAGGGATGTTTAGCCCTTGCCGATTTAGGTGCTAGCATAAATCTCATGCCTCATTCTCTTTGGAAATTGATGATATTGCCTAGACTTACCCCCACGAACATGACTATCGAGCTAGCAAATTGTACGCCTTTAATACCAATTGGAATAGCCGAGGATGTCTATGTTAAAGTTGGAAAGTTTGTTTTTCCCGGGGATTTCGTCATATCCGATTATGAGTGTGACCCTAAATGTCCCATTATTTTAGGCTGACCATTTTTATTGACGGCTCCAACCGTAATCGACGTTCTCGAGGGGAGACTTACTATGAGATATGGGGATGATAAAATGGACTTTTTCGCAAATAAATCCCAAGTGTTTAATGATCATGAAAAAACCGAGGTTTCAAAACCTAATGTTTCAAATTCTAATGATTTCAAAATGATTACTTTAGCGGAAAATATGAGGCTTAATGCATGTTTTGAAATAATTAAGAAGAACGGTTTTAAAGATGATGATTTTAATGACGAAGAAATCAAAGAGATCGACGTTCATGAGGATGACGAGTATGTAGACCCCGAGGGGGCGGTGTTCTTTATTGATCGATTATTTGAGAACTTATCCAATCCACCCCCCCCCCCTCACCGCGACTTAAATGTGAGGATTTTTAGCGCAACTAATTTTGAATTTGACACGCCAAATATTTTCAACATTATCAAATCGGGTTTTCATAAAGAGTTTTTAAACGATGAAAAAGGAAAAGATTTTAAAAATGTTTTAAAAGATTTTCTACAAGTTTAACTCCGTCATTACCACGTTTTATGAGTGCTACCACCTCGTCTACTCCTTTTGACGATGGTGTGTGTGGATCTAGTGTGGGGGAAGCCCCTTATGTTCCCTCACATTTCTCCACCGAGGACAAGATTTACGATCCTGGAATTGCTTGCAAAGGGAAATCTCGGTCTTCCACCGATGTAATAAATGGAAAATCTTTTCATTTGCTTGGTGTGAGTCTACCTCGAGTAGCTCATAAGTTTGACTTACCCATTGCCCCACCTTTCTACTTCTCATCTCTTTTCTTCTACCCCTTTGGGGTTTTAGCACGTGACGAAGTGGCGTTTGTTCGTTTATCCCATGAAAACGAGGACACCATCTTCGATCCCGGTATTTTGCATCATCAAAGGACTTAGTCCTTTATACCGGTTGCTTTTGGGCATTGTTTATCATGTAAGCCCCACAAAAAATGACCAAACCATGATTATCCCTAAATGATCACATTTATGGGGATTCGAGTCGAGCTTTTGACTCGGTTATCAAAAACAAGGTGCCTCGTGGGGGATTCTCATGCTTATCCTTGTAAATATTATTGCTTTCTAATTAGTTAACGAGGGGACTTGTGCTCTTCCAACCTTTGTTCCGTGGTTGTTTGTGATTGTGATTCATTAGGTTCATCGTCATCATTGAAGCCTCTCGTGTTCGTTTTACGGATCACTCGAGCTTCGATCGTTGCCTTTGGAGATTCCTATATCCGATGATATCCTTTTATGTTCTAACGTTTATCTTATTAGCATAACTCATAAATGGCTTTTAGGTTATTCGTTTTACCCTTTCCATGCTCGAGATTAAGCATTCGACTTCGTCTCTAGTACGGGGGTGTTTTCACCCCTATACTCGAAACATTGAGGACAATGTTTAGTTTTAGTATGGGGGTGAGAAGATACTTCACCTTGCTTACGTCACCACGCAATCTAATTTTAATCTTTTTATCTTTTTGTTTCAAAATAAGGCTAAAAATGGCCATATTTTAGAATTTTTCTTATTTTTCATAAGTGTTTAAGACACGAAAGTAGGTTTTCCGATGGTGAGAATAAGAGTAATTTTTGACTCGATCGTGCTGTTGAGCACTTAGCTTCGATTCCTTAACTTTAATTAGGCTAAGTCTCTTAAATGAGGACGAGAAATGATAGAGTTATTTATAAGTCTCGCAATCTTTCACGATCTTATGTGTAGTAATTATTAGCTTATTCTCCCCACGCTTTTATAATAAATTGTTAATAAATATTGATTTAGCGGTTTAGTCACTATTGTTGGTTTCTAATTTGTTTTAGTAGCTTCCATGTAATTAAATTGGGAAAACATTAAGGTATCACCAACGTCACGGTTTTGAAGTATTGGCAACCCGAATAATCGAAAGCTTCACCGAATAATAAGATTTTAAGTGCTCACCTAAATTAAGCAAAAATTTGAAGCTCACAAGGCCGAAAAATCTATGCCCAAATTGAAAGTGAATTAAGCCTTAATCTTTGAAGCTTTAAAGATCTAAAATTCGCTTTAGCGTGAGGATATACGTCAAGTCATAATAAAACCACCGATGATGGCGGATAATAAAAGACAAGGGCAAGACCGAAGTCATAATAAAAGCTCCATGGCGGAGATGAATAAAAGATGGAGGTAAACCATGATAATAAAGCTACCGATGATGAGGTGGGTAATAAAAGTCATGGTAATAAGTCTCATGTTCAAAACCGTTCTAAAACCGTGTTTATCCATCCTTCTTGTTAACTTAATTTTTTGACATCGTTGTCTATTAGGGTGAATTATTAATTCAATGATTTTGGTTACACCGTTAAGACTCTATTTTTAGACCTAATCTCTATTCACGCATAAGTCAATGATGTATCCTCGTGATCATTAAGACAAAAGTAAAATATAATAGATACCAATTATGAATAACGGAGTCTAGGTGTATAATTAACACTCATGAGATATGATTGTGTTGCTAACTTATAATAACAATGATCTCGTTACACGCTTAGAATGGAATCGAGTGAAAATCGAGGATGACAAACTTATCTCTATGAGGCATTTACGTGTTCTTATTCTTTGACCCTAAAAGTCACTTAATCGTGATGAAAATGATACATTATGTCTAAAACACATGTAGTAGTTTATTTAAGTTTATGTCTTCAATAAATGTCACATAAAAATGAATTTTGGAAGTGCTAGGATACTTAAATCTAGCATTGCGTGAGGGCACGACAATGGTTTAGTATGGGGGAGTGATGAGACTGCATTTATACATAGTCTCATCGTCCAAATCGGGCTTAAAATGCTTAAAATATCATTAAAATACCCCAAAATATGCTTGTGTTTGTTCATTGTGTATTTTTTATTTAGTCGAATTTTCGTTGCGTTTTACGTTTTACGTTTTACGCGTTTACGTCGTACGTTGTTTTTAGCGTAATCCGTCTTCCGTTTTCTTTTCTTTTTGACTTTAAAATAGCGTAATCACTCAAAATAAGTAACGTATATATTTGTCGGCTAAACACCATACCTCCACCGAGAACGAACTCGACGAAGAGTATTCGCGTTTTTTACAAAACGTGATACTTAATACTTACCCGCTTTTGTCGCTTTGTTTTTCCTAAAATAAAGTTTACAAAAATACCGCATCATAAATGGCGCCGCTTCCGGGGAGGTGTGTTTAGCCATATTTATTTATCGTGTTTGTTTGAGTGTTTACGTTTTTATCGTAAATACTTCTTTTTATTTTTCTATACTATTAGCCATACAAATAAATAGTGTTAAATTGAACTAAATTAACACAACATCATTTTCTCGTTTTTCTTGTGAATATATTACTATATTGCACTTACGTAGAACAATAAATATACAAGTACTCCAAAAGCATGAAAACGCAACCTTGATTCGGGATTTCATCACTCGATCATTGTATTCTAATCTAAAGCAAAAGTTTAAAGGTAAAATAGATAAATTCTTTCGTGAGGCTTAATTTCAATTAACACAAACTATAAGGTGGGTATAAGGCGGTTGTATTTCACGACCTAAGGGAAAAAGGCTCTTAAGTGCTTAGCGCCGCCTCGTTTCCCCGCTTGCTTGTGCGTGTTTTGAGAAAGAGAGCTAATCGAGGGTTTGCCGCCCAAGTATTATCTACGTATCATATATATTTGCTTGTTTTCAAGATTAAACCCTCTTGAACGTTTTGGTGTTCCACCAACGTTCTAAAGTCAACGAGAACGTTCACTCCACGTGATCGTTTTCATTCTTTGAGGCTCCGTTAATCGAGAAATCAATTTGAGGAGATATTTGTAGATTTGAGTCTAAGTAATACACAAAAAATAAAAAAAAACAAAAAACCAATCAAAAACCAAAAAAATTGAAAAATCGAAAAACCACAAAAAGAATTTTCTTTGCTACCTCTCATTCTACGCTTAGTGCATGCGCACTCGATCGAAGGATTATTCTAATTCTAGCGACGCTTCGAATCGACGCAATCGTAATCGAAGGAATCGACGACGTAGACGAGAATTAGAAACCAACGTTCCTAATATTGTTGTTGAAAAACCTTAGACGGGATGGCCGACAATCTTTCGATGATGGAATTGCTCCAAGCACCCACTGATGGTTATGGAGACGTGATCGTAATTCCCGCTATCGAAGCGGAGAATTTTGAGATTAAGAGCGGAATGCTTTCGTTAATCCAAGCTACGAAGTTTCGAGGTCGTGAAGCCGATAATCCTCACGACCACATTCGGATTTTTGATTGTCTTTTGGCTACGAGCAAGTTTAAGAACGTCGACGCCGATGTCGTCAAGCTTATGCTTTTTGCGTACTCGCTCGATGGTGCCGCCAAGGATTGGTACGAGAAAGAGCCACCTAATTCGATAATTACGTGGAAGGATCTCGTCTCCAAGTTCGTTAATCATTTTTCCCACCGTCTAAGACTACGTTTTTCAAAAATGAAATTACGAGACTTGAGCAAAAACCGAATGAATCTTTTAGAGACGCGTGGGATCGTTTTAAGGAATTGCTTAGGAAATGTCCTCACCATGGTTTTTCCGAGTTGCACCAAATCGATACGTTTTACAACGGTCTTAGTTTTCAAGAACAAGATTCGTTGAATTCCGCCGCCGGTGGCAACTTTTTGTGTAAAACTCCGAAAGATGCCTTGATGGGTTTACCAACTCCGCAACGCACCGAGTGTTGCAAATGTCGCCAATGTTAGTAATTCTAATCACGACATTGAGAGAGTTGATGCGAAAGTCGACAAGCTAACGAATGTGTTTACGTCTTTTCTCATTGAGATGCAAAAGAATGACGCTCCCGCTACGGTGAAAGTGGTTGAGGCATCGTGTACGTTTTGCGGTGGACCTCATAATTATTACGAGTGTGCGGCTACGGATGGCCAAACGTCGAATGTGAGTGCGTTAAACAACAATTTTTCTAATCAAAATTAAAATAACGCCTGTCCATCACAACAAGGAAATTATAACCAAGGCAACAATTTTTCGAATCAAAATCGTAACAATTTTCAAGGAAATAATCAACAAGGGAATTTTAAAAACCAAGGTTATAATCAAGGTCGTAATTTGAATTGGCAAAACCGAGATAACAACAACAACCAAAATCGAGTTTTCAAAACAACAACAATCAAGGAAACAATTTTTCGAGTGGTAATCAATGAAATTTTCAAAGAAACAATCAAAACCAAGGAAACTTTAATGCTAATCAAAATAGTTCGTCAAACGATTTTCAAGAATATATGAAAACGAATGAGGCTAATATGAGACGATTAGAGGGACAAATTGGTACTTTGAAAAACGAATTTTCCAACACTTTGAAAGGTCAAAAAAATAAAATTAAACAAGGTCAAAGTGAGATTAAAAAGATGTTTTCGGCCATAATGAGCAATCAAGCGAGTTCGTCTTCGAGTACGTTACCTAGTAACACCGTACCAAACCCGAAGGAACAATGCAAAGTCGCCACAACGTCTATTGGAAAAGGTCGTGTGATTACCCCTACCCTTGATGGATTTCGAGTTGTTCCTTCTTCTTAACCCTCGACTTCTAAGACGTCTTATTGTTCTAAAGTCGATGGGGTGAACGTGGCGACCAAGGAAAAGAGTGCACACCCTCGTGTACCTCAAATTCCATCCACGGTTCAAAAAGAGAGCTTCATCGACCTCACCAATGTAACCCTTGAAGAAACTTGTGCTTCGATCCTTCTAAAAAAACCAAAAAGGCGAATGCCGAGAAAGGAGGATTCGGGCCAATTTCTACTACCTTGTGATTTTTCCGAGATTGACGGATGCTTAGCCCTTGTCTATTTAGGTCCTAGCATAAATATCATGCCTCATTCTCTTTGGAAATTGATGAGATTGCCTAGACTTACCCCCACGAACATGACTATCGAGCTAGCAAATTGTACGCCTTTAATACCAATTGGAATAGCCGAGGATATCTATGTTAAAGTTGGAAAGTTTGTTTTTCCCGCGGATTTCGTCATATCTGATTATGAGTATGACCCTAAATGTCCCATTATTTTAGGCCGACCATTTTTATCGACGGCTCGAACCGTAATCGACGTTCACGAGGGGAGACTTACTATGAGATATGGGGATGATAAAATGGACTTTTTCGCAAATAAATCCCAAGTGTTTAATGATCATGAAAAAACCGAGGTTTCAAAACCTAATGTTTCAAATTCTAATGATTTCAAAATGTTTACTTTAGCGGAAAATATGAGGCTTTAATGCATGTTTTGAAAGAATTAAGAAGAACGGTTTTAAAGATGATGATTTTAATGATAAAGAATACGTATACTTAATTCAAAAGGGTATTCGTAAATTTATGGATGAAAAATCACTTTGGGATATATTTAGCGAAACAAGTGAAACACCAATTCCGAAGGGCGACGTTAGTGCCACCATAACAAAGACCAATATGGGCTCGTCTTCACCACCTTCGAAGGACCATGACTTTGAGGCCCATACTTCTAAACCCATTGAAGTACCTCCCACTCCTAGCCCCAAATCCATTAAGGCTAAGGAAGTGGCCCAACCCAATGCAATCTCACCCATCATAAAATTGTCACCTAAGCATAGCCCAAGGGCTTGTAAGACCATGGTTGTGACTCTCAAGAAATCCACTCGAGAACTTGCTCACATCGACACTTTCTTTGATGGCGATGGTGATTTTGCCGAGATCGAGCATATACTTGCTAATCCACCATCCATCTTCGAGGATTTACCCTTTGATAAATCTTCAAATGAAGAGGACGATCTCATGTCGGAAACTTCTTATGATAATGAGAATGACGACATTTTCACAACGTACTCGAATTCCGTATACGAACCCATTTTCATCATAATCCCATTTTTGATGATGAATTCGAGAACGTTGACAACCATATCATGGATCCTCCTTCGTTTCACAATAGTGATGATGAAGAATTCTTTAAGGAGGTCGATGAATTTCTCGCTATAGACACAAGTCCCATTCTCATGGAGTTACCTTATAAACACTCCTCATTTAAGAATGACGTTACCACATTCGTGAGGATCTAACTTATCAACGATCCTCACAAAAGAATGATGGTTTCGTGCTTGATCATGATCTCTTCGAGAGAGTTTCTAAAATCATCAAAGAGGGGAATGACAAACCATGGTTTGACAAGCCTATCTATGACGAAGAAATCGAAGAGATCGACGTAAATGAGGATGAAGAGTATGTAGACCCCGAGTGGGCGGTGTTCTTTATTGATCGACGATTTGAGAACTTATACAATCCACCACCCCCTCACCGCGACTTAAATGTAAGGATTTTTAGCGCGGTTAATTTTGAATTTGACACGCCAAATATTTTTGACATTATCAAATCGGGTTTTCATAAAGAGTTTTTAAACGATGAAAAATGAAAAGATTTTTTAAATGTTTTAAAATATTTTTCTACAAGTTTAACTCCGTCATCACCACGTTTTATGAGTGCTACCACCTCGTCTACTCCTTTTGACGATGGTGTGTGTGGATCTAGTGTGGGGGAAGCCCCTTATCTTCCCTCACATTTCTCCACCGAGTACGAGATTTACGATCCTGGAATTGCTTGTAAAGGGAAATCTTGGTCTTCCACCGATGCAATAAATGGAAAATCTTTTCATTTGATTGGTGTGAGTCTACCTCGAGTAGCTCATAAGTTTGACTTACCCATTGCCCCACCTTTCTACTTCTCATCTCTTTTCTTCTACCCCTTTGTGGTTTTAGCACGTGTCGAAGTGGCGTTGGTTTGTTTATCCCATGAAAACGAGGACGCCATCTTCGATCCCGGTATTTTGCATCATCAAAGGACTTAGTCCTTTATACCGGTTGCTTTTGGTCATTGTTTATCATGTAAGCCCCACCAAAAATGACCAAACCATGATTATCCCTAAATGATCACATTTATGGGGATTCGAGTCGAGCTTTTGACTCGGTTATCAAAAACAAGGTGCCTCGTGGGGGATTCTCATGCTTATCCTTGTAAATATTATTGCTTTCTAATTAGTTAACGAGGGGACTTGTGCTCTTCCAACCTTTGTTCCGTGGTTTTTTGTGATTGTGATTCATTAGGTTCATCGTCATCATTGAAGCCTCTCATGTTCGTTTTACGGATCACTCGAGCTTCGATCGTTGCCTTTGGAGATTCCGATATCCGATGATATCCTTTTATGTTCTAACGTTTATCTTATTATCATAACTCATAAACGGCTTTTAGCTTATTCGTTTTATCCTTCCCATGCTCGAGATTAAGCATTCGATTTCGTCTCTAGTATGGGGGTGTTTTCACCCCTATACTCGAAACATTGAGAACAATGTTTAGTTTTAGTATGGGGGTGAGAAGATACTTCACCTTGCTTACGTCACCAGGCAATCTAATTTTCATCTTTTTATCTTTTTGTTGCAAAATAAGGCTAAAAATGGCCATATTTTAGAATTTTTCTTATTTTTCATAAGTGTTTAAGACACGAATGTAGGTTTTCCGATGGTGAGAATAAGAGTAATTTTTTGCTCGACCGTGCGTGTTGAGCACTTAGCTTCGATTCCTTAACTTTAATTAGGCTAAGTCTCTTAAATGAGGACGAGAAATGATAGAGTTATTTATAAGTCTCGTAATCTTTCACGATCTTATGTGTAGTAATTATTAGCTTATTCTCCCCACGCTTTTATAATAAATTGTTAATAAGTATTGATTTAGCGGTTTAGTCACTATTGTTGGTTTCTAATTTGTTTTAGTAGCTTCCATGTAATTAAATTGGGAAAACATTAAGGTATCACCAACGTCACGGTTTTGAAGTATTGGCAACCCGAATAATCGAAAGCTTCACCTAATAATAAGATTTCAAGTGCTCACCTAAATTAAGTAAAAATTTGAAGCTCACAAGGCCGAAAAATCTATGCCCAAATTGAAAGTGAATTAAGCCTTAATCTTTGAAGCTATAAAGATCTAAAATTCGCTTTAGCGTGAGGATATACGTCAAGTCATAATAAAACCATCGATGATGGCGGATAATAAAAGACAAGGGCAAGACCGAAGTCATAATAAAAGCTCCATGGCGGAGATGAATAAAAGATGGAGGTAAACCATGATAATAAAGCTACCGATGATGAGGTGGGTAATAAAAGTCATGGTAATAAGTCTCATGTTCAAAACCGTTCTAAAACTGTGTTTATCCATCCTTCTTGTTAACTTAATTTTTTGACATCGTTGTCTATTAGGGTGAATTATTAATTCAATGATTTTGGTTACACCGTTAAGACTCTATTTTTAGACCTAATCTCTATTCACGCATAAGTCAATGATGTATCCTCGTGATCATTAAGACAAAAATAAAATATAATAGATACCAATTAGGAATAAGGGAGTCTATGTGTATAATTAACACTCATGAGATATGATTGTGTTGCTAACTTATAATAACAATGATCTCGTTACACGCTTAGAATGGAATCGAGTGAAAATCGAGGATGACAAACTTATCTCTATGAGGCATTTACGTGTTCTTATTCTTTGACCCTAAAAGTCACTTAATCGTGATGAAAATGATACATTATGTCTAAAACACATGTAGTAGTTTATTTAAGTTTATGTCTTCAATAAATGTCACATAAAAATGAATTTTGGAAGTGCTACGATACTTAATTCTTACATTGCATGAGGGCACGGCAATGGTTTAGTATGGGGGAGTGATGAGACTGCATTTATACATAGTCTCATCGTCCAAATCGGTCTTAAAATGCTTAAAATATCATTAAAATACCCCAAAATATGCTTCTGTTTGTTCATTGTGTATTTTAGGTACGGATATCGTGAAATCAACAAAAGATCACAAGAATCAAGAAAAAACGAACACGAGAAACAAAGCCGCATAAAGAACCGGACACGAATGATGAATTTCCAAAAATACCCTTGAAGAATCGAAGATTATCAAGTTTGGTCCTCCAAGTTTGAAGACGATACCCTTGTAAAAATCTAAAATTACATTGTGGTCCCTAAAATGTCAAGAGTTTACATATTTGGCCCTCGAAGAATCAAGTTGTACAAGACCGAAGCCACATTGCATAAATACGGGCATTTTCGGATCGAGTCGACAAAGTTTGAAGTTTTTACAAGTCAAAGTCAACCCGAAACCCGACAATGAAGTGAGCATGAAAAACCGATCCCGAAAGCCAATTTATTATTTTACGGACCAACCCTCACCCGTTTAATGGGCCGGATCAGCCCATAAAATAATAATATTACCACAAGAACCCAATTGATAGCCAAACCCACCGTGACCTCTTTTGTATTTTCTGCTAAAATTCATTTTAATGGCCTCGGGCCTAATGCCATCCAGCCCGTTTCTTTCTTATCAAAAGACTTGGGCCTCAAGAACCCACGAAGCTCCCTTTACACATTTTACTACACGAAATATAAAGAAAAAAAAGGTCGGTTATGGATTCATTGTTTACACCGAAATAAACAAAAAAATACAAAACTGCATATAGCAGGGCTCGAACCCCTGACCCTTGTACCCAAATTTGATGCAGGAACACACCCTCCAACCATCTGGTCTTAATGTTCTTTTTGGTTTCATTTCTTTTTAGTCCCCTTATACATCTTTCTAATTTCGTTTTATTTTAAGCTTATCATCTTTTAAAGCTTGTTGCGGGCTTATTTGAGCTTTTCTTATCAGCTTAATATTTTTCCTAGGATTAGATTAATATTTTATATTTTAAGTAAATTTTTTGGATTTTTATAAAAATTATTTAATATTTTTAATCACTTAATTAGTTTTTAATTTATAAAATATTATTTAAAAGTCAAAAAAAGTACAATTCTTTTTTTCTAAAAAATTTTCTTTTATCATTTAGAATGTAGGAAAAATAAATTTGATTTTGTATAGTTTAAATTTGATAATTTTTCTAAAATGTCGCGTTTTTACGCTCATTATTAATTTCGTGCTTTCGTTATTTGGACTTTTTATACCATTTTTGTTTTTAAATTACTTTTCATTTTTTTAAGTATGTTTAGTTTATTTTAAGTTAACTTTTCGAATTTTTTTTATTTAGTCGAATTTTTGTTGCGTTTTACATTTTACGTTTTACGCGTTTACGTCGTACGTTGTTTTTAGCGTAATCCGTCTTCCGTTTTCTTTTCTTTTTGACTTTACAATAGCATAATCACTCAAAATAAGTAACATATATATTTGTCGGCTAAACATCATACCTCCACCGAGAACGAACTCGACGACGAGTATTCGCGTTTTTCACAAAACGTGATACTTAATACTTACCCGCTTTTGTCACTTTGTTTTTCCTAAAATAAAGTTTACAAAAATACCGCTTCACAATTCAATTAACTCATCCTTTGCTCCTAATGCACTTACTTCCCCCTCTTGCATTTATTATAGAAGCAATTCTCATTGGCATGTCTCGTGTCCGATTCGATACCCGTCTCATGGCGGGCAAGAACCGGGTTACAATTATGACAATGGTAATAGCTATCCACAAGACGCACAGGGTTTTTCTCAATACCCGTGTTGCAATCATTGCGGGGGCCCTCACGATACTTCTTATTGTCAACTGATGAATTATTATGAACCACATCCGTGTTCTAATTCTTCTCAACCGATGAATTATGAGCCACATCCGTTCTATAATTCCGTTTTTCAAAATTTTGAGCCCCCACAGTACTCCGTCGTTCATCAACCTTGTTTTGGAATAAGAACAGAAATACTCGCTAAATTGGCTAGAATTCTAGATCGCCTCCCAGCTATCTTGGAGAGGGCAATCCGACAAGAGCAAATATCGAATATCGAGGCTTATACTCCTCCTCCTGTGCATCCATACTATTATGATGATGATGATGATGACGATGAGAATACTATTTCTTGGAATGATCTTGTTGCTCAATGTCCTAGTGCATTTGCACCTCCTTCTCTCGATATCCCCAATGCGTCTAAGGATTGTGATACATCGAGTGAGCTTAGTGAATTTGGTCTCGACAACTTATTTGAGGAGGTTTGTGATGTACCGACTTTTGTCGAGCCTACGGACGAGGCCGCTCTTAATGATGATGATTTTTCTCCATGCTATGAGAATTTCACTTTCGAAATTTCTCATCCTACCCCATTTCCTCAGGGAGACGAGGACGATGTTGATTTATTCTCTCCAACTTACGAGAAGTTCACCACTGAACTTGGTCTTGTAGATGAGGTGTAAGACGTTATTCTTCGCGACAAATTACGGAAAGTTCATCTTCTTATCTCTCAAATTGAAGCGTTGAATTCCACTCCTATCAATGAATCTTTACCTCCGTCTTTTACACCCGTTGAGAATAATGACCCATTTATGGAAGAAATTGACAATCTCTCAATACCTCCGGGTATTGATGATGATGACACGGAGGGGGATATTATTTTCGATAATTTTCTGCATGAAGATATTGTCCCAAATCCCCCTCCTGAGCACCTTTCATCCCATACCTTAGACACTATTACTGAGGATGAGTGCTTTGACCCGGGAGGTGACATTGACAATTCTATGATTGACACCTTTATGGCTTTGGCGCTCAGTGATAATCATATGTCTTTTGGGGATGACATTTTGATTCCTTTACCCACCCCACCTCCCGTGGATCATGATTTCACATACTTTTCGTATGTTGAGAGAACTTTTCTACCCTTCAAGACTTATCCACCTGCCTCTCATTTATTATGTTCCTCCGGGACCGAGGACTAGATTTTTTATCCCGGTATTTCATTAGAGGTTTCCCCATGGACCATTTAATTCGGGGACGAGTCAGGCTCGTGACTCGGTTAACAAAAACAAGCGCTTTTTGGGAGGCAACCCGATAATCTATCCTTTTTATCTATTTTTATAATAAGTGTAGGGGGAACCTCGTATGTGTTTGTTGTTTTCTTTCTTATCATGTGTAGGGATTCGAGCTTTCAAAGATCTATTCTTGATGACTTTTGACGACCCGTGATTCCGTGTACCCGTCTTCCCGGTTCTATCCTAAACTCTTTTGATTCATTATTTTATCATTTATGTTAAAATAGGAATCACTTTAGTTGTCTATTCCTTAGCAAGATTTAAACAAAGTGCACAATGTCCTAAGTGTAGGTGAGGTTACTTCCACATGCTTAAACATTGAGGACAATGTTTATATCAAGTGTAGGGGGGGACTTGTATCGAAGTTAAGTGGGCTTTTCCATTAATTTGTCCTCATTTTAACCGGAAAATCTAATTTTTCGACATTTTTCAAAATTTTTAATCTATTTGGCCTAGTATTATAGTAGTATTTTCCTTTGTTATCGTTATTTACTTTCTTTGCTAGAATAAAGTTTAATAAAATGGTTTTAATTTTTCAACGTTATGAATCTTTTGACTCAACCCGAGTTTACTTATCTAAGTTTACTCTAGCTAGTATCCTTAACGTGTTTAAATCAATTTTCGCTAGACTTTTATATAGGGAACTTTAAAACGCGAAAGTCTTATCTCTTACGGGTTAAGAACAAGAACTTTTCGCAAGTTCCTATAATTGATCCTAGAAATTCGTTTATCAAGGGAACTTTAAAATGCGAATTCTAAACTTAAAAAACTCTAAGAAGTTGCAAGATCCTATAGATGACTTAAAAACCCAAAACTTTGATTTAATAGGCTAAGCATCCACGAGTCTCATTCCTTGAGATTTTAAATTGTAGAGAACGAGAGATGATAGAGTCAATTATAATTTTGGTATTCTTTCATGAATTTATGTGAGTTGATTATGAGCTTTTTCTCCCATCGCTTGTTAATAAATGTATTTGCAATAAATAAGGTCGTACGATTTGAAAAGTTAATTAGCTTCTAGCCCAAGATCGTTTAAAAATTGCTCGGTATTAATTAGAGTTCATAGCCAAGGCATAACTTATTGAAGCCGGGATACGAAGATTGGCGAGTCCAAAAAGGCCCTAACAAGGCATGAGGGCTACATTTTGTTGCTAAAGATCCAAAAGTGATGTGAATAATCATTTATCAAAAATCAATATGAAGGATCGAGACACACGACGAAAAGCAAATACTCCCCAAAAGATCATGGAGAAGTCTATCCGAAAAGACCCTAGCAAGGTATGAGGATAAATAGATCCAAGTCCTAAAAGGAGGCGGATCATTGTACATCAAAATCCAAAATAAAGATTGGAGAAAAATGAAGAATTCGTGGTCCAAGTATGAAGAATCTCTCAAAAACTTCAAGTGAAGAAATTCCTATTATGAAGAGAACACCATAATTTCAAGAACGTCTCTCAAGATTCGAAGTATGAAGTCGTTGCCAAAAATCGGTCCGAGAAAGGTCTCAAATCGTGAAGCGAGTTATGCCAAGATATGAACTTTAGGAGATCCTGAGAAGCAGTTTTAAAAGATTTTGTCCTTTAGCTAACTATTGATTAAATCGTCCTACTTTATTTCCGGCCTTAATAAATTATCGAAATAAGTCAACAATGCATCCTCGTGATCATTCAAGACAACAATAAAATATAAGAGATACACCTAGGAATAAGGGAGTCTAAGTGAATAATTGAGCCACATGAGTTTGTGATAGTTTGCTAACTTATAATAACAATGATCTCATTTTTAAGCTTGGTGTGGGGAACGTGAAACTTGAGAGTGATAAACATTCATGACATCCCAAATCCCTAATGTAAGTCTTTGAATTCTTTACTTATTTTCTTCCTTCAAATATTTTGTAATTTTCTATCTCTTTAAGTTTTCCTTAATGTCTTATGTTTAATAAAGGCCAAGGTGGGTTAATTATGATGGAAAATGTAAATCTTGCTTTGTAATTAATGCATTGCATGAGGGTATTGCAATGGTCAAGTGTAGGGGATTTAATAAGGGTGAAAACACTTATCCTTTTACCACTTAATTATAATAGTAACCAAGCCAAAACGTGTATTTAATGTCATAAATGTCGGAATTATGTGTGGTTTGTGTTTTTGTTGTGATTTAGGACCTAAATTTGAAAAGGGAAGAAAACACGGGCTTTCACGGGCTTTTATCGAAGAAAAAGACAAAAGACGAAGTCAAAAGATCAATAGTGCAAAAAGAACGGAAGTCCAAGGCCTATTCTGAAGATTTATCGAAGAAAAAGTCTAAAGACAGAAGTTTAATGAAGTCGAAGAACCAAATCTAATAAAATAAGAAAATTAGAAGACGAGTTCATTTCACATTGACAAATCCCGAGACAACGTCGAGAAATACGAAGAATTTAAAAGACGAAAAGACGAGAAGAAAGAAGAAAGCATCAACACATTTACTCCTCCTATAAATACCCTCCTAGTGTGTCATTAGGAGGCGTTAGCTAATTTGAAAAATTTGTTCTCCACATTTGTTTTTCTTGCACTTTCATATTGTCATTTAAAATTCTTGTCTTTATTTTCAAGTAAGTCTTTTAATATTGTGTTATTGAATTTTTATCTTTAATCAAGTTTTTAATTTTCCGCTCATTCTACCTTTCTTGTTTGGTTAATCTTTATGCTTATTTGCTTATTGTTATGCTTAATTGATTGTTCTTTATGGTTTTATGTGTTTGATTGTGTTGGCTTATTGATTTTATAGCTTATTGTGTGCTTTTCTTAATTTTAATTTAGAGTTTTCAAAAGTTATTTTATAAAAAGTTGATTTTAAATATTTTAGTTATTTAGTGTTTTTAAAAGTTTTTAAATTTTGGCTTATTTGCTTTTTTTTAAAATCATTTTGGTTAAGTTTTTAGATAAGTGTTTATTTGGTTTTTAGCTTAATTTTGATTTTGCATATGTTTGATCTAATTCGGGTTATGTTAAAACCCTAGTTTCCCGAACTAGGTGCATACCCTCTTTTCCCGAATTAAATACTTGATCTTTTCCCGAATTAGATGCAAAATTTCATTTCCCGAACAATATTCCGAATTAACTACAGATTACACACTCCGACTTATGTGTGGGAATTTATTCAGAATTAAGTGCAGAGTAGTGGATTCCGACTTGTGTGGGAAGTACCTATTCTAGATTAGATAAGAAGGGGTATATTCCGACTTGTGTGAAACATTACCTATTCGGAACAGTCACTATATCACAGATTCCGAATAAGAATGAAAACATGTATTCCGAACAACATTTAGTAATTTGACATGAGTGTCTATTTGCCTGCTTTCATCTTTTCCCGCCAAAAATGAGGTGTGTACCTGGGTGCTTGAGATACTTGCTTGGTAGCTTGCTTATTAGTTAGTATTTGTTCCGTAATCGTTTAGTTTAATCTGAAAGTTGTTCCGATTTTTATTCTGAAAGTCACGTATTTTTAGTTATATTTTCCGTCAATTTTTAGTATTAGTTTTTTTTTGTAAAGTTTAAGTTTTGACTTTTATTTAGTACCCGCTTTAGTTTTTGTCTCGTTTAGTTTTAAAGTACCCTCATAGTTTTATTTTCTCCTTTTTCATTAAGTAAATTTTATTTTCAAGTCGAAAGTTAATTTCTTCTTTTAGTTTTATTTTTATTAATTGTTTCGTTTTTAATTTACGTTTTATTATTTGTTTTGCTCATTTATTATTAGTTATTTGTTTTTGGCTTATTTTTATTACTTTTTGCATTTACCTTTTAAGTAGAAATAGATAACCAAACCTTCTTTTATTCACCAAAAATGATTGAGATCCACTTTAGACCTTGATCAATTCGATTAGACATCGAGAACAACGAACCATTTAACTAGAAAAATCTTTGTATCAATCATCCTTGCGGATTGGTAAGAAATGAGCTGACTTAGTAAGTCGATTAACGATAACCCAAATCGCATCATGCCTCCTCTTTATCTGCGGATGACCGGTAACAAAATCCATGGTGATCTTGTCCCACTTCCACTCCGGAATGTCTAACGGTTGTAGTAGACCACTAGACCGCCGATGCTCGATCTTAACCTGCTGGTAGGTAGACATTTGGAGACATAAGTAGCAACATCTTGTTTCATACCACTCCACCAAAAGTACTGCTTGATGTCGTGGTACATCTTGGTTGAACAAGGATGAATGGAGAATGGGAAGCTATGAGCTTCAGCTAATAACGCTTCCCTAAAAATATGATCATGAGGAACACAAAGTCTGGTGCCCTGTCATAAGATACCATCGTCATCTAACCGGAACTCCGTCTGCTGATCCAAGTGTTGAATGATCGCCCAAATTTCACCATCATCCTTCTGAGCTTCCTTGATCCTAGAGAGTAACTCAGGTTCCACTCTAAGAATAGCCCAGTAACCGTGTTGTCTACGTACCATGATCTCAATGTCTAGTCGCTCCAAGTCTCTTATAATCTCTTCATCAATCTTAATGTCGTTGATCATACCGGACTTTCTGCTAAGTGCATCTACCACTATATTCGCCTTGCCGGGAAGATACTGCAGATTAATGTCATAATCTTTCAACAGCTCTAACCATCTTCTCTGTCTCATGTTCAGTTCACGTTGAGTGAAGATGTATTTCAGGCTCTTGTGATCTGTAAAGATATCACATGATTCTCCCTCCATACAAGTAGTGCCTCCATATCTTCAATGCAAACACGACTGCTGCAAGTTCCAAGTCATGCGTAGGGTAATTCTCCTCATAACGCTTAAGTTGTCGTGAAGCGTATGCAATCACTTTCCCATGTTGCATGAGAACACAACTGAGTCCCTTCCCTGAAGCATCATTGTAGATTTGAAATCCACCTGTACCAGATGGGAGATTAAGAATCAGTGCAGATACTAACTTCTGCTTTAGGTCTTCAAAACCCTTCTCTCTTTCTTCAGTCCAGATGAATTTCTCCCCTTTCCGCATCAGTTTGGTCAATGGCAGTGCTATACGGGAAAAGTTCTCTACGAACCTACGGTAGTAACCAACTAAGCCTAGGAAACTGCGAACTTCGGTCGCTTATGTAGGTCTTGGCCAATTGGTAATAGCCTCAACCTTTGCTGGATCCATGGTGATTCTTCTACTGATACAATGTGGCCTAGGAACGCCACCTTGTCTAACCAGAACTCACACTTGGAGAATTTAGCATACAACTGCTTCTGGCGAAGTATCTGTAGTATAGTACGAAGATTGTCTTCGTATTCCTCCTTTGACTTAGAGAAAATTAGAATGTCGTGAATAAAGACAATGACGAACTTGTCCAAGAACTCATGGAAGATACGATTCATCAAGTCCATGAAAACAGCTGGAGCATTTTAAGGCCAAAAGGCCTGACTACGAATTCGTAGTGCCCATAACGTGTACGGAAAGCAGTCTTGGCAATGTCCTGCTCCTTAACCCGTAAATGATGATAGCCCGACCTTCGATCAATCTTGGAGAAATGTTTGGCCCCTTGGAGTTGGTCAAACAAGTCGTCAATGCGTGGCAACGGATATCTATTCCTGATGGTGATCTTGTTGAGCTCACGATAATCTATGCACAGATGCATGCTATCGTCCTTCTTCTTTACGAACAGAACAGGTGCGCCCCATGGAGAAGCACTGGGTCGAATGAAACCGCGTTCCAACAATTCCTGTAGTTGTTCCTTTAACTCCTTCAGCTCTATAGGAGCCATGCGATAAGGAGCCTTAGATATTAACTCAGCTCCTGGGATGAGCTCAATATTAAACTCCACCTCACGAGCAGGTGGTATGCCCGGAATTTCTTCTAGAAACACGTCTAGGAACTCTGATACGATCGGCTAATTCTGGATAGATGGAGATTCAGCTTCCAAATCATGAACAGTAGCAAGATAGCCCTCACAACCATGTGACAGTAGTGCACGTGCTTGTAAGGTCGAAATTATTTATACAGACCTTCCGGGTACGAACCCGTTGTGAATGTACTCTGGTGCATTTACATCACCGAAGATGACCCGATATGTATGGCAGTCTATGGTGGCGTGATGTTTGGATAGCCAGTCCATGCCTAATATCATGTCAAAATCGCACATATCCAGTGGAAGTGCGTCAACAGGACGAATCTTGTCGTCAAACTCTAGGGGAAGGCTCTTGTACCCATGGGTTATACGTACATAGTCTCTTAAAGGCATGGAAATGTTTAATACATTCTCTAATGGCATAGGGGATATCCTAACATTCTTGGCATAAGCAATAGAAATGACCGAGTGAGTAGCACCCGTGTCAAATAAAACACATGTAGCTTGACCATACATATACAAGATTCCAGTGATGGTACATGTAGACTTGTTGGCCTAATCGCGAGAATTCGTATACACACGTCCACTAGTAGGAGGTGGCTTGGAATCAGCATGTCTATATGTGCCCTCCATCTCTCCCTTGTGGCAGTCCTTCATGCGATGGCCAGTAAGGCCACACTTGAAGCAAGCGTCACTGTCGCGACGACATGGCCCTGGGTGCCTACGGTTGCAGGTAGTGTAGAGAGGGTGAGTATACCCTCCAACAGGTGCCCTTGCTGGCTGGGAGCCTGTTTGGAAAAGTACACATGAGACATAGTTTATAGGTACAAAGGACAATGCGGAAAAATCGTAAGACATAATACCAGTGATAGCTGTACGGCTAGGTTGTGAACCTCTTCGGTCCTGCTCCCTTCCGTTACCATGGTTCTAGGTATAAGATGCTAAAGTGTCAAAATTATGAATCATAAACGTGTAACATAAGAAATGAGTAAATGTAGGGACCTGCTGATGTTGGAGTTTTCTACGTTGTTACGGTAATTATCATTACCGCCACGCCTATCCGTAGCAGAACAGTCTTGAGACTGACCGTTACCCTTGGGCTGAGTAGGCTGTTGTTGAGTAGCCGGTTGAGACCGGTTCCCAGTCTTCTGCCTGAAAGATGTAGTTTAAAGAGAATGATAAATATTGGATAGTACTGAATGAATTTGAAATGGTCACCGTTGAATAACGAACAAATACCTCTTCTCAGGTCTCTCTGCTTCCCCGAATTCCTCTCTCTCCTGCAGCATCTCCAGCTTACGTGCTGCATCGGCTACTTGTGCCATCGTGTTGAAGGTAGCACACACCAAGTTGTTGGCGACCGATGTACGAAGAGCCCAAGGAAAGTGGTATGCTTGCTCTTCGGCAGTACCTGCTGCTACGCCAAGAAAACCAGCCAAACAAAGAAAGCGTTGCATGAACTCGTTGCTGTTCTCCTCAGATCTCTGCCTGATCCCGTGGTACTCCCTCTTCAACTTGTTTTGCTCAGCCTTGGGGAAGAACTGTCCCATCACCAACTCCCTGAACTGAGCCCAAGTCAAGCCAGCCACCCAATTGTCACCACCCTTAGACTGCTTCACTGCCTTCCACCATCCCAGTACGTCGCCTTCGAACTTGTAACAGTCCAACCTTAACTTGAAGACAGGGTCGCAACCCATTGCATCGAATATCTTCTCGATCTGAGCTAACCAGCTTTCAGCCTCACTAGGGTTGTCAGTTCTCTCGAAGGATCGAGGACGTTTCTTGTTGAATCTCTCCAGCCATGTGATCAGTGTTACTGGAGGAGGAGGAGGAGGAGGAGGAACTGGGTGTTCTTGCTGATTGTTGGCAGCTTGCACCTTGGCCCTGATTTCGTTCCTCAGCTGAGGAAGCAAAGCCTGCATTGCAGCTTGGACTGCTGTATTGAGTTGTTCCTGCTCGCGTGTGAGAACCATGTGACAGTATAAAACAAAGTGCATAATAAAACTGATTAAAACATTAAATATATACATGAAAAAAATTTTATGCCAATAAATCATGGGAAAAATTTTATGTAGGATAAACAGTGAATGAATGCATGATGCAGTTTATGAAAACTTTATATGCACGAGGGTAAACGCCTATGCTCAGTTTACCCAAAACAAAAAACATGGCGAGGGGACGCCAATGAGTCGGTCCTAAAGTTAAAAGTTTCGATAAAAGCACATGCGACTAAATAGGGCCAGTCCTGTACCAACTATTACTTAGTCATAAACCTGCGACAATGACATATGATGTGTATGCATGAAAACAATGAATGCATGAAAATCAACTGTCAGTTCTAGTAAGACCATAGTGACTACCCACTAATCACAGGTCGTGTTTTGAGAGCCTACAGGTCGAAGCCTTGGATCTGATACCGTAATTGTAACACCCTATTTTGGTAAATGGAATGTCACGCGTGATTATGGCGTTTCATCAAAGCATACAAGGTAATGTCTGAAAAACATTAAATGACCATGAAAGGAAATACCGGAACCAGCATCGGTACCCCAAGTATAAGCTCATCATACACAAACATAAGTACTATAAAGGAAAAGGACTAAACAATGTCCAAAGAAATAAGTAGCAGAATGTATGATGAAATGCATAAAGTAGAGAAGGCTAAATAGCTTCCAATCCATATGCACGTACGCTTAAAGTCTACGAGCGCCCTTGAGTACCTGTCGTTTGGGAACATGAAAGGAAAACGGCTGGGCATAACGCTCAGTGCACAGATATACAAGTATAGTATGGAATAACATAAGCATAAAGACTAATAGCAGCGGAATAATATGAGTTCTAAGTAATCTGGATTCATGTTCATAAAACTGGTTTTATAGTTTAAAAAGACTTATGTTTTTATGAAAATCTGTATTAATTATCCAAATAGCCCATATAGGTCATGAGGTTCCACCGTGCACGAATACTTGGAGGGGAGACCTCGTCATGCAATTAGAGGGGTTGCCTCTAATTAAATAGTCTGTGTAGGAGGGATCAACTCCTAGTGAAGGATGCAAGGCACACATCGCATTCACTCTGATATTACTGGTAAACATGTAACTAGGATGCACCCATACGCCCCACATGATAATATAATATAATGGCCAAACCTGAAAAGGGACGCCACGAGCAATCACTTCGCCGTGGGGAAGTCATAACACTGGTGCCTCCAGTGTTATGATTATGGTACCTCCATAACTAGGTGACACTGGTCATGCATGTATATGGCTTAGGCTCTTAAACTAACATAAGTAATCAAACATATAAAACAAATACTGGGAAAACAGTTGGCTGCAAACGGGGAATCCTAATAAGGAAAGAATGTCCATACTGAAAGGACGGGAAATTCGTACCTTATGTCCAGTGAACGAAGAAGACGAAAGAATGGAAGTCCTAATTCGATCTCACTAATGCTACATAAATAGCATACATGTATAAGTATTATGTTCACTGAGTATGTAACTGATTATATCATGTCTTAGCTTGTTTTATATGTTCATGTCTTGTTTTACTGATTTTAATGTTATGTTGTGTTTATCATGTATTCTGCGTATTCTGATTACGTATTACTTGTATTTCTTGTATTATTATACTTGCTGTGTAATAATAAGTAACTTTCTAATAATAGCAGGTTTCCTAAAATAAAAAGTTTCCAAAAATAGAAAGTTTCTAATAATAGAAAGTTTTCAAAAATAGATTAATTTCTTAAAATAGATCAGTTTCTAAAAATAGAAAGTTTCTGAAAATAGTAAGTTTCTTGAATTAGAAAGTTTCCATAATTAGAAATAAGCTGAACTAATAAGCTAATAATATAAGCTTAAGTGTACTGGTTAAATATCATAAGTCATGTGATTTTAGTATAGTTTATTAATAATAACATGTTAATTAAATAAATTATAGGTTATATGATTTAATTAAATATAAGCATGATTTAGTTAAATTAAGGTGTATAAAAATACTTAGGTTAAAACATGTATTAATACTTATATAATTATAACCTAAGTCATGTTTATTAATTAATTATATTCCATGTCTTAATAATTAATTAATACTATAGTCTAAATTAAATAAATAAATACTTAGGTTAAAACATGTATTATTTAATAAATAATAATTAACCTAAGTCCATGATTTAATTAAATTAATTATAAGTCATGTTTAATTAATTCAATATCTTGTTAAAAATAACATAACTTGTAAAATAAATACTTGTACATTTTTAGTCATGAACCGGACCCGTGCATTTAATTTAAACATGTCGTGAACCGGAAAAGGAACCCCTGAACTGGACCAAAACAAACATCCCTTTAAGAGTGGCAAACCAGCTCAGCCGGTTGCCACTGTTGTTGTTTAAACTGCCACCGGCTAAAGTCGGTGGTTCCCTTTCTCTCGACTAGCCGCTGACCACAGTGGTGTTCCCACCGACTGTGTGTTGGTGGGTACCCCTGCTGCGTCGCATCCCCCTGCTTGACCCACGCCGCCACCGGCTGTGTGCCGGTGGTGGTGGCTGCCTGCTGCCGAGACCCAATCGAACGACAAGGACACCCCGACTTGCGTCGGGGTTCCTTGTTCCTGCTGCCGACCGAGACACAACACCACCGGGATCATAGATCTCAGTTGGTGGTGCAAATCGAGACACGCCGACAGCCTTGGGCTCTCGGTTTGAGTGTCGGCCGAGCAAACCAAACCCGAACAAAACCCTTAATTTACCCCCATGATTACGTGACATGTTTTAATCCTTGTTTTTATTTAATCCATGTTCATGGGTTAACAATTAAATAAAAAATAAAAATAAAAGGGTTTACCGATTACCGAATGCGTGTAAAGATTGGAGAACAATAACACGAACACACTCCTTGGATTTAATTAACCAAAAATCAAACAATCATCCTTTGGTGCTTGTGGTTGCCGCCGGCCAAGAGAGAGAAAAAGAAAGAGTAGAGTTTTTGATTTTCTTGGAAAAACTCTATGAATGAAAAGGTGTTAACCCTTTTTGTTTATTACTAAAAATCAAAGTCGGCTTAGCCCTTTGTCTCTGTTGGTGCCGCGGCTTGTAGGTCCCACAAGGGAAAACCCAATGTTGTCCCGTGTTTAAATTTACGTGTTCGTACGCCCGTGTTTTCGTGTTATAATTAAATGTTCGTGTTATATTTAAATACTTGTTCGTAACGATATTAATCGTATTATATGAATTAAGTACGAAGTTACGTGTTCGTGATTTTTACGTTCATGATTTCAGGTTCGTGATTATAATTATTATTGTTAATAATTATCGTGTACTATCACGTACTTAATACTTATTGTGTAATTATACGTACATAACTTCTGTAATTACTAATCGTGACACGTGTTCATGCTATAAAAGGAAAGTTTTAATATGTACGTACGTTTCCTAAGTGTATTGTTCATGGTAAAAGCATGCGTGTTTTACTATCTTACTCTTTGGTTCGTGGGAAGTCGATACAATTATGGCACTCATGTACTCGTCATTCCATATAATCTAATTATGATTTTCTTTTACTCTTTTCTATTTGATACTTTGATTGCTATGTTAAGCTAAGTTATTTGTGACTATATGGGTATGTGAATATAATTAGTTATGATGCTATGATATGATTCTTTATAAACCAATTTCAAGCTAATGTCGTAGAACCACGTTGCCACTTAGTTCTATTATATAGTTTACCAAAATTGATTAGTTACGATAGCTTGATGTCCGAGAGGGTCAAGTTGTTATAACAAGTTTTTAAAGAACTTGTCTATGGTTTTTGAATCTTTGGTTTGAGAGATCCGCTTGGATATTTTGATAAAATATTAAACTTATTGGAAACTTGTTTAAGCTTAGGCGCTTAATAGACATAAGTCTTGAATCAAACCAAGTGAATTATGAAACACCATTTTGACGGAAAAAGGTTTATTACTCTTTACCTACCTTATCATATCTTGATCATTATTATCATCATCACGAAATTATATGAGCTATCCCATTTAGTCATATTTGTTATCATATTATTTTAATCTCAATCATTTTTATCTTCGATTATTATTTTGATTATCAAAACGAAACTATGTCATTGCGAACGATCCTGACTTACCACTACAAATCTATATTTGAAACGAAAGGGTATACTTGCCCGTGCTTGTGTTCTAGTCCCTTGTTTGGTCAATCTTGTTATAAATTTAAGACTTTCAGAGCACGCATCACATATCATGGTTAATAACTCAGCCCACATCTTCTCAAAAAGCTTCTTGATAAGCAGAAGACATCCGACACTTCACTAAGGCTAAACGGAATGCATTGCCCACTCCCCAACGACGCCCAGCCAAGGCAGTCAAATAATGAGGTAACCCCTACCCTCGCACACATGACGGACGGACCCAACATTGAACTCCGTATGTAGTTGATTAAGGTCCATGTCGTGGAGTTGTTCAAAAAAGTTAGGAGGAGCCAAGTTGTCTACAAAGATACCACAATCCCACATATCATCCAAAAATGACCCATTTGTCACCTGTCACTTAGGCACCTAATATTGATCCAAGGTCGTGACATCAATGGATCGGGAAATAAAAAAGTTGTCATCAGAATCACCATCACTAGTAGCGTGGGAAAGGCCACCCACCTCAAACCTAGTAGATTATGAATCAGAACCATCATCCCCAATACCGTGAGAAGGGACAGGAGGAGAAGAAGGTGAAACACTAGCAGCTGAAGCAGTATGCATCTGAACAGTAGGAATAGAAACCACGACATAAGCCGCGACAAGAGTAGTGGAACCAATCAACCTATTATCAGAAGAAACATTCAAATTATCAACAACAACTTGCTCATCAATACCTCGTTCATCATAGGAGAATCAAACAAGATCACAAACCTATCAGCACGGTTCAGGGTCCGTAAGTTTAAACAGAAAGGGACTAAGAATCCCTACTATCCTCAGCACTGGGAGAACGTGTCATAGAAAGAGAAACAAAAGGTACGGTTACAGGGGTGGAACCACCAGCTTCAACATCCAATGAACTCTGTTGTAAAAGACTATCTATAGTTGTGATTGGTGTATTTTGCATACACCTAATAGCATATTAATTTAGCTTAATTATATATTTATTTGTCGTTATATATGTACTTTGAGTGTGTTTTGTGATTATGTATGTTACGAGCGAAGTGGAATAAAAATGGACGCTTAATTAATTTTTTGGAGAAAAGACATTGTGAGCGCCGATAAATGAAGAAAAAATATTGAAGAAAAAGATTTGAGCGCGTCGCAATATTTTCGGTCATCTTTTATTTGTCTGGGCTTCGTTGGAGCAATTATTGGCATTGGGTTATTTTTTATTGGGTCAAAGTTATTATATGTCAAAAGAATTAAAAAAAAATAAAAATAAAAAAAAATAACATTTGGCCCATTGAACCCAAAAGCCCAATACCCACCTAGATATATTATATATAAAGAAAAGGGGACCTCCGATTATACACAAAGTAAGAAAAAAGGATTGGAGAAGATTAGACAGCTGTGAAGCATAGATATATAAAAAAAATCGTCCATCTTGTGAGATACAATAACAGCCGCCATATAAGATGAAAAAAAGAGAGAATTATCCCATGGGGACATCAATAGCCAACTGCAATTTTTTATCCACATAAAAACAATTCGTTTTTTGATAGTTTTTTGATAGTTTTTGAACCGACGAGTAATAAAGAAGATGAACAGTGCTATATGGCGGGTTGAGTGTATCGCGATGTCCGGCTAATTTTATTGTAATTCCTTCCGGTAATTTTATTTATGGTTTGATCATTACTTTTGGATTATCATATTTTTATTGTATTGATTTATTATTTATTTATAAATTATTTTTATTGATTTAATATTATGTTTAATTGTTTGTGCAAGACAATTTATTGTTAGTTAACGATTCATAATTATTCTATTTAGTTAAAGAAAAAGATGGTCGTATAATCAACATAAGTTGTTCCTAAATAAATTATTAAAACATAATTATTGGTAGGATTAATATAAGATTTATTATCGCGAGTCATTGATAAACATAATAAGTGCTGACATTAATTCATTCATATTAAGTCAAAATAATCTTTGTAATTGGTTCTAAAAAGTTTCGATAATCCATAAGTGTGATCAGCCATAAATATTAGGAGCTGGAATGGATTACATTTTTCTTTTAATTGTTTACATCTTTATTTTATTTTTCTAGCTTTATTATTAGCTTAATAATTATTTTAATTTTTAATCCGCATTTTTATTATCAAAAGTATTTTAGTTGTCAGATTTCAAAACCAAAACCTTTATTGATCAGTGATCACCCCAAAACTTAAACTAAAACCACACAGTCCTCGTGGATCGATACCCGCTTACCCTATCTAGTATAAGGTAATTAGGTTATTTTTGACCGGCACTTCGACTTCGATCAAAAATTTGGCGCCGCTGCCGGGGACTCAGTGAGCTTTTCGTTTAAGTTTTTGTTAATATTTTTCTTTAATAAAATACAAAAATACAAAAATATTTTATTTTTCTTGTTTTGTTTGTTTTGTTTTGTTTCTTGTGAGTGTGCAGGTTAGTGTATGCGCACACGTAGATCGGGACGTACATCACCGTTAGCTTACGATCTTGAGGTTGAGAAAAGTGCAAGGTTAAGAAGGAAGACGTTTCGACAGTTTTCTACTAATCTTGATTTTTCAAGTTTAGCCGAGCTTTTCGCTGAAATGCCAGGTGACGAAGATGTTGGCGGAGGTGCTAGCGGCAGTAGTAGCGGAGAAGAATCTCCACCACGGGGTGTTGATTCTTATTACAGGTCGGGGATCTTCGAGGATCCCTCGCCTATCGTTTATCCGGATCCGGTTAAAGGGGTTACAAGTAACTTCAAGATCCAGCCGAACCTCATAGCAATCTTGCCAGTGTTTAGAGGTCGTGAGGAGCCATACGCACATCTGCGAGAATTCTTCTCAATTGCTGACACACATCAGGTTAATAACATTACCAAGGATGAGGTAAGACTTCGCCTTTTTCCTTTTTCTCTTAAAGATCAAGCTAAGGACTGGTTCTCATCTCTTGAACCACGTAGTATTAACTCATTGTCTGAAATGCAATCTGCTTTTCTTGAGGAATTTTATTCTATAAGTAAAACTGCTGCCATTAGGAATAAGATTAAATCCTTTCGTCAAATCCCAGGCGAGCAGTTTCATGAAGCATTTAATAGACTTAAGGAGTTATTAAGAACATGCCCTCATCACGATGTTCCCAAATAGGAGCTTGTCAAAGTCTTCTATGATGGGTTGGATTATAACAACCAACAATTTGTGATGGCCACTAGTGGGGGTATGTTTTTCTCACGACCTATGGAGGAAGAATAGGAGTGTTTTGAAAAACTAAGCAAAGGTTCTAAGACCCAAGCTTTAGTGGATCGAAACAACTACCAATCTTCCGCCAATTATGTGTCTAACCAACGTGGCACAAATTCTGAAATTAGCGCGTTAAGTAAGAAAGTTGATCTTTTGTCGAAAAATATAGGAAAAGGTGTTCCGAATGTGTCTAATGTGTCGCATAGTGGGTGTTCAATGTGTGGTGATCCGAGTCACTCTGTCGATAATTGTCAAAGTTGGGGGGCACCACCAAATGAGGAGGTAAATGGAGTCTATGGTGGTCGTCCACGAAATGACCCATTCTCCGAAAGTTATAATCCTGGATGGCGCAATCACCCCAACCTCCGTTGGAAAGATGAAGACAATCGCCCTAATAATACCCAACAACAACACTATGGTTACAAACCAAGGTATGAGGGTGGCGATTCATCTAACTTCCAACAAAATTCTTACAATCATAGGCCACAACAACAATATCCAAATCAGGGCCAAGGCCAAGATGATAATCGTCTCTTGAACCTTGAGCGAAAGTTTGATAGGCTTATGGATTCATTGTCTACCAACAATCAAGAGATTAATAGAAAATTCGAGGTCACTAATCAAAGACACGAGACCACTACCAAATCTATCGCAGCTCTTGAGAGACAAGTTGGTCAATTAGCGGATCAATTAAGCAAAAGAGATGAGGGAAGGCTACCGAGCTACCCCACCATGAATCCCGCACACAAGAAAAATGGAAATGAGCACGTGAATATGGTGACATCTCTTCGAAACGGTAAAATCTACAACAATGACAAGGGATTTCCAAATTCTCCTGATGTCGAGGATTTTGTTACTGATGACGAAATTATTGTTGAAGGTAGAAATTCTGATAATGTTACGTCCGGTTCTGAGTTGGTGAATGATTTGTTAAATGATTTTTCTAAACCAACAACACCGAATCCTAAAGCTACTGAATCTCCTGAAGTTGAGGAGGGTGGTGTGTCCAACACACCTTACCCTACGGCTTTGGAGAAATCGACATCTGCAAAGTTAGCTAAAAAGGGTCCTCATGCTGAGGATATGTGGGAGACTTTCAAGCAAGTTAAGATCAATCTCCCCCTTATTGATGCTATCAAGCAAATTCCTGCTTATGCCAAGTTTTTAAAGGACTTGTGTACTCAGAAGAGGAAGCTGAAGGCGTCTTTGCCTAAAAAGATCGACCTAACTGAGCATGTTAGTGCGGTCTTATCTAGCTCCCTTCCTCCTAAATTCAAAGATCCTGGAGCACCGTTGATTTCAGTTGTGGTGTGAAATATTGCCATTAAGAATGCGCTCCTTGATCTTGGTGCCAGTATTAACATCCTTCCTGCTAGTTTGGTTGATAAGTATGACTTAGGAACTCTTCGTAAGACAGACACTATTATTTCCTTAGCCGATCGATCTACTAAAATTCCTAGAGGTATCTTAGAGGATGTTATTATGAAAGTTGATGACTTCTATTACCCAGTTGACTTCTTTGTTATGGACACCGAGTCACAATACAAAGATGTTCAACCAACTATTATCCTTGGGCGCCCATTTTTAGCCACGATAGATGCTAGGATTAATTGTCGGACTGGCGCCATGGATATTGCATTCGGTAATAAGAAGATAAGATTGAATGTGTTTAATTCTATGAATTCTCCTACGATGAATGAATGTTACCAAGTAGATGTGATTGATGAGGAAGTTCAAAAGCATGCATCCCGTATGCTTAAGGATGACCCTTTGGAATTATATCTAACTGGTGAGAATGAGGAGATTCTTGATGTTGCTGAAGTTCAAGAGATTCAAGAGTGTCTGGTCAGTTCCTTGGACCATCAAAAACCACCTTGGTCTTATAAAGTGGAGCCCTTGCCTTCTACTTTTGACACGGCTACGAAGCCGTCTTTGGAGGTGCCTCCAACTCTTGAGCTAAAACCTTTGCCATCCAATCTCAAATATGCTTTTCTAGGTCCTAACAATACATTACCCGTTATTGTTGCTTCTGATATTTCTGAATCACAAGAGGAAGCACTTTTAAAAGTGCTTTCCAAGCACAAAGCAGCAGTAGGATGGACGATTGCAGACTTGAAAGGGATCAGCCCTTCATTATGTATGCATTGAATTGTTACGGACCCAGATATTAAGCCAGCAAGAGATGCGCAAAGGCGTCTGAATCCTAATATGAAAGAGGTAGTGAAGACGGAAGTTCTTAAATGGTTAGATGCCGGTATCATCTATCCCATCTCGGATAGTAAATGGGTAAGTCCTACTCAAACGGTGCCTAAAAAGGCCGGAATCACCGTTGTTGAAACCAAGAATGGGGAAAAGCTCACAACCCGACCAGTCACTGGGTGGAGAGTTTGTATAGATTACCGTAAGCTGAATAATGCCACATCTAAAGATCACTTCCCACTACCTTTCATTGATCAAATAGTTGAGAAGCTTTCTGGTAAGAAATTCTATTGCTTCTTGGATGGGTACTCCGGTTATAATCAAATACCCATCCATCCTGATGATCAGGCCAAAACTACGTTTACGTGTCCATACGGGACGTTTCCATTTCAAAGAATGCCTTTTGGCTTGTGTAATGCACCGGCTACCTTTCAGCGATGTATGATGAGTATCTTTTCTGATATGGTTGGAGAATCTGTAGAGATATTTATGGATGATTTCTCCATCTTTGGTCAATCCTTTGAAAGCTGCCTTGATCAGCTTGAAAGTGTGTTAAAAAAGATGCACCGAAACTAATCTGGTGCTTAGTTGGGAGAAGAGCCATTTCATGGTTCGTGAGGGAATTGTATTAGGGCATGTTGTGTCTGAAAAAGGATTTGAGGTTGACCGTGCCAAAGTTCAAGTAATTTCGACCCTTCCTCCTCCCACTACCGTCAAAGGTGTGTGATCTTTTCTTGGTCATGCCGGGTTCTATAGGCGATTTACTAAAGATTTTAGTGCAATATCAAAGCCTCTTTGTGATCTACTCTTAAAAGATGCACGCTTTGATTTTAATGAATCATGTCTTAAAGCATTCAACATGCTTAAGCAAAATCTTGTAGAAGCCCCTATTCTGCAATCACCTGATTGGTCGAAGCCTTTCGAGATCATGTGTGATACGAGTGATTATGCCGCTGGGGCGGTTCTAGGACAGCGGGTCGATAAGAAACCCGTTGTAATCTTTTATGCTAGTAATACTTTTTTAGAAGCTCAAATGAATTACACCACTACTGAAAAAGAGTTGTTAGCCGTGGTTTTTGCTCTTGATAAGTTTAGGTCATATATTTGGGGGCATTCTAAGGTGATAGTATTTTCAGATCATAGTGCCTTAAGACATTTGTTGACTAAGAAAGAGACAAAACCGAGGTTGCTTAGGTGGATTTTGCTTTTACAGGAATTTAATCTAGAAATTCGGGATAAAAAGGGGTCAGAAAATGTAGTTGCCGACCATTTGTCTAGAATCATCCCTCCGCCGTTCAACCCTTCTGATGTGATTAAGGAAAGCTTTCCGGATGAAAGTTTGTTTGAGGTTTCTAAGGTTCCTTGGTACGCAAATATAGTTAATTACCTAGTTGTTAAAAATCTTCCGGATTTTTTGTCCAAGCAACAAAGAAAATACTTCTTCTCCCAGTTGAAGCATTATTTCTGGGAGGATCCGGAGCTTTATAAGGTGTGTGCTGACCAAGTCGTTAGGAGATGTGTTCCTGATCACGAGCATATGGACATATTGGCTCATTGCCATTCTTATGCATGTGGTGGTCACTTTGGTGCTACGAAAACTGGGCATAAAGTCCTACAGAGCGGTTTCTTTTGGTCAACTATATTCAAGGATGCCCAGTCTTTTGTGAAAGCATGTATTCATTGCCAACAAGTTGGAGGGATTTCAAGGCGTGATCAAATGCCTATGAATCCTATACTTGTTGTTGAGATCTTTGACGTGTGGGGTATTGATTTTATGGGACCATTCCCCACTTCCCATGGCAATGTGTACATTTTAGTGGCAGTTGATTATGTGTCTAAGTGGGTAGAGGCTAAGGCTACTAGAACCAATGACCATAGTGTAGTTCTTAAGTTTGTTAAGAAGAATATCTTTGCTAGGCATGGAATTCCTAAGGCTATAATTAGTGATGGGGGTTCTCACATTAAGAACTTTAGATTTGGGAAATTATTGAAACATTATGGAGTTAATCATAGGATAGCTACCCCTTATCACCCACAGACTAGTGGACAAGTTAAAGTATCTAATAGGGAGATTAAGCGAATTTTGGAAAAGACCGTTTGTAGTGATAGGAAAGATTGGTCCTTGAGGTTAGATGATGCTTTGTGGGCATATAGGACGGCTTTTAAGACTCCTATTGGTATGTCACCATATAAGTTAGTATATGGAAAGGCGTGTCATTTACCGGTTGAGATAGAGCATAGGGCTGAATGGGCGATTAAGACTGTTAATCTGGATTTAGAGAAAGTGGGTAGTTCTAAGAAACTTCAACTATCTAAATTGGATGAGATTAGACGTGATGCCTATGAAAGTTCTAGGATTTATATGGAGAAAACCAAAGCTTTTCATGATCGACACATCACCAAGAATTCCTTCTTGGTTGGTCAAAAAGTTTGGTTATTCAATGCTAGACTTAAGTTTTTTCCTGGAAAGTTGAGAAGTAAATGGACGGGTCCATACGTTGTCACTCAAGTCTCTCCATACGGAGCCATTGAAACAAAAAATATGGTGGGTGGAGAGCCTTTTAAAGTAAATGGACATCGTTTAAAGCCGTATGTTGAGTTGGAGAGTGATCAGATGGAAACGGTGGATGTGGTTTACTTGGAACCACTCCAACTGTCTCAATAGCTCATTTGAGTTATGTCTGGTTGAAGACGGTAAACTTAGCGCTTCGCGGGAGGCAACCCGTGGTTTGTGGAACTTTGTGGGTGTGTTCACTACAAACCCTCACGAGACAAAACTCGTCCAGTCGGGCTACCGAGTGGTTTAAAGGCTTGTTGCATACGCTAAATGCAACCGTGATTCCTACGAAAGTGAGTTAGGTTTATTTTTGTGTGAGTTTGTCAAATTGATTTTTAACCAAAATTTCAATTTAAAGTTTTTGCCTTAGGGGCAATGCAATGCTTTAAGTTGAGGGGAGTGTCACATGTGTTACATGTTTTTGTGTGAAATTTTGGTCAAAATGGGTTAAAATGTGATTTTTGGGAAAAATTGAAAAATTTTAAAATTTTAAAACACATTATAAGAGTCTTGTGCTAATTCGATGTAGAGGTTTCTTCTACATATATGTTTGTTGAGTGTTTGCAGATTCTGAAGATTAGTTTGTGGATGATTTATTGGAGCAAGCTAGAGGATTTGGCCATAATTATCAGGTGCACCCGATTCTATTGTATAATTTGGTTATTAAATTGATTTGATTGTTTGCATGTAGTTAGGCATATGTGTAATTAGATGATCAAACCACGCCGGTTGAATTCCCTCTACTTACCTTTGCTTGGATCGAGTAGAAAATTTGAATAAATAATATGAAATATAGTAATGTGATAGTTGGGTTAGGACACTTGAAACTGATCTTATTCGGCTCGCCACCCGCGCACGGTGGCCTTCGAAAAGAGTTGGAGAACTGTCATAATTATTGGTGGTAGTCATATGTTGGGCTTGCCTATCTGATTCGTCACCCGCGCAAGGTGATACTTTAGTTGTTAGCATGGGTCAGACGCCAATTTTTATGATGGATAGCATTGCATTTAGCTGAGACAATTTTATGTGAATAACCCAATCCTTGTATTATTGTAATGAAATTAGAAAGATTAGTTTAATTTAGTGTATTGTATAATTATACTATGTGGTAGATAATTCCATCATGGCCAGTAGGCGCGAAGTATAACTGTTCCCATTTAATTAAGCAGACTTTATTAACCGGTTCTCATGTGCCGATGTGTCTTAGTATGCACCTATAGGATAGATATTCATTTTTCTGAATAATTGGTCTTTATATCAACCTTGAAAGGAGTGTATAAAGCATTCGGGATGACTTGTATAAGAAACGGTCTCGAATGGCTAAAAAAGAGAGAGCTTATGTGTGATGTGAAAAAAAAGTGAAAAAAAAAGTGAAAAAAAAGTGAAAAAAAAAAGTGAAAAACAAGTGAAAAAAAAAGTGAAAAAAAAAATGAAAAAAAAAATGTGAACAAAAAATGATGAGAAAAAAAGTGGAAGTATGTAAGCTAAAGTATGATGGCTTATGATGTGCTCTTATGGTATAAAAACTCCAATGTTATAAAAGGTGTACGATATTCTCACCTCTTGTTTTAGATTAATGTTTATATTGATTATAGGTGTGTAATAGGTACGTTGGACACATGGTTAATTATATGAAACATAAAGTAAATGGAGTCAATGGGAATGGTTATGCTAAGTGTTTAAGAAGGACAAAAATATTGGTAATCATTTTAGATTATTTATCATGTAGGATGGTTATTGGTGTATTAGGTTGAATGTGATCTTTTTGATGAAATTTCAATAGTATGATTAAAATTTATGAAATTAACATGCTTTTATATTTTTATTTTATTTTTACTTGGGACACGTAAAAGGTTAAGTGCGAGGGGATCTGATTGGTGTATTTTGCATACACCTAATAGCATGTTAATTTAGCTTAATTATATATTTATTTGTCGTTATATATGTACTTTGAGTGTGTTTTGTGATTATGTAGGTTACGAGCGAAGTGGAATAAATATGGACGCTTAATTAATTTTTTAGAGAAAAGACATTGTGAGCGCCGATAAATGAAGAAAAAATATTGAAGAAAAAGATTTGAGCGCGTCGCAATATTTTCGGTAATCTTTATTTGTCCGGGCTTCGTTGGAGCATTTATTGGCGTTGAGTTATTTTTTATTGGGTCAAAGTTATTATATGTCAAAAGAATAAAAAAAAAGAAAAAAAATAACATTTGGCCCATTGAACCCAAAAGCCCAATACCCACCTAAATATATTATATATAAAGAAAAGGGGACATCTGATTATACACAAAGTAAAAAACAAGATTGGAGAAGATTCGACAGCTGCGAAGCATAGATATATAAAAAAATCATCCATCTTGTGAGATACAATAACAGCCGCCATATAAGATGAAAAAAAGAGAGAATTGTCCCATGGGGACATCAATAGCCAACTGCAATTTTTTATCCATATAAAAACAATTCGTTTTTTGATAGTTTTTGAACCGACGAGTAATAAAGAAGATGAACAGTGCTATATGGCGGGTTGAGTGTATCGCGATGTCCGGCTAATTTTATTGTAATTTCTTCCGGTAATTTTATTTATGGTTTGATCATTACTTTTGGATTATCATATTTTGATTGCATTGATTTATGATTTATTTATAAATTATTTTTATTGATTTAATATTATGTTTAATTATTTGTGCAAGACAATTTATTGTTAGTTAACGATTCATACTTATTCTATTTAGTTAAAGAAAAAGATGGTCGTATAATCAACATAAGTTGTTCCTAAATAAATTATTATAACATAATTATTGGTTGGATTAATATAAGATTTATTATCGCGAGTCATTGATAAACATAATAAGTGCCGACATTAATTCATTCATATTAAGTCAAAATAATCTTTGTAATTGGTTCTAAAAAGTTTCGATAATCCATAAGTGTGATCATCCATAAATATTAGGAGCTGGAAGGGATTACATTTTTCTTTTAATTGTTTACATCTTTATTTTATTTTTCTAGCTTTATTATTAGCTTAATAATTATTTTAATTTTTAATCCGCATTTTTATTATCAAAAGTATTTTAGTTGTCAGATTTCAAAACCAAAACCTTTATTGATCAGTGATCACCCCAAAACTTAAACTAAAACCACATAGTCCTCGTGGATCGATACCCGCTTACCCTATCTAGTATAAGGTAATTAGGTTATTTTTGACCGGCACTTCGACTTCGATCAAGTTGTATGTGACTTTCCCTAGTAGTAGACACCGCGGAAGATCCATGGCCCCCCATCAGCCTTTTGGAGAGACGGGTAGCAGGAACATGAGCATGAGACTTTCTATTCTTCCTCTTACCCTTGCCATAATTATTCCTGTCCGAAAGAGTGGCAACAGGGCTGAGAACCCCAATAACAAGAACATCTCTAACTAGAGCGAAGGAGCCAGCCCTATCACCTTCGAAAACAACAGTCCCACCCAAAGCCACCGTAGCACCAGAACCCTGAGCACCATAGGGGAACCAATATCTTCAATAATTAGGTCAGTATAACCCTCAAGGTGCACTGTACAACCAGAAGTGGTCTCCAAAATAAGGATCAAATCAACAACCATCTAGTGACCCACCACCTTGACTTTGGTATCCGCACAACTAATGAAAGAAAACAAATCCATCTCAACAAAATACAAACAAAAAGCAGTTAGAAAGCAAGAAAGAGGTAAAAAAAATCAAGCAAGAGAAACATATACAACACCCACCCTCTCCGGAAGGACCTATAAGGATAAGGCGATAATTCCTCCACAACGTATAATAATCGCTTATGCCAACAACACATAAATATACCTCCGAATATCTATGGAAAGGGGCCCGGTGGGTGGTCAGAAAATGAAGTTGTTGAACATTATAGTCATCGACGGTAGGAGGGGGATCTTTTTGCAATTTCCCAAAAAACCGAGGCACGGGAAGATCGAAGGTGGATGAATCAACGAAAAATAAATGATCATTCTAATTCTTAACGGAATCCATCTCCTTTGAATAATCAACATGTTCGGTGGAAAAGCGCTTACTTAATGACATCTACCCCTTACTAAAACTATCTACATAAAAGGCGTGGAACAAACCTACGGTAGGGGCAAAATTGCCAACGCGGCGTAAAACTTCAAGATGCGCTATTTTAGTAGCCGCAATAACATGAAGTTGAGAGATATGAACTCCAAAATAACTCAGAATATCAAGGAAGAACATGAAAAAAGGAAGACTCTAACATGCATAATCAAAGAGACGAGTGTATAACCTAACTTTCTTAGGAGGATCATCACGATTGCTAGCTTTTGGACAAGCCAGGACAAGATGAACACAAGCAGGAATATGATACTTAGAAGAAAAAGCATCTAAGTAATCCTGGTTCATAACAGATCTACATGTGGATATTGTATTCAGTATGCAAAAAACCTTAGGTCCATGGGGAAAATCACCCATAAAAAGATAAAAGCTTCGAAAGTCTTTAATAGCAGTGAAAATGAAAGAAGAAGTGAAAAGGTAATAGTGAAAAAGAAGACAAGTATTTATACTCTCGATATAGTAAAGGCGCTTTGCACAAGTTGGCGACGCGTGTACTCCACTCAAAGAACAAGCGGGTCAAGATGAGGAAAAGCAAAAGACGGAACAAAAAAAGTGGCACAAGTTACCTGGAAAAACTTTCCTCTCAGTCAAAAAGTAAAAGGCCCAGAAACAAACACGTCGAACGTTTCACCTACCCAAAAGATAAGCGCGGACACAAATGGCGCTTACAAATGAAGATAGCTATGATGGAAAATTCCATCGATCAATCCGCAAAACGCAAAAAACACTGGCCTGAGGGGGCTTGATAGCGTATAGTATGGACACGACCCATTGGGCCTAAAACTATGGCCAAAACATGTGGGGAATCACCATCGAATTGCTCCCTGTGAGAGTGAATCCGCTAACAAATAGCGGATCAGTCTCCCGAGAGCATATCCGCAAGCAACTAGCGGATCAACTCCCCGAGAGCGGATCCGCAAGCCACAAATAGCAGATAAGAACAAAGGCATTTAACCGAAAAAGGCCCACTCTGAGCATTACCCGAAATACTTGAAAAATCTAGTACGTGGCTCACTTATAAAAGATAAACTTTGACATTCCCACAAAGTAGGATTTTCTCACACATCTCAATACACACACATATCTCTGACAACATGAAATCTTACTCGTACGTCGAAGTCTAATCATGTGCCCGTCCCTACGGTAAGACTAAGGTTTACCTTTATTTGTGTAGGAAATCGTCATACCCAACTCTTCTTAGTACTAGATCAAGCCTAATTCAAGACATCTGAGCCAATCCGCAAATGGTCTACTATTCGATTGAACTGACGATTGAATCGTGTACCGGCCACCCGACAAAACCGGCTTAGCAAGAAAACACAGGTTGAAGCATGATCTAGTGGCTCGACAGAGTAGCAAAATAGACTTTTCTGAGTGAATAATACTAACTACTTTGCAATTGTTACCATGGCATTTAATTATGTGAACATCTCACATGTTTAATTATTGCAAATCATGCAACATGGTGTCACCAAGACACAAAACATACACAAGCTTGTCGTGTAGACCATCAGCAAAGTTGATATGGCAAATCTTGGATGCCTCAAGTATGTATAGATGGACATCAATGGAACATTTGATACTATTAAATTATTTGTCATTTGATTAATTGACATCTTCGTAAGTGTACTATATACCGTTCTTTCCATGCTTAACTATTTACTTGTTTCTTTTCTCATGGATGAGTCGAGATCACGGCATCGAACACTATCTAGTTGAATCATGAACACATTTAGAAGAATGCAATATAAACAGTGGCAAGCCCGAGTTCTGCAAAAAGGTATGCACATTTTTCTTTGAAAAAGGGTATGTACTCGAAGGGTGTGAACATGCATACCCCTTTGTTCAAGTATGACATCCACTGATCGTAAAAAACTTTTTAAGTTGCTTCATAATTGAGCTTCTTTTATGGTATTTTAATTGGTTTTGTATGTGTGCATGTGTGAGAGAGACAATGTATGGTTTGGGATTTGGTATCTTTCGTTAGATCTAGGTTCTAATGTATATTTAATTTACGTTTGGATTCAAGAACATGGAGAAAGAATCAATCACAGGAATATTGGTATGGGCTATGTACTATGAACCATAACTTGGGAACGAATCAAACCAATTAATTACTTGACCGTGTTGCATTAGTGGAACCATATAAAATATCTACTAAAACATAGGTTGGGAAATTTACATTTTCGGCATATAATTATTCTTTTTAAATCAGGTATTTACATAATAAAAGAAAGCAAACGAGTAACAATTCAATCTCAAGATAGTTTGTTAAGAGATTCAAATTATATGTTAAACCTAAAAAATTTGGTGGACATATATTACATTCTAGGGCACAGGCTGGCGTACAATCGTGCTCTCGTAGTGTACGCTCTGTTACGAATTGAATTACCATAACATGGTAACGGATTATCCCCAAAATGTAGGTGTAGAATGAATGAGCTAATTAAATAAGTACTTTCCCAACTCATTTTTAGGTTATAAGTTAACTTTGAGGTAAATATTATTGTTGACAATGTTAGGTAATTAGGTAAATAAGTTTGGTGTGTGGCTGAAATTTAAGATCCCTTATAAACATAAATATATAATGAAAAGAGCAAAAGTGCACAATAGATGTAGAAAGAGCACATATTTGACAGTAACCAACTGATCATAAAGCTTAGATAGATCACCCACAAGAATCAGATAAAAGGTGCCCAAATAAATCTATGCACATTACATGTTCTCCCACGCACACCCATGCATGCATGTGTGTGACACCTATGGCTTTTTGTAGCTTCTTGCTATTGTCCTTAACCAAAACTAGTTGTAGTATCATGCCATATTTTGGCAGTGTTATATGTGCAAGTGTATTCAAGTGAAAGACTAATGTGGAATGACAACCAAGTATATTCTCAAGATTGATGTAGAGTAATTGTGGATGAGAAAATCTTGTGTGTGTGGGATAGCTAGTTGCATTAGCTTCTACTCTTCTAATCTATCTTCTTTTTCCACAACTGGATAGAATCATAAACACACTTCATGATCCTCTTGTGGGTCATAAATAGACAGATTGGCTAAGTGGGTCCCACTACCTCACATGTCCAGCCTCTTAGAAGAATTTAATACTATAACACATATTCTTTAATTCTTTACTCACTACCCATGCCTTATTCTTTCCCTATAAATTCAATCCAAGAAGCTACAAGGAAATAAGGAAAAGAGAAAATAAAACACTTGAAGTAGAGTTGAAACTAGTTAAGTAGCTAGCTTGAAGTTGTGACAGTAAAAGCTTAGTGAAAGAAACATGGAAATTGTTGAAGATGATTTGTTCTTTGCTGATTTGAGTAAGAGGATATCTCTTCTTATCATGGATGATGATGAAGACCCTTCTCTTCACTGCCCTCCTGTTTCTTTTCAGGTTTGTATCTCTATCTCTCTCTCATATAAATATTGAATGGAAGAAATGGGCAAGTGTAAAGGCTTGCTCTTCATAAGCTTCCTGAATTAGTAAGACTAGCGGTATAGAGTACCAAAAAAAGAAGATAAAAAAGGAATTGAAGAAGAAAGGAGTTAGTGGAGTATAGGGTTTCTATTTGTGGAAAGTGATGGTTCTGACGATGAAAAGATTGATAAACATATCTTGAGTAATAAAGGGAAAGAGAATTCTTACTAATATGGCAAGTTTCACTTTATCAGATAACTCTTATAAATATAATCATTTGCTCAAATATGTTTTTGTTTTCTCTAATAGGTTCTCTCTCAAACAATTCATCCAATTCATAACCAAATACCAAGTTATCATGAGCAAAATGGTAGTAGAAGAGAATCCAAAGGAACGGGAGTGTTCATCCCACGATCTTCGAATAATCCAAGAAGGAGTAAGCAATCAAGATCTAAATCCTCCAACAACAAGGTTCAAACTCAAAGGCATGTTGACACTTCAAATGGACACTTCACTCATGAATCTTACCACAATGACAATACTACTAACACTTACAATTCTTTGAGTCACAAAAGATACTATTAACTTCAATTCATTAGCTAGTACAATAAGTATTTATACAATTGCATGTATAAGCTCAATTCATCTAATGTGTAATAAGTGTGTATTTAATTTGTTGCTCCTATTTTTTTGGGAAAGATGGGTTAATTTCCCTCCTTTTTTTGTAGTTTGTAAAGAATAAGCGTTTTATGTCTTGTGAGCCATAGCTATTATCAATTTGGCTCTTGATCGAAAATGAAAGTTGCTCGTAACTTGAGCTTGGTAACGGAGGTACCACCGAAAGGAATTTGCGCCACACGTTGTGTCGTAGATTTGTACTTGATGTTGATTCGAAAACAACCTTGTGAACATGTAACCTTAAATTGTTGCCTTAAATAATATAATTATCGTGTGCCCTAAGGTGTTTGAAATACAACCAAGCAAGTGATATCTTGTCTAGTTAACTATTTGTGGTTTATTTTACTGTTGCTATCCCTTAAATCTTGATACTTCCAGTAATCTTATCTGATTTCATTTCTGATTATGTTTACACTCAAGAATTTCATATAAAAAACAGAAGATTTGAATCCTCAAGATTTTCATATCTTAAAGAGATTAAACAAATAATTGAGCAATTTGTAGATCATATGGTGACATGTTATTCATATCAAGATCTCATCCTATTCAATAAAATACTTATCCATCTATCAATTTATCATTGGCCCACAATGGATTGGCTTCTCTTAATAGTGGCTTTTTTATTTGTCTTTAAAATTGGATATTTAACTAGAATTATGAAAAGTCATACAGACATAAAATTCTGGAATAAACCTTTTTTCCAAGCAATTGTAGCTGTTTTTTTTTAAATAGCAAGCTCGTGGTTAGTGAGTTAAGTCGCACAATAATATTTAGTCGGGCAGTATGCTTTCCTCGAACGCCCTACTTATGATTTAGTTAAAAATAAAAAAAAAACATTGAGGGTGATTTTTCTTGCGTTAGGTTACTCGAGATAAACACTTCCTTCTTGGTGATGACCAGTTTAAAATATAATGTTGTCTGAACTTTAACTGTAAGTTTTAACTTTGATAAATGAATGTTGTAGCATGGGAATGGAACAATCCAAGTGACTGCATGCCATGTGAAATGTGGGTCATAGTCCCCGTCACGTGCTTGACCCAATCAAAGTCGGATAGGTATAGTCCTAGACATCACAAATGGGTATTTTTAACTTAACTAGTCTGTCTTCTATATCTTATATATACTTTTTTTCTTGACAAGACTTCTTCAGTGTCAATTCATATAATCAAGTTGTTCAAACTCCAAATGTTACGAGAATACAGTTCAAACTTTTCTACATGTCTACATTCGTGGGTGGCCGAAGTTTACCTGCGTCGCTATCAGAAAAGACAGCCGTCAGAGATTAGTCGGCTCGCAATGTTGAGTCGGAAATCCGACTACACCCCCAAAAAAGAGAATACGATGAGTATCTGGAATCAATAAGTACTAATCCATTATACATATTTGATGCCATCGAGAGATCGATCACACCTTCTTCTCTTTTTGCAACTTTTAACTTTTAGGTTGGCTGCCACTTACATGCATGTTCTGATATTTCTTTATTTGTTTGTACTTGATATAGTTATATAATAAGCCCTGCTATAAATTAATCAATCAGTCTATAAACACGATTATGGTTGAGAACGTATATACGATGTAAGATTTAAATGTGTGGGTTTCTAAATCTAAACAAATGTGTATGTTCGGATAAAGAAATTTGTATCGATACATATGTGAGGACCTACTATCAGCGTTGCAAAAATCATTCTAGGCGTACGATTAATCTCCGCTTAGGCGCTGCGCTCATCAAGCGCCCTGATTTTTATTAATCGTCCTTATTAATCGTTTTAGTCTAAAATCAGTTAAAATACCGATTTAGCCGATAAAAATTTGTCAACATCTCGATTTATCTGATAAAAGTCGGTCAATTTGAGCTAAAATTGGTCAAATCGGACAAAATTTGCCTCAATCAGCAAATTCGATTATGGATAATTCGCTCAAATCAGGCATAATTGGTCAAATTAGAAAACAATCCACTAAATCGGCCAAAATAAGCATATAATATCAAAATTTTCTAACTTTTATAGAAAAACCCAATCCGATTAATCCCCGATTAGTCTCTGTCTAACCGATTAATCGCTAGACGCTACTCATCTGCTCGGCTAACGCCTAAGATTTTTACAACCTTACCTACTACCAAAGAGTTTTGGCTCAACATCCGAAAAACTCATGAAGACACCATCTCCTAGCTAGCTACGCCAGTTGATGAAAAAATGACTAGTTTCAAAAGACATGTGAGTGAGAGTGTTCTTGTCAAATCACACAATTTGTGAATATATGAAGACTCACTAAATATACTATATTTGTGCCAAGCCCATTTGTTAATTAATCAATTTATATGGTTTTATTCGGTTAGGTGTTACTAATTGCTTTAGTTAACACAAAGCCAAACTTAATAGATCATTAATAAAGATACAATTAAACCCAAAATGGGTCGAATCATGTCCAAAAGGATTATTGGTTAAAGTTTTTCTCATTACAAAAAATCCTAGAAAACTACTTACAAACAACGATAAGAAATAATACTACTCAATTGTTTTTATTTATTAACCTGTGTTTTAACATGACATTGCAAGCAGACTACTCTTAAAATGTTCTTTGGAAAAACATGAAGTCATCGCATGTGAAACTCCGTGGCTAATGAAGATTAATTTTCTCCCCGATACTACCTAAATCCGAAAATGGAAAACTATAGAAAGTCAAGATTACGCTATAGATCTAATCTAGTTTGAAAATTAACTAATTACGATATTTGTGTTTGATCCACACAAAAGATGTGTGAATCAGCGAGAACACACTAACTCCAGATGCTTTTGGCACTAGCCGTTGTTCACCGCAAGAAACAAATCGAACAATACTTTTGGCTTAAGGAGACACTGAAAAGAGCACATTTGAGGACTTGAACACTTACTTCTTATCAACAAAATCTCTTCAGAAAAACAATGCTGAAGATGAGTACCGACTTAGTTAAAACACTATTGATATACCAAAAGAATAACATTTATTCTAGGTCTTTCACTATTCTAGTCGGGGAAAAGAAACCAAAAGTATTACGACGTAGAAGCCATGAACTGAACCATTAATTGCTATATGTCATGAGCTTGAAACTAACTCGATGCTTAACTAGTAACTTGTATGTATTATTTTTTTGTTTGGTAATCGGGACTTTTGCACCATTCCAACAAAAGGAATCAACTTGAGATGTTCGGTTTGAAATTCGTAATGTTTTAGGAGAATCAACATCTTGACAAACGAAAGGTTATTTGGATGTGCACTGGCAATGGTCTGTCCGACAAAGACTATATACGTCAATGTCTTTGATGGATATGTCTTGTCTGGTAAAGAGTTCGTATACATGCAAGTTGCATTCGGAATAACTGGATGCTTATTATTCCATGGTTGAATGATACTTTCGTATAACACTCTCACAAAATTATCAAGGGTAAATAGCTCTATACTCTATAGAAGGGTGAAAGCTTCATTTAGAGAAAGAGCTCATAATCATCCAGCGAGTCATTGTTTACATGCAAGGTTATAGATAGCGTGCAACCATGGCCAAGCTTTACGCCTTTGCGAGCCATGACGAGTCATGGCGTTATTAAGGCGTGGATTAAAGCGACACAAAATACGAAAATATATATAAATATATTGAGGGCACAGTGTAATACATAATGAATGAAGTTAAGAAACTATTTTTGAATATAACATTTTTCATTTTTATATAAAAAAATGCGGTTTTAATCGAAATTGAATTTTAAAAATCCTTCATGCCACATTTTATCACGACTTATCACGTTTTCCACTTATCGTCTCATTTCAAACTTTAAGCTCAAGCCATTGTATATTGCGTGACGTGGAGGTCAAGTCTCACGCTTTTGCGAGCCTTTTAAAACATTGTTTATACGAAACTGTATAACCTAATTTTTTGGTAATCGTAAATTTTGATTTCCTAGCCGATTAATTAACGAGTTTTAACCGGCTACCCCCACCCCCCCACACATACACACACACAAACCAAGTAAGACCCTCCCATTCTCGAATGTTTACATAAAACAATCACCATATGGTTATGATAACCGGAAATCTTTTGCCAAACATCTGTAAAAAAAACATAGCTAAACTAGGGTATGCTTAGCTGCAAGCGTTTTGAAACAATTAGCGGTTAGTGTCTAGTTTTTTTACTTAATTTTATATTGCAACAAAAAACTGTGATACTCTCATTTTTTTGAACACTCTATTTAAAATGGTACTAAAAAGAACAATTTTTAACAATTTTTTGCAACCAAAAACTGTAATACTCTCATTTTTTTTTTCAACACTCTATTTAAAATGGTACTAAAAAGAACAATTTTTTTGAACACTCTATTTAAAATGGTACTAAAAAGGCAACTAGCAACGAGCTAGAGCAAATTACAAAGGATGTATAAGCCAATCATTCCAATTAGGAATTTTACAACCTCTAGACTTTAACCAAGAAAAAGATGACAACCTAATATTATGAGAAATGTTACATTTTCTGAAATTGTGGGAGCAAAAAATGACATCGTCATGTAAACACCAAATCAACCACAAAGATGTAGCGATGATACCATGCAAGCGGTCCTTTTTTCATTAGAGCCACTCCAAGAATCCGACAAAGAGTAAAGAACGTCGATAGAGGTACTATCGGTCCAAGGAACATTGACCCAAACGCTAATGAGATGCCAAATAGAACTAGTAGTGTAGCAAGCCAAAATGAGATGATCTCTAGATTTACCTCCCACACAACAAATTGAGAAAATAATAGAATTGATTTCGATGCCTCGAAATGAGAGATTCAAACGCTTAGGGAGACGATCCAAAAGAAGACGCCATACGAGGATGTTTACTTTTCGACGCAAAAACTTGTAGCATCTTGTACTAGACGACAAAGACGGTAAGAAAAACTCATCTAGATGGTGTCTAGCGCCGTTAACAGTAAACCTACCGTCCACGTCCAAATTACATTTCCGAAAATCCGCACCAGGGCCAAGCTGAAAACCATGAAGATCATTTAAAATCAAAGATAAATAATTAATGTTATTACCTCCCAAAGATTGCTTACAACAACTCCATTGCCATTAACCATTGACAAAACGGACGCTAATGAAGCAATTTGGATGAGTATCCAAACAAAAAAGCCTATTATAACGAGAATCTAAGGGAACATCTCTTAGCCACGTGTCTTTCTAGAAGCGAACATTAGACCCATCACCCACTTTGAGCTTAATGTACCATACAGAATCAATCAAGTTAAGTGGAGTTGATTGATATAACCAACAATTTTATCCCAAATACCGTGAGTTTTGCAAAGCTTAAAATCGAAACTAGATTGATCCCCATAGATAGCTTTAATCACCTGAGACCAAAGAGCGTTCGAAAATATTACAAACCTCCAATGCCATTTTAGGAGAAGAGCTAGATTGAAAGCTTTCAGGATGCCAACACCTAACCCACTTTTATAAACAGAAGCCAATATCGAGTTCCATTTGACCCAATCCATCTTATTTCGTTTACTGCCTCCCCAAAAGAAAGATGCACGAATACGTTCATGAGAGTGGATCGTTGTTTCAGGCATCTTGAAAATAGAGATGTGATAAATCCCTACACTACCCAATACTGATTTGATTAAAGTTAATCTCCCTCCGATGGAAAGAAGGTTAGCTTTCCAATTCGATAGATTATCAATGAACTTCGAGACAAAATATGACCAACTATCAATACGGTTCATGTTAGAACCTACAGATAAGCCGAGACAATTAAAAGGAAAATACCTAGGTTTACAACCTGTTTCACGTACCATTGCAACGACATATTCTCTAGGAACACCAGCACCAAAAATATTGGATTTATGCATGTTAATCTTTAACCAGATGCAAGGTGAAAGACATAAAAAAACACGTTTCATATTATCGAGATCATGATTACTCTATTTTGTGAGAATGACAACATCATCCGCAAAAAAGAAATGGGAAACATGAAACTTAGTAGCACCTAAAAAGGCTCCACGAATAAGATTAGTATGGATGGCAAGGTGAAGGCCTTCCATGACTAATGAATAACAAATGAGACAACGGGTCTCCTTGGCGTAAACCACGTTTTACTGAAAACTTCGAAGATGGGCTTCCATTAACTAGAATTGAAGTTCTTGCTGACCGGAGACAAGCTCGGATCCATTTCCTCTATTGAGAACCAAAACCAAGTTAAGATTGGACAAAATCAAGATAACTCCAGTTAACCGAATTAAAGGCTTTTTCAAAGTCGACTTTGAATATAAGGAGCTTTTTTTTATACCACTCGACAACCTCACTCATCATGAGAGGACCGTCCAGGATTTGACGATCTCGAATGAATGCAGACTGCTCATGACTGATAATTTTGTCAACTACTTTTGAAAGACGGGTTGCGAGAATTTTTATAACAATTTTGTACTAAACATCGATTAGAGAAATTGACCCAAAATCTTTAATACGGATCGGGTTACAAACCTTGGGAATAAGTGTGATGAATGAAGAATTTGAACCAGGCGGCATGATACCAGAACTCATGAAATTATCCACGAAGCCATAAATGTCGTTATTAAGTAAATCCCAATAATTCTTGATAAAAATAAACGAAAAACCATCCGGCTGTGGAGCTATATTACTACCGCAATCCCATGCAACAACTTTATTTCATCCATGGAGACATGGCATTCTAATATACCTATGTCTAATATACCTTTGTCTGAGTCATTGAGAATCGGTGCCCCAACGAGCCTATTAAAGGACACACGAGTATTTGTTTCTTGAAACTTTGTTGTGAAGAAATTAAGGAATTCAGATTTAACCTGGTGAGGGTGTATAATCCAAGTGCCATCAAATCTTGTATTGATTGATGACGTCTCGTTTGTTTGAGGAAACCATGAAAGAGCTTTGTATTTTCATCACCCTCGGCGTCCCATTTAACACGAGATTTTTTTAAGAACATCCATCTCATAAAACTTTTCAAGCTCATCACATTGATGCAACAAATTATTCGAGTTACTTTATCTTCATCTGAAGCTTTATCTGCGTCTAATTTGATATGAATCTCTTTTAACAAAGTAGATATTTCATGTTTACTAGCTACCAACAAGCGTTTGCACTTAATAATTGCAACCATACAACTATGTACAACTAGCTTATAATGCTTTTTAGTGCTACTACTTCTCGATACTACTACTAGTGATCTTTTTGCCAAACATACTTGAAACCACTAAAACAAGCAAACTTATTAGAACACCAACACTTGCCATCTTACTAATTACTATTGAGGACACAAAATGCTTCAATTTCGGTTAGATCTTTAATATATCCAAGTGACCAACTGTTGTTGAATTGTCTCACACATTTGGGGTTGGAAACAACTCTATGAGATGAGGATATATAAAAAGGGCCACTACGACTATTTCCAAAAGAATTAATGCAAATTCAAGACAAGTTCAGCTATCCATTTCATCTTGCTCACACGCTTGTTTTTCTCTTGTTTTATCTTTGTCAAAATCATATTCATGAGTAAAAGAGAATAAACTTTTATGATTTCTTTTTTCTATAATGTTTTTTCGATAGAAGTTATTATTTCCGAAAAAAAGTTACACATATTAACCAGATAATAGCAGCTTAATAAAAATTTATAACTTTTAGGATTATATCGTAAGTGAGTTGATACTAACTACAATAATATCAACAACGACAACAAGAAGGTGAAATGTATACACATTAATTGCTATATTATGTTAAACCTGAAAGTGAGAAGACTGATTGCATGACGAACTAAATTTATATAGAAGATGATATCATGATTACATAACAAGAGAAGCCACTCTTGAACTAAATCAGATTTGAGATTTAAGCGAGTTTCGTGGCAGCGGTTATGATTGGTCTTCCAACAAGTTTGATGTTTTCTACTAGGTAATTGCGCCTAATTATTCACGCACGTATTCAGTTAGGTCTGGACATCGTGGTTCTATGTTCCATGGCTGTAATTTGATCCGTGGGTTGTTGTAGTTTTACTGTCACGTACTGTTATACACTTAAGAGCCTTTTGTATCTTCTAACATTCTACCATTCTTGGATTGGACTAATTATCAAGTCCTCATAAAAATTGTCTCGTATACAATACAAAAGCACCTCCTTGAAACCTACGCCCCATCCAACTAGGTGTGGACTTTACTAGATCATGAGGTACGACCAATAACACCAACTTAAATGAATAGAATAAATTTTCTTAGTTAGACATCCATAGGAGCAAAGAGACCACCATGGAAGGAGAGGTTAACAACTTCATTGTGGTTTGGGTAGTAGTGTTGGTAAGTCTTCTCTATTGTCACACCATAGGCAAGTTCATTCCAAAAGGTACCACTAGACATTGGGCTATATCCAGTGTTACATGTCTCTTTATATGGTTTCCACTAAACCTAAACACCATACATCTTGGTGGTTTAACATCTTTCTTTATAGCCTGGCTTGCAAACTTCAAACTTCTTCTTTTTGCTTATGGAAAAGGTCCTCTTTCGTCCGATCCACCGCTTCCGTTATCTAGGTTTGTCGTCATGGCATGTTTGCCGATTAAACCTATATGTAGTACTCCATCTCCGTTGAACTCCAGAAGTTCGGTTCAAGAAACTAGGAAAAGTGGGAAGAAATTACTCTTTGTGAAGGTTATGTTGTTCGGGATTTTACTCAAGGTGTATGATTACCATGAATACATCCATCCAATATTGAAGATGTCGTTGTATTGCTTCCATATGTACTTCATGCTTGAGATAGTACTATCCGTACTTGCATATGTGGCTAGAACCTTGGTTCAAATGGAACTAGAGCCGCAATTTGACGAGCCCTATCTAGCAACGTCACTCCAAGACTTTTGGGGCAGAAGATGGAACCTCATGGTCACAAGCATTCTACATCCAACTATATATGATCCCATCCATTCCTTTTCAACGCGTTTTATGTCCAGAAAATGGGCCTCGTTCATTGCGGTTCTTACAACGTTTTATGTTTCAGGGTTGATGCACGAGTTCATATTCTATAACATTGGAAGATTAGAACCGACCGGTGAAGTTACTTGCTTCTTTTTATTACACGGATTATTGGTGAGCATTGAAATTATCATTAAGAGAGCCGCGAAAGGAAAACTATGTTTGCCTCCGGTTGTGTCTCGGCCGTTAACGTTAGCTTGTGTGCTTGGTACTTGCTTTTGGCTGTTCTTTCCACCATTTTTGAGGTTTAAGCCAGACGTTCGTGGATGTCAAGAAAGTGTAGCATTTTTAGAGTTTGTAACAACTGGCCGGCTAATTAGTCCTAGTAACGCTTCTTGTCCATACCTACTAGGTTAAATATGTATAGAACGCTTCAATAACATTATTGGTAGAATTTTTGTATTATATCATCAATGCTATCATATTATTTGGAGTGACATGCATGAGTTTGTGAACTTTTGTACTACTATATTTAGAGTAAAATTAAATGTGGTATGTTCTTGTTTATATTAAGTAAGTGGTCTTCTGAAATGCAGACGGTCTCTTTGGTCTTTCGATAAGTGTCCACTTAAGTACTTTGACCATAACAAGCGTTAACCTTTGACCGTTATGTTTTGTTGCCACAAGTTTTTTTTATCTTTTTCTTTTTTTTACCGTTGGACCACTACTAACAATCACCCGTCTATTTATTCATCCCCAAATCCATTCACGCCTATTTATTCATCCCTAATTCATTGAATAAAAAGATAAACCCTAATTCCAAATTCGTTTCCATTCCATTTGTTTCTTTTTTCCTCAATCCAATCTTCTAGCAACATAAACCCTAATCATTACATCGAAATGGTTAATTGTCATTGTGGTAAGCCGTCCGTGATTCGTACTGCATGGACCGATAATAATCCAGGTCGTAGGTTTTTGAGTTGCTCTCAATCTATAAGTTTGATTATTATAACTGTTTTTGAATCTATTATTTTAATTATTTGTTTCATAATTGTTGATTATTGTAGGTTAATGAGTGTGGTTTCTTCATGTGGTATGATCCTTCCATGTGTGCTCGTTCAAGGATGATCATTCCTGGGTTATTAAGATCAAGAAATCATCTACAAGATTAATTGAACTTGGTAACAAGTGCCAACAAAGACTTATGATTTATTTGATTTGTAGTTGGTTGTTGTTTCTAGTATTTATGTTCATGTAATTGAATCTTCTTGTGTACCCAATCTTAATGGAAATAAAATATCATGTTTTGAATTGAATCCAATATTTTATTGTTGTTATCATCATGTGTTAAAACCAGACATTTTAGACATTAGACACAAATAAAAGTTTAAAGAGTCACTTCAAAAGATAACTTAGAAAATATCATACAATATTCAAACTTAAACAGAAACATAAGTCAACAATAGTGCTAGTACAAACATAAGACAAACAAATAAACAAACAGATAACTTAGAAAATTCATTGAGTGTATTTTGGGTTTGGAATTTTGATTCTTTTCATTGTAGAACCACCAACAGTTCCTTAACTTCTCACAGGTTAGCTAGTAGAGGCATTGACATTTCTCTTGGCATGATTTGCTAAATGATTCCCTTGACTTGCATTAGGTTGACTTCTTATTGGTTGGCTAGCAGAGACAGAAACTTTCTAGCCTTTTTAAGGCCTGCATCGTCATGTCCATGTGGTCGACTAGTTATACCCATTTTAGCACCAGCTGCACTTGTTTCTGCTTGGTTGAATCTTGGATTACCTTTACAAGTACTTGAGTTGTGTCCAGTACCCTTACACTTCACACAAGTGATCACCTTACCTTTCCTAGACAACTTTCCATCCTTAACTATTTCAAGTTCACCTGCAATTTTCTTCTTATTCGTTTGTCGCTTCCCTATCTTTAGAACAGTTTTTTGTGGCAACGGTTTAGTTGGCCATTTAAATTTCTCCCATTGTTGCCTTCCATTCACTGGATATACCTTAAAAGAATAGGCTTCCCTCCATGTTTCTAGCTTGTATAACCTATGTACCCAATCTTCTGGCAACCCTACATCCTTGCCATTGTCTGTCATGTCACGAATACAAGCAACTGCATGTTTATAAGGAATACTTGACACAGCCCATTTCCTACAACTGCATACTCTCTCTGTCAAGTTAACAACACACTGTTTACATGCTCTCTTGCACTTAACTTGATACAAGTATGTACCATTCCAGACCACAGTACATTCTACATATTTTTCCTTAATTGCACTAAAAATACTAGTGATTGCTGGTGTTAGAGGCCCCTTACTTTTTTCTATAACTTTTTTTACTATAATTATCCTCTTCATTAAGTACTCCCTGGCATACTCAAAACAAGAAATTATGAGACTATCCCTAGCATCCAATAATTGCCTATTAAAACCTCACAAACGTTGTTTATCAATAAATCATAGTTTGCCCTCCCTGTTAAAAAATTGCAACATTATCAACTATAAATATAGTTATTTAACTACTGATATAGAATGAAAATATGTGTACTTACCAGAAAATTGATATATGCTCCAGTGCTCAAGTGATATCTTGTTCAGCCAATCATATGCTCTTTTGTTGAATTTCTTTAAGGAATCTATATGCTTGTTGAACTCCACAACTTTACAAGCAGTTGCACAAGCCCATAACATTTTCTTGTACTCATTTCCTTTCCAAGTCATATTCATGTTTGTATAGATATGCCTTACACACTTTCTATGCTCTGCAGCTGAGAACAATTTGTTTAATGCTGGTAACAGTCCTTGTATGCAACAATAAATAAAGATTCAGAAAATCATAACAATAAACAAATTACTTAAATTATAAAATTGATAGTTAATTTGTTTACCTTTTGCCTATCAGTGATAAATGTGAAATTTGAGTTGGAGAACAAATCCAAGTCATCTCCTAGGCAATTCAAAAACCAAGTCCAAGAAGATAGAGACTCTAATTCCACAATACCATAGGCCACATGGTATATTCCATTATTTGCATCAACACCCACAGCAGTTAACAATTGACCCACAAAATTACCTTTCATAAAGGCTCCATCCAAACCAAGTAACTCTCTACTAGAAGCCCTAAAACCTTCTTTCAAACTGCCCAAACACACATAAATCCTCCTAAACATTCTAGTGGATTAGTTGGGGTTACCTTCATGATACACATCTATTTTAACAATTGTGTTTGGGTTACATCTTTGTAGCTCTTGTACATAATCCCTTAACAGTTCATACTGTAAAGCATCATCACCCCTTATGTAGTTTTTGGCTTTTGCTTTAGCCTTGAAAGCCTTTGTTCTACATACACCCACTTGAAAATTCTGTTGTATCTGTTCTTGAACTGCTCTAGCTGGTATTTTAGGGTTCATCATTAGTAGATCTTGGATGTGTTTTGACAGAAAACTAGAAGTACAATTCTTAATTTGTCTTGATTAAAGACACTTACGTTCTTCCTTGAAAGTCCTAACCACCCATTTTTATTTTGCACCTTTAGATATGTACAAATACCAAGGACACTCTGGTTGGACCTTCACTCCTTCATTTGCCAGTTTGCTCTTTCTTTTGTCACTTGAAGTTACATTACTACCGTTAGTATTTTCAACCCCTAGATTTTGTTTTCCCTCCTTTATTTTCAAATCTTTAATAGGTGATAAACTAGCATTCTCATTAGGATCTTCACAGTCACTCTCAAAAGAATCGAAGTCAACATATTCTAAATCTATTTCTTTCATGTTAACCTTATGACTTGGTTCTTCTAGAAAGTCACCTTTAACATCAAACCTAAACCCATCCATACGAACTTCCACTTCATCAACAATGTGCTCATCATCTACTATGTCATCTAGATGAATATCATCTTCACATTCATCATCCTCACCTAAGTTACCTTGATCAAATTCTATGTCATTGTTCCTACACTCATCCTCACCTATATCCTCCATATCTGCTTCATAATCTAAATGTTCACTTTCAACATCATTCAAAGATGGGTTGATTAATGATTCTTTATGCTCAACATAAATTTCCATCATCTTATGTTTAGTCACATACCTAAGCATTTGACTAAAATCATCATAAACAGCTAATTCCCTTATTCCAATATCAAGACTTTTTAAAGGTATTTTATACCAAAAAAATATCTTTTCTTCAAAACCTAAACTTGCATACAAGATTGAGTGTAAAATATCCATCTTACACTTACCTATTTCGATCAAATCAACAAATGTTACCTCCCGTTCAATGTACGTCCTTTTAGGTAAATTAGTAAACCTTCCACCATGATGGATCATCATCGAAAACATTTCTGGATAATTGTCTATGAATAATCAATAAATACAATTAATTTAACATTACAAAACAAACTATATAAAACTAAAACTACAATTAATTAGGCCAATAATATTACCATATAATGCATTATGATTGAGACTATCACCTTCAGCTCTTATCAACCAATAAGGTCTACTATCAGTCATCATTGAGTAATATTTTGTGAGTGATTATAGGTGAAACTAATAAAAAAGACGAATGATGAAAATACAATAGAGTGTAGGGTTTTGCTAATTTATATGCTATTGATTGGGTAAGAACCCACGGGTTAAAAAATTGGGGAAAGGTAGTGTTGGGTCAAAAAAAAGAAAAAGACAAAAAAAACCCTGTAGCAACAAAACATAACGGTCAAAGGTTAACGCTTGTTACGGTCAAAGTACTTAAGTGGATACTTACTGAAAGACCAGGGAGGCCACCTGCACTTTCAGAAGACCAGTTACTAAATCTGCAATCTGGACATACCACATGTACGATATATGCATTTTACTCACTATATTTATAAAGTGATTGCATTCTCTTCTATTATGGATGTCGTCAACCTAGCTGATAGTGTAACACCCCTATTTTACCTTTACGCAGCGGGACATTGATCTGGGGTATTACTTCATAGAACACAAGTCATAATAATAGAAAACAACTCAAAAGAGTGATGAAATCAACTTACTTTATATTTCATTAAAAATCAGAGTTTTACAATATGAGGTTCCCAAAATCTAGAATAATTTTAGTCTTGTGTCTCTTCATGCCATCGTTGTGCTGCTCCATGCTATCAGTCACCATTTATCTGAAATATATGCTTAAAGTTAACACAAAGGTTGAGTGAATTCATAGGTTTCAAAAATCAGTTTGAATACAAGATCCTTTTCCTGAGCTACGTTGTTATTTGCTCGTAAGTTTGAATAAAATGATGATTCAATTGCACTAAGCTTATAATACCACGACTAGACATAGGAACCAACATTTTTCCCTTATGAGGAAGTCTGCCAAACTATCCTTATTAGCAAAATAAAGTATGCATGTTTGACCACTGAGGTGCTAGCAAGTGCGACTTGCCTAGACAGGAGATGTCAGTCTCCAGTAGTACTATTTATGATATTAGCGCTCATTCCGAAAAATGATTAGCGGTTCACAATTAAAAAGGGACTTTCATAGGCAGATGTAAACATAGTGTCAATGAATCATATCTGGAAAGCATATCAAAAATACTTGTATTCCAATTTAGCATGTATCCCCCTCACGGGTTTTGAAATCATTTAAAAGTAGTATACTTTAGTGAGGCTATGAACTCACCTTATGTCCATAGAATCCAAGCTATAATCAGATATATTTCATTCACAGATAAACAGCTTGATCATACAAACCACAACTTGGTCTCATAAACAACGGCTTGATCTCACACAAACCTGGATTAATACATTGTATATAGTATCAAGTATTTGATTTTTAGTTCAATATTGTTAAGTGTTGCTTATATGTTCTTTTATTAATATTTGGTGGTAATTCTAGCACCATTGTTCGGGCCATCATACTTAGAAGCCATTCTATAAACGTTTTATGGAGCGAGGGCACTTTAAATCGTAAACCTAACCACTCAGTCAGAACGTAATATCAAGATGGAACATTTTTGTACAAAGATCCCTAATAACATGATACTTTCTTTACTTACTCATATTCATAATTAATCTTTTCTTTAGTTTCAAAATTGGCAAAAATATCCCTTTTGTTATATTTTGATATAATTATACTTTTAACCCCTTAAGTGTATAGTTTTAGTATTTGCATTTTAAACCCTCAATATTTAACCTTAGGACCTAAAAATTTCCAACATTTATTATTGTAGCTTTATCTTTCATAAAATGACAATTTTGGCCCAAAATGTTAAATAGTTTCAAAAATGACAGTTTTAGTCCCTACACTTGTAAAAATCACTTAACAACCTCAACAATGGACCAAATGATATAGGATTTTAAAACAAAGTTTCAAAAAATGGTTATAATCATAATAAAAACATTTCTCCTGAATTATAGCTTTTGAAATGGGTTTTTGCTTATTATTTCATGTATATTATAAAACTAGGGTTTTAAGACATCTTTAACTTATAACTTCTATTTAAAATGATGAAATGACTTAGTTTCTTTCATATTATCTTTTTAACATTATTTTGGCATTATAAAACTTTAATAATTCATTATAACAAGATCAAATCATAGATAACATAGAAATTACATAGGATGCTCCAAAATGGCTCCTAATGGCTTCCTATGAGCACATCTTGAAATCAAAGTTTCAATAGCTTCAATGGATAGCTTCTAGACCTGGTTTATGGTCTTGGGACATGTCCTAGGACGTATATAGAAGTGGAAACAGAGAATGGGTAGGAGATACAAAGGAAACGGGGTGCAAGTTGAAATGAAGGCTATACGCCTCTATTTATAGTGTTTCCAAAACTTAGGCTCCAAGGCAAAAAGGTAAATGTGTAATCTCATGTATCTTAGTGACTAAGGGTGCCTAGGGAAGGTCTATGCATGTTTTTAAGGGCTAGGTTCATGTTAATCTTCAACTGATGGCCAATATGAACTCACAGCAACATAAGGATTTGTTTGATGATATGTAGCTTCATTTAGGTGATGCACATACTTGACATCACATGGAAAATATCATACAAGATATAAAATATATTATTTTCAAACTTAGAATGGAAGGAATGGTTTAAAATAGGTTTTTAGAGGGAAACATAAAACCGGGTCTAAATTAAGGCTTTTAACTTTATACTTTGTGACTTTGGAGATTAAGGGCTTAGAAATGTGATCAGTGATAGATTAGGGTTTAATTAGGGTATATACATTGTAATTAAGATGTTTGGGTCTTTGGTTTGAAGTTTAACAAAGGTTTGATGTGAAAATGAGAAGAAAACTTAGGCGGGTTAGGGTTTCTAATGATTTATGGTTAAGTCTTAGTAAAAGTGGTTATCCTTCAACAAACTAATTATGTAAACTCAATTTATACATTCTACATTGTCCTCAAGGTGTTCATGAAGTCCCTACATTGATTTTATTAAGTTATTCTAAGTAAACATGTCTAAAGGGTGAAAATACCCATTTTGACCTAATTTACAAGCCATGCATTGAAATCTTGTACCTTGTGAATTAGGGTACATGTACATTGTCTTAATATAATATTATAACCTTAATGAAGTCTTATAAATATTTATAGACTTGTCCAAAAAGATCTAGGTAGGGATTCCATGTAGATTTCTTAATATAAGGGTTTTTAGGTCATTAATCCTAATGACTTTCTATCTTGGGTAATTAGGGTTTGTACCTTTATAAACACTTATTCTAGGGCTTATATAGTATTATTATTATTTCTAGGGATTCTATATTCTTAGTTTAAGGGTTTATATAGGTTGATCATATTCTAGTGATAATTTTGGGAGCTTAAGATCCTATGGTTTGATAACTTGTACATTATGCTTTACCAACTTGTAAATTAGATTGAAATAAATGTATATTCTTAATAAGATATATAGTTGAGTTTTATAATTTATGGCAAAATATTAGACTCTAATTCAATGTATAATGGATTTTATATGCTAATCTTATTTACTAGGTCTTAATTTATAATTAGCCTTGGATTAGTGAATATTAGCAATTTGTGATCAATTAACTTTCCTTTATATGATAGATTGTAATTAGTATATTGTTTTTTATACTTGTGCATAGATTTTATGTAGTTACATTGCTTGAAATATTGTTTTATCAAGGGTTTCTAGGTGGTGATCTAGACTATTATGTACAATTACTTGTACTTAGCTTTGTATGGTTTGTTCTTGCCATTCTTAGGTATTATTATGTCTTCAAAGTATAGTTTACAACTTGTTTATATTCCATAATGACTTATTCATATGTGTTTTCCATTCATAGCTTACCATTCTTGAGTTTACAACTCATTTATAGGGATTCTAGGGTTTCTAAGGGAATTTAGGGCATCATAGTTACATTTGACATGTTCTTATTAATATTGAACTTATTGGATCACTTTTAGATTATTGACTTGATATATACATTGTATTGATAACATATAGGAATATGTTGTAATGGCAGTTCAGGTTGTGAAAATCAGTTCATCTTACCATGTAAGGTACAGAAAGCAAAAATATCTAGCCAAATTTTCATATTGAGACAATCATAGATGTGAAATTTGAGGATTGTCATAGTCTCTCCCCCTTAAAGAAATCTCGTCCCGAGATTATAAGGGTAACATAGCATATCAAGGGCAAACATCGCTCTTAGGTGCTTAAATTCTATCTCAGAATTTTATTCACATATCAAGAATACAGTTTTACAGATGGTATTTAGTTTCAAATCGATCTCTTTTATCATCATTTTCATCAAAATAGTTATACATGAAATATCATTCATGTCTTAGTGATCAAAATCATTTTATTACCTCATAAGAATTTTGTTTAATACCAAATGGAATATTAAGAACATACCAGTTAATCACATAAATCGTCCTTAGATTCCAAAACATGAAAAGGATTGTGATTATCACTGAGTTCTTTGGGAAACTCAAGTCAATATGTCACTGCTCAATTCAAAATCTTGAATTGATTATCGCCTTTTTAAAATCAATTTGGGTAATTGATAGAGAAAATATCCTCTTCAACTAGATATTGTTTAATATGGGGTAGTTTCTCATTCACAGTGAGAAATCTTTATCAAAACAATCTTTCCAATTTACCATTTAAATCTAGTAGTTACCTAACGGTCATTATTCAACGTACTATGAAGCTCTATTCTCATATAACCTTCTCAAATAGTTTCATGAACTACTTTGGGTTTCGTAAGTTGAAAATCTCCAACTTTTAGCCCAACAGACTTGCAAATGGCACTTCTCTTCATAGAGTGTTTCAAATAGTATTGCTTTAATTCTAGCATGAAAACTATTGTTACACGGGAAAATATTTCCAATGGTAAGTGTCCTTTCCAAAACTTATAACATATACATGGAGTATGTAGTTTAGTATTTGGATAGTTCTTCCATTAACACATTAGTATACCTATTTAAGTATAACACGCAAATTTTTGAATATACTTTTAGGATCAAGATGTAAAACACTCGTCACGATCTTAGATGATAGATATTGATACTCTATGTCAACAGAGTATTTCACATATAATATTGTCAGAGTTTCCATTTATCAATTTCCTGAATAGGAATAAATCCTGCAGCACTAATAAGATCATTGACAATAATTCGGATGGCATCATGTCTATTTGAAGTAAAAAAATCCTTATTGTTCTTTCCTATTTCCACGGAGGAAATTCAGGTTGAACTAGTAAGTCGGATGACTTAATATTCCGCTTTAAAAGCACAATATAAGGATTTCAAAGTTTCTTCGATTTGAATAGAATACTTCAGCTCCCAAGTATTTACAAATTCTAAATCTAAGACGAATATTGACGCGTTTTTCTAATATAGTAATACACGTAATTTCTTACTTAGAATTCTAACGTTTTATTAAGTCCACACTTGTCTTATATCGAACCTCTTTAAGTCCATTTATAAATTCTCACTAACATAGAGATGCGTCCAACTTTATGCAAGGAAGAAATTATAAATTTGGTGATTTAAATTTATTTATTTGATTGAAGAAGCGTCCTAATTTAATCAAATAAACATAATGTAAATCATTGACTTAGAAATTTCCGACATAACATGAATATGCACAAATATTCTACCCTTAAATTTCCTTTTTACGTTGGCGTGTGTAAGACGTCTTGTATATAATATCTAATACTACGATTTTCTAGAGACGAACGACGTTGAAAAATAGAAGATGGTATTTTATTCCCAATAAAATACAGAATAATCTTACCAAACATATGATTTATAAGGCCACTTGCCCTTACAAATCCTAGTCCAATGATCTACTATGTTGAAAATCTGACACCAAATGGTGCAAATTTCTGTGTGATGCAGGGTGTATTTCTTACACAGAAGAAAATTTCCATCATATTCACCGTAGATTGGATTAGTAATTCCAGTTATGGTAGTTTCTTGTTTCACTATAATTTACGGACGTTCTTTCATTGCTGAATTTATGCTTAAGATTTTTCTGATTTTTGCACAGGATTGTGCTTAATTACCTTGTTCATTAAATCTTTTGGTAGAGGTAAATGACTTTTTCTAATATATTGGGATTTTGGAAGTGGTAATCTTTCTTCGATAAAATTCCTTAATAAACTTTTCTAACAAAATCTTCTAATAAAATTCCCTGATGAAGTTTTATGATAGAATTTCTGATTAAATTCCATGACAAAATCTTTATCATTCTATGGAATAAGATACAATTCTACTAACTTTTGAAATTTCCTCGTGTATGTCTCGAGGTTATCGCTAGATAGCAGAATTCTTCTTTCATCTTCTCGATAAGAAATATTTGAAATTTAATCAAGCGATCTTATGTATTTCTTTTATCTCAGTGGGTTGAGTAATAAGAATTTACCAAGATAACTGACGAAGTGCTATCTACTTATAGCAAGCTCCATTTCTCAATTCCAAATACGATTACTACGATAGAAAACTGATTAACTTGGCTTTTTCAATCCAACGGGTGATACTAATAGCATCTTTTCTTCCTTGGATATTAGAAACTAACTAATCATCGAGTCTTCTTCCGGATAATACTTCTTATTGACAATTTGTAATTACAGGATTGCAGCAACGTTATCGTCAATTCTTTGTTAAATACTTTTTAAGGTTTAGAATGAGGGGAAAGAAGTACTCCCTCCGTCCCATAACAAGTGTCCACTATAGAATATTCCAAGTCTTTGTTACTAAACTTTGACCATCTATATTTTTATTTGTGTTATATAATACTCGATGAAAATTATATCAATGAATATATTTTTTAAAACCGAATCTATTCATATGTCTTTCGTCAAGTATTATATAACATAATTACAAATATGTATAGTCAAAGTTTACTAACAATGACTTTGAATATTCAATAGTGGACACTTAATATGGGACGGAGGTAGTAATTCAGAATCCAAGGTACACTCATATCAGAAAACATTTGTCACATTGTATAGGGATACATATAAATGCTTATCGAACACAAAGTGTATCTTTTAGGTTTATATGAAACTTACTATGTTGATTATCATTCATATCTGAGGATAATAAATCCAACTATGAAATAAAATTTCAAAGTTTACCACGGATTTATAAAGATATGACTCATGCATAATCGTAACATAATTTTTCCATGATATGGAACAACTTGTCTTATATAATATCCAAGCATACCATACGTCTTCTTAAGTCTTTCTTCAAAATTGCGGGTTATATTCAACTAATAATTTGTATTATCATTGAAGATAACATAAATTCCAAAAATATATACTTTATCAAGTATATGCTTTCTTCTTGAATTATCGCAATTTTATTCATAATCATTTGTGAGAAATCCAAAAAATAGGAGTTTCTTACTCCTCAAAAATAAATATGAAATGACAACATGAGAAACACAACTTTTATTTATTAACAACTTGTCTTGTTTAAACTTACAAGACAAGCTTCTCTTTTAACATAAAAGTAAAGACATAAAGTTGAAAGTATTTACAACTTAATAGTCTAATGTCTTCATCTCTCCCTCTTAAGTTCTTTGATGGCATAAAAAAGACTTTGCATATTGGTTTGATGTCTAATTTGAATGTCCTCAATGACTAACTCAAGAGTAGAAATCTTCAGTCGAGCTTGAACAATCTCTTCATCGTGTATCATCTGTCTTCTCTGCAACTTGGCTTTAGCTTCTTTTAAATCTCCTTCTAACTTCTCAAAATCTTGTTGTATAATTCTTCGGCCTTTCCTAAGCCCTTCAACTTTATCTTCAAGATCTTCAATACGCTCGGGAGGAACTTCTTGCATATAGGGTAGGACATCTATATAGGTATTTTTAGGTAAGGTTTCAGATATAGGTGATGGTATATTAATAGTGTAAGGTGATGGAAAATCTTGGTGTCGAGGTGTAAAATTTATTTCTTCATTATATGCTCGTATAATTTGCATATAGGGGTCGTTATCAAAAGGTAAAAGGGATTTTGGGATTTTCTGGTCTTTGGGTGTATTTTTTGAAGTATCATAAGTATTATTCATCGGGAGAGTGGAAATATACTTTGCGAAGTTATCAAGAACACTTGCAGAACGCTCTTCTTGAGAATCCGTTAAGTGATAATAGGAGGGAGATAGGGATACCTATTTCTAAAGACGTCGATAAATCCTAACTTATTACTTACTCATAAGTACTTACACATAAACATGGTATCATTTACACATTGTTCTACAGGGTAACAATACTAATATTGGCATAATATTATCTCATTCTTGTAGCAGCACTGGCATGGCACGAAGGAGTTTCTTGAAATTATTTTAAAAGCAGTTATAGTCAAGATTTTACTTGTTCTCTATAACCATGGCTCTGAGTACCAATCTGTAACACCCCCATTTTACCTTTACGCGGCGAGATATTGATCTGGGGTATTACTTCATGGAACACAAGTCATAATAATAGAAAACAACTCAAAAGAGTGATGAAATTAACTTTCTTTATATTTCATCGAAAAATCAGAGTTTTACAATATGAGGTTCCCAAAATCTAGAATGATTTCAGTCTTGTGCCTCTTCATGCCATCCTTGTGCTGCTCTATGCTATCAGTCACCATTTATCTGAAGTATATGCCTAAAGTCAACACAAAGGTTGAGTGAATTCATAGGTTTTAAAAATCAGTTTGAATACAATATCCTTTTCCTGATCTGCGTTGTTATTTGCTCGTAAGTTTGAATAAAATGATGATTCAATTGCACTAAGCTTATGATACCACGACTAGACATAGGAACCAACATTTTGCCCTTAAGAGGAATTATGCCAAACTATCCTTATTAGCAAAATAAAGTATGCATGTCTGACCACTGAGGTGCTAGTAAGTGTGACTTGCCCAGACAAGTGATGTAAGTCTCCAATAGTACTATTTATGATATTAGCTCTCATTCCAAAAAATGATTAGCGGTTCACAATTAAAAATGGACATTCATAGGAAGCTGTAAACATAGTGTCAATGAATCATATCTCGAAAGCATACCAAAAATACTTCTATTCCAATTTAGCATATATCCCCCTCACGCGTTTTGAAATCATTTGAAAGTAGTATAATTTAGTGAGCCTATGAACTCACTTTATGTCCATAGAATATGAGCTATAATCAGATATATTTCATTCACAGATAAACAGCTTGATCATACAAACCACAACTTGGTCTCATAAACAACAGCTTCATCTCACACAAACCTGGATTAATACATTGTATATAGTATCAAGTCTTTGATTTTTAGTTCAGTATTTTTAAGTGTTGGTTATATGTTCTTTTATTAATATTTGGTGGTAATTCTAGCATCATTGTTCGGGCCATCATACTAGAAGTCATTCTATAAACGTTTGAGGAGCGAGGGCACTTTAAATCGTAAACCAAACCACTAAGTTAGCATGTAATATCGAGATGGAACATCTTTGTACAAAGATCCATACTAACATGATACTTTCATTACTTCCTAATATTCATAATTAATCTTAGTCAGTTTCAAAATTGGCAAAAAAAGCCCTTTTTGTTATATTTTGGTATAATTACACTTTTAACCCCTTAAGTGTATAGTTTTAGTATTTGCATTTTAAACCCTCAATATTTAACCTTAGGACCTCAAACTTTACAATTTTTTATTATAGCTTTATCTTTCATAAAATGACAATTTTGGCCCAAAATGTTAAATAGTTTCAAAAATGACAATTTTAGTCCCTACACTTGTAAAAATCACATAACAACCTCAAAAATGGACCAAATGATCTAGTTATTTAAAACAAAGTTTAAAAACATGTTTATAATCAAACAGAAACATTTCTCAAGAATTATAGCTTTTGAAATGGGTTTTTGCTTATTATTCCATGTAAATTACAAAACTAGGATTTTAAGACATCTTTAACTTATAACTTCCATTTAAAATGATGAAATCAATTATTTTCTTTTAGATTATCTTTCTAAAATTATTTTGGAATTATAGCAACTCTAATAAATCATTATAACAAGATCAAAGCATAGCTAACATAGAAATTACCTAGGATGCTCCAAAATGGCTCCTAGTGGCTTCCTATGAGCACATCTTGCTATCAAAGCTTCAAGAGCTTCATGGCTAGCTTCTAAACCTAGTTTCTGGTCTTGGTACATTTCCTAGGACGTATATAGAAGTGTAAATAGATAATGGGTAGGAGATACAAAGGAAACGGGGTGCAAGTTAAAATGAAGGCTATACACCTCTATTTTTTGTGTTTCCAACACTTAAGCTACAAGGCAAAAGGATAAATGTGTAGTATCATGTATCTTGGTGACTAAGGGTGCCTAGGTAAGGTCTATGCACGTTTGTAGGGGCTAGATTCATGTTAATCTTCAACTTATGGCCAATATGAACTCACGGAAACATAAGGATTTGTTTGATGATGTGTAGCTTCAAGTAGGTGATTAACCTACTTGAAATCACATGTAAAATATCTTAAAACATATAATATATCTGATTTTCAAACTTAGAGTGGGAGGGAATGGTTTGAAATAGGTTTTTGGAGGGAAACATAAAACCGGGTCTAAAATAGGGCTTGTAACTTTATACTTTGTGATTTTGGTTATTATGGGCTTAGGAATGTGATTAGAGATGGATTAGGGTTTAATTAGGTTATATACATTTTAATTAAGAAGTTTGGGTCTTTGGTTTGAAGTTTAACAAAGGTTTAATGTGAAAATGGGAAGAAAACTTAGGCGGGTTAGGGTTTCTAATGATTTATGGTTAAGTCTTAGTAAAAGTGGGTATCCTTCAACTAAATACTGATGTAAACTCAATTTATACATCCTATATTTTCCTCAAGGTGTTCATGAAGTCCCTACATTGGTTTTATGAAGTTATTATAAGTAAACATGTCTAAAGGGTGAAAATACCCATTTTGACCTAATTTACAAGCCATGCATTAAAGACTTGTACCTTGTGCATTAGGGTACTTGTACATTGTCTTAACATAATCTTATAACCTTAATGAAGTTTTATAAATATTTATATACTTGTCCAAAAAGAACTAGGTAGTGATTCCATGTAGATTTCTTAATATAAGGGTTTTTAGGTCATTAATCCTAATGACTTTCTATCTTGGGTAATTAGGGTTTGTACCTTTATAAACACTTCTTCTAGGGATTATATAGTATGTTTATGATTTCTAAGGATTCTACATTCTTAGTTTAAGGGTTTATATAGGTTGATCATACTCTAGTGATAATTATGGGAGCTTAAGATCCTATGCTTTGATAACTTATACATTATACTTTACCAACTTGTAACTTAACTTGAAATAAATTTATATTATCAATATAATATATAGTTGAGTTTTATAATTTATGGCAAAATATTAGACTCTAATTCAATGTATAATAGATGTTATATGCTAATCTTGGTTACTAGGTCTTAATTTGTAATTAGCCTTGGATTAGTGAATATTAGCATTTTGTGATCAATTAACTTTCCTTTATATGATAGATTGTAATTATTATATTTTCTTGGATACTTGTGAATAGATTTTATGTAGTTACATTGCTTGAAATATTGTTTATCAAGGGTTTTTTAGGTGGTGATCTAGACTATTATGTACAATTACTTGTACTTAGCTTTGTATGGTTTGTTCTTGCCATTATTAGATATTATTATGTCTTCAAATTATAGCTTACAACTTGTTTATATTTCATAATGACTTATTCATATGTGTTTTCCATTCATAGCTAACCATTCTTGAGTTTACAACTCATTTATAGGGATTCTAGGGTTTCTAAGGAAATTTAGGGCATCATTGTTACATTTGAGATGTTCTTATTAATAGTGAACTTATTAGATCACTTTTAGATTGTAGACTTTATATATACATTGTAATGATTGCATATAGGAATATGTTGTAATGGCAGTTCAGGTTGTGAACAGCAGCTCATCTTACCAAGTAAGGTACCAAAAGCAAAAAGTTCTAGCCAAATTTTCATATTGAGACAATAATAGCTTATAGCATAGATGTGAAATTTGAGGATTGTCACAGATAGAGTGACCATTCCAAACCAATCATAGATCTGCTTTTCATGTTGTCGTTCAAACGATTCTTTGGATGTTATGGATATTTCAGAATGAGACATGTTTTTCTCAAAAGCGACCTTAAAAGAAGTTGATCCTAAATGACATTAAGCGTTCTTCTTTTAATTCGATATCGTTGTGACAATCCGTCAATTTGAGGTCAATATTTTATTCTCAAGTATTATTTATACTCATTATTTTATTGTTAGATTATGAACTCACTCACTTTTGGGAAGAAATTTGGGTTTACGTCTTCAAGTAGCATCGTCTACGTCTAAACCGGAGAGCTCTACGTTACGTGTTTACGTTTACATACTCCGTTTTTGTGATAGTCTGACATTTTTAGATAATAAATTTATTCTCGTATATTATTTTGAAATTTTATTTTTATGTGGGTTCATGAAAACACAAATTTACGGGATGAAGTTAGGGCTTACGTGCATAAATTAACGTCTTTTACGATTAAACCGGGAACCCTAGGTTTACGTATTTACGCTTTTGTGCTCCATTTTTTATGAGACAATTTTTATTAGAATCGTTTTGTGCCGTAGATTCATAATTTATAAAAACGTTTTTTGTAAATCGATCTGAGGGCACGTAAATTGAGGAAACTAGAATCGAGGAGTACCCATAAATTAATGGGGATGAAACAAGTATACACTTGTCCCACCCCCAATATGGGTGGACACAACACCACTTTGGTGTCACAATTTTTAGCTATGTAGACAAACTTGTCTCATAAGCTTACAAGCAACAAAACCCTCACTTTCTCTCACCCATTTCACACACATGCAAGCTTAACAAGAAAGTTATCCAAGTCTCTCCTCCTCCTCTCTTTTGGCCATCCATAACCACCACCATCCTACCATTTCCATCAATGTTTAAACAACAACATAATCTATATTCAACATATGTTGAAGACTACTTAAAAAGAGGATGATTGGAGGTGATTCCAACTTGTGAAAAGAAGTTTTCTAGGAGTTCTAGGGCTGAGATTGGAGCTTAGATCAATGGGTTCATGCATGGCTAAATCTAGGATAGATCTATGAATATGAAGGTTCAACAAGGATGATCTAATTGGTGTAATCATCTCTTTGATTCTTCACTAAGATTAAAGGTCTTCATAATTTGGTTGGTATAGAGATTGTTTTCTTCTATCATCCTACTATTTTTGTACATGTATTTATCTATTTTCTTCAAAAATGTGTATGTATGATGATGATGAATGATGATCAATATATTGTGTGGGGATTTTGTGTCACTAGATTAGGTTAAAAAGGCCAAAACTACAAGTAAAAGTTGTTAAAATCTTGACTAATCATATAGGCTGTTTAACACAGTAGGTTTCTATATGGTCACTTGGTTAAATGGATTATATTAATTGATATAATGATAGATAATTGATTTTTACATAAGTGGTGAGTTGGCCATACAATGGAATGTTAAAAATGAGCAAGATATGGCCAAAACACTTTTGTGATACTAATCTGTCTAGTCTGTTTTGGACGAATTATTAAAAATACTTAGAGGCTGTTTGAGCAGGATCTACCAAAGAGTTATTTCTAGCACATATCATTTAGTTTATACAGTAAAAATTTGAGGGTCTAATTCATTGTAGAACTCAAGATATGATTAAAATGGTGGACTTGAAATTCTATATCAGATTTGACTAAAGTATATATTATTAAAAGAGCACTCAAAGTGAAATACTATATAAAATAAGTATGTATTGCTGGAAATTTAGTGCAATTGTGGGAACGGGTAATACTTGTAAATTGGTTTGGAGGTACGGAGTGTACACCCATTAAGTCCCTTACCTCCCTGGACTCAATATAGTGGTTGTGATATCAGTAGGAAGCTGCTCCTGGTCAGGAAGTTGCTCCTGGTCAGGAAGTTGCTCCTGGTCAGGAAGTTGCTCCTGGTCAGGAAGCTGCTCCTGGTTAGGAAGCTGCTCCTGGTTAGGACGTTGCTCCTGGTGATGCACAAAGTCTTTGTAACCTCTTTGACCAGTTAATGAGGGTTGAATATTGACTTGATGACCAGGTTTATGGTCATGTAACCACTATGCTTTATGAAGGTAATTATGAGGTTAATAGGCCGATTAATGCTCTTAATACCTTTGACTAGGAGTTACATTCCTTAAGGAATAGGATCACTATAAATAGTGATCATATTTTGCATGATGAAATATACAGAAACCAGAAACACTTACACGCACAGAGTTCTTGATTTGTGCCTAAAACAAGAACTAACTCTTGGTTTTATCCCAAGGAGGTATTCGTGTTAACCCAGGCATAGGGTCGAATAATCTTCTTTGGAAAGTGATTACACGACTTCAAGAGATATCCGGTAACCATTCATTGGTACGTAGTTAGGCTATTGATTATCTTCACCCTGTTGGAACGAAGTAAACCCCAACAATCAAGGAAGATTATTTTGTGATAATCAATGGCGGCGGCAATGAAGCATATGGTGGCTAAACTTCTCCAAACTGGACAAGTTTGAAGGGGTTGATTTTAGGAAATGGCAGAAGAATATGCACTTTCTTCTCTCTACCATGAACGTGGTGTACGTGCTGACCACTCCTATTCCTGATGGTGGTGATGATGCTACTTTGGAGGAGATGCGAAAAAGGAGCAAATGGGAGAATGATGATTATGTGTGTCACGGCATAATTCTCAATGGTATGTCTGATTCTTTATTTGATATTTACCAAAATGTTGAATCTGCTAAAGAACTATGGGATTCCTTGGAAGCCAAATATATGGCTGAGGATGCATCAAGTAAGAAGTTCCTTGTGAGTGATTTCACAAATTACAAAATGACTGATTCAAGACCAGTCATGGAACAATACAATGAACTTCTTGGAATACTTGGCAGATTTACACAACATAAAATGAACATGGATGAGACCATTCAGGTCTCGTGTGTCATTGACAAACTACCTCCTTCTTGGAAAGATTTCAAGCACACCTTGAAACATAAGAAGGAGGAGTTAACTCTTGTTGAGTTGGGCAGTCATTTGTGCATTGAGGAATCCCTCAGGGTTCATGAAAGTGATAAGCCAAAGAGCAACAATGTTGCTGGTTCATCTGTTGTCAATATGGTGGAGCATAACAACTCCACCAGGTACAATGACAACAAGGGAAAACGTAAGCATCATGATAACACCAAACCTAATCCTAACAAGAAGTCATCAGTGGCTTGTTGGAAGTGTGGGAAACCTGGACACTTCAAAAGGGATTGCAAAGGTGTTAGAATTGGCAACCAAGCTAATGGATCAGGCACAAAAGGTCAGAATATGTTTAATGAATCTCTCCAGATTTATTATGTAACATATGTATCTGAAGTTTATTCTGTGCAGGATGATGATGTTGCGTGGTGGGTTGACTCTGGAGCAACAGTACATGTGTGTAAAGATAGATGCTGGTTCAAGACTTATGAGTCAATGAATGATGGATCTATTCTTCACATGGGAAATGAGTCAACAGCCCTAGTGCATGGACGTGGTTGTGTAGATCTTAAATTTAGTTCTGGAAAGATTGTTTCTTTGTTTAATGTTTTGCATGTTCCTAATATTAGGAAGAACTTGGTTTCTAGTAGTGTTTTGAATAATTGTGGTTATAAACAAGTGATTGGATCTAATAAATTTGTTTTATCGAAACATGGTGTGTTTATTGGTTTTGGCTATTTGAGTAATCAAATGTTCAGGCTTAATATTGATTCTAGTATAAATGTTGATTCTGTCCTGATGACTACCACTAAACTGAATGATTCATCACTATGGCATGCTAGACTAGGCCATATCCACTATAAGAGGATGCAAGATATGTCTAAGGATGGGTTAATTCCAGCTTTTGACATGGACACTGATAAGTGTCAGACTTGTATGCTGAACAAAATTACTAAGAAACCATTTCAGGATGTAAAACGTGAAACTACAGTTTTGGAGCTAATCCATAGTGACCTATGTGATTTGCATGCTACTCCCTCATTAGGGAATAAGAAATACTTGGTAACATTTATTTATGATGCTTCTAGGTTTTGCTATGTTTATTTGTTACATACTAAGGATGAAGCATTAGATAAATTTAAAGTATTTAAAACTGAAGTTGAATTACAACAAGGAGTCCAAATCAAAAGATTTAGGACTGATAGGGGAGGTGAGTACATGAATACTCAGTTTTTTCAGTCTGTTGGAATAATCCATGAAACAACTGCCCCCTATACTCCACAACAAAATGGTATATCAGAAAGGAAAAATAGAGTACTAAAAGAGATGGTTAACTCCATGTTGTCCTACTCAGGACTGAGTCAAGGGTTTTGGGGAGAAGCTATGTTAACAGCTTGCTATTTATTAAATAGGGTTCCTAATAAAAGGAACAGGATTACCCCTTATGAACTCTGGACTAAAAGGAAACCAAACTTGAACTACCTCAAAGTTTGGGGTTGTAGGGCTGTTGTAAGACTCCCTGATCCAAAGGTGAAAACCTTGGGTGAAAGAGGCATTGAATGCATCTTTGTTGGATATGCTGAGCATTCCAAGGCTTATAGGTTCTATGTTATTGAACCTAATGATTCAGTTTCAATAAACTCAATCATTGAATCAAGGGATGCTAACTTTGATGAGACTAGGTTCTCATCAGTCCCTAGACTAAGCCTTAGGACTCCTATAGGAGCTGAGGACACTGGTGTTTCAGTGGAACCTGAAAGGGTCACTGATGAGGTTGTGGCTCAGCAACCTGAGCCTGAGCTTAGAAGAAGCTCAAGGCATAGGACTCCAAAGAATTTTGGGCCTGAATTTCAACTATACTTAGTTGAAGGAACAAGGGATGAGGTCTCTGACCAGTACTACTATTGCTTTAATGTTGAGGATGATCCCAAAACATTTGATGAAGCAATGAAGTCCCAGGATGTTGCTTTCTGGAAAGAAGCAATCAATGATGAGATGGATTCCATCATGGGCAACAACACTTGGGTGTTGGTTGATCTACCTCCAGGTTGTAATCCACTTGGTAACAAGTGGATTTTCAAAAGGAAAATGAAGGTAGATGGAACTGTTGAAAAGTTCAAGGCAAGGTTAGTCATTCAGAGCTTTAAACAAAAGTCAGGGATAGACTATTTTGATACTTATGCTCCAGTAGCACGTATCAGTACCATAAGAATGCTGATTGCTCTAGCAAGTATTCACAATCTGATTATTCATCAGATGGATGTGAAGACGGCATTCTTGAATGGTGACTTGGATGAGGAGGTTTATATGAACCAACCTCAGGGCTTCATCATGCCTGGTCATGAAGGTAAGGTGTGTAAACTGATTAAGTCCTTATATGGACTGAAGCAGGCACCTAAGCAATGGCACCAGAAATTTGATGAAGTGGTTTTGTCTAATGGTTATTCACTTAACCAAGCTGACAAATGTGTATATAGCAAATTTGATAAATCTGGTAAAGGAGTCATCATTTGCCTATATGTTGATGACATGTTAATCTTTGGTACTGACCAAGCTAAGGTTGATCAGACAAAGGATTTTTTGTCATCAAAGTTCTCCATGAAAGACATGGGGGAGGCTGATGGTATCCTTGGCATAAGGATTAAACATGAAAGTGATGGTATTGTAATTTCTCAGTCTCATTACATTGAGAAGGTGCTGAAGAAATTCAATCACTTTGATTGTACTCCAGTGAGTACACCTATGGATACAAGTGAGAGACTAATGCCTAACAATGGTCAGGCTGTCTCCCAGCTTGAGTATTCTAGGGCGATTGGTTGCTTGATGTATGCCATGACTAGTACTAGGCCTGATATTGCTTTTGCAGTGGGTAAACTGAGTAGGTATACTAGTAATCCTAGTACTCAGCATTGGCAAGCAATTCAGAGAGTACTAAAGTATTTGAAAGGAACAATGGATTATTGTTTGTCTTATACTGGATATCCTTCAGTGTTGGAAGGTTACACTGATGCAAGTTGGATCAGCAATACTGAGGAATTCATCCACCAGTGGCTGGGTATTCCTACTTGGTGGTGGTGCAATTTCTTGGGCATCCAAGAAGCAAACTTGCATTACTGGTTCTACCATGGAATCTGAGTTTGTGGCTCTAGCAGCTGCTGGCAAAGAAGCTGAATGGTTGAGAAACTTGCTTCTTGAGATTCCATTATGGGTCAAACCTATGGCACCCATATCTATCCGTTGTGATAGTGCAGCTACATTGGCTAAGGCTTATAGCCAAATGTACAATGGTAAGTCTAGACACCTAGGTGTTAGACATAGCATGATTCGTGAGTTGATCACGAATGGGGTGATTTCAATAGAGTTTGTGAGGTCTCAACAAAACTTAGCTGATCACTTGACGAAGGGATTGGCTAGAGACTTGGTTATAAAGTCTGGTAAAGGGATGGGTTTAAAAGTCCACTCTAGTCACTGAATGCTAAGACACCCAACTCCCTCCTGAGGAAACTTGGGAGCTGAGTTTAATGTGGAAAGTTGAACATTCAGGGGACTGAAGCACATGTTTTACATATCATCCCAAGGATGTGCTTGTACCTGCTGAAAGGAGGATGAAGTTATAAACTTCTTAATGGTTAATTTCTTTGAAAAAGTGCTTAAGCAGGAGCATGAACTAAAGAGGAACCACCTATGTAAATGTTGAGGTTTCGCCGCCTCAAGGAGCATGGACTTTGGCTCTTACAACATTTATGAATTGGATATGGACACATGGCTAGTATGGTGTCAGGAGCGTTTTAAGTGTTTGAAAACTTGGGTGTATGTTATCTTCAGGTATTCAAAGTAGTTGAAGGGTTCAATTATTAGAACACCCTGATTCTCGAATATTTGGAGTGATGTACTAAGATGGAAATTCAATCCTCATGACATTTTCATTTATGCACTGGTTTTGCTAAAGTTGATTTTCATGCAAAAAGGAATTGTACTAAATTGGGGAGGATTGTTGGAAATTTAGTGCAATTGTGGGAACGGGTAATACTTGTAAATGGGTTTGGAGGTACGGAGTGTACACCCATTAAGTCCTTACCTCCCTGGACTCGATATAGTGGTTGTGATATCAGTAGGAAGCTGCTCCTGGTCAGGAAGTTGCTCCTGGTCAGGAAGTTGCTCCTGGTCAGGAAGTTGCTCCTGGTCAGGAAGTTGCTCCTGGTCAGGAAGCTGCTCCTGGTTAGGAAGCTGCTCCTGGTTAGGACGTTGCTCCTGGTGATGCACAAAGTCTTTGTAACCTCTTTGACCAGTTAATGAGGGTTGAATATTGACTTGATGACCAGGTTTATGGTCATGTAACCACTATGCTTTATGAAGGTAATTATGAGATTAATAGGCCGATTAATGCTCTTAATACCTTTGACTAGGAGTTACATTCCTTAAGGAATAGGATCACTATAAATAGTGATCATATTTTGCATATATACAGAAACAAGAAACACTTACACGCACAGAGTTCTTGATTTGTGCCTAAAACAAGAACTAACTCTTGGTTTTATCCCAAGGAGGTATTCGTGTTAACCCAGGCATAGGGTCGAATAATCTTCTTTGGAAAGTGATTACACGACTTCAAGAGATATCCGGTAACCATTCATTGGTACGTAGTTAGGCTATTGATTATCTTCACCCTGTTGGAACGAAGTAAACCCCAACATGTATAAGTTAAGAAATTGATATAACTAATATAAAATATGTTTATACATTATAATAAGTAAATATTACATTTTATAAAAATAAAACTCAAATGTTTTCTAAAACTACAAACTATATATAAGTTTTACGTCTTTTCGGCTAAAACCGAAAGATTAACTTTTTCGCCAAATAAGACTTAGATGGTCGGACCCGTCTAATGTAACATTTTTATAGAACATATACTGATATGTAAACACACTTGACAAGTAAAAATCGACAAAACCGAGCTTTATAACAATGGACCATAATGGGCCAAGTTACCCTTGTTGGACCACTAGGCCCAACTAATTTGGTTTAATATTATTAGACTTACTCAGGGGCTTAACCCACTTGGGCCTAACATATGAGTATAGGCATGGTCTTATATAGATAAGTGGACTAATAAAAAGATATTGGACTCTTAATGGGCCTATTGGGCCTTAACATGTGAATGAGCTAAAACTAGTATAACTAGACTAAGTTAACTAGTACTTAACAACTAATAATGTTGTGCAAGGAAATAAAACCCCACTTGATCATCATGTTATGGCATCATTACATATACATAACAACTATTATAAAGTTATTTGACGATAGTGTAAGACCGAGTATTATTTGTTTAGGTTCCCATGATCGAGGAACGTACCGTACATTCTAATTGCCGATAAACCGCCTTTCCCAGCCAAAGTGAGTTCATAGCCTCACACTCTTTTAAATGTTTTGTGAAATGTTTTATAAAACCGCGAGAGAGATAACATGCTAGTTTTAATAAAGATAGAACATAAGTGGTCCTGATTGTATGTTTATTGATATGGACCCGATCGATTGAATGACCCATTGAATGATTGAAATGGATTATTATTAGTTAGGTTATGTCACTATAAGTCCCATTAGCATGAATTATGAACTACCGAGAGTGGTAGACGCTTATGCATATAATAGTACTATTTGGGGAAGATCACCCCAGTTCGCGCCTTGACGGTTGATCCCCGTCGTGCCACATTGATTGGTAAGCGAATTTATGTATGAGAGGGCTATATTTAGCGTGATTATTGTGACGACACGCTGTTTTAAATGGGAAAATGAAATCTGGGCTAGCTACCCGATATATTTTATAGAAAGGTAACAATGTCATGCGGCTTATAATAATCTGATAATAATAATGATAATGGTAATACTGAGGGTGCGGTCTCAGGAATAACGTATGATATGTGATTTGAATTATAATATATTGTCTGACTAGCAATATGGGGTCTTATTTATGATTATACCCGTGTTCTGGTTTTACATAACGGTTTTTATTATTTTATAAACAAAGTTATAAAACGTATTGAATGGTGTTGTTACGAAAATGATTCGTATAAAATGTTTTTGGCCTAAGTTATGATTTACGACAATGATTCGTATAAAATGTTTTTGACCTATGTTATGGTCTATGACAAAGAATTGTACAAAAATGTTTTTCGGTAATGATTATATACCGGTTTTATGATTAATGGTTATTATTAAACTCTATGGACTCGCTCTGCGTTTCGCTGACTTTTAACATGTTTTATCTCAGGTACTTAAAGGTAAGTCTAGGAAGATGACAAGAATTTATGGCCTGCATTTAAATTAAAATTTCCATTCAAATGTTTTGTAAATTTGTAAGATATACTTTGACCTGAGGACCTATGTAATTTGATATTTATGAATGGAAAATGCTTTGTTATTAAACGACGCGACTTTTAAGCGTTGTCTATGATTTGAGTAATGTGCTATCCCTCAACACCAACGACTCTTCCGCTGATAATTAAACATGAATATTTGGGGGTGTTACAGTTTGGTACCAGAGCTCTCGTTATAGAGAACGAAAGATTTTTAAAACCAAGATTTTGAATAAAACATTTCAAAAACCTTTTAACTATAAATATTTTTAATAAATATTTTGAGTAAAATGTTTAAAAATCTTTTGACTATAACGGTGCCGAAGAATTCTTGAGCTACCGACAAGGCTAGACTGAGAAGTGTTAATTTAATATATATATAACTTGGATTATATATATGTTGTAATTTGATTACATGATTGTTTGATTATTATTTTAATACTTATACGAGGTATTTATACGACGTAGATTATCACAAGGAACCCTAACTCTTCTAGCAAATCAATCGAAGCTATTTCTGTAGGAATTCTAGCTATTTCAGATCTAAACAAGTTGTGGATGTTTATGATCCCAACAAAATGGTTGATATTCCAAGAAATGTTGATATTAGTTGATTGTGATATTGAGATGAATTGTCGAGATTAAATCTGATACCGATGTCATGACGATCTTTCCTTATAGAGTGGAGTTTGACAAAACCTCACCATCTAGAAATACGTCATCTGATTCGGTGTCACCCAATTCTTAAAATTGAAATCGAAAAGGTAAATGTTGCACCTGAGGCTGTCATTGGAACCATTACCCAAAAGCCTCATGCCACCAGTACCTTTTCGAGAAGTCTAATTGAATGTGTGAGTCATTTCCTACTCATGACTCATTTGATAATTATTGTTATAAAAGCTATAGAATTGGAAATTAAGTGTTGTTCATATCGAGCTTATATTGCCCTTTCAAGGTCTAAGAATAAGGTTGAAAGTCGTAGAGAATGAGGTAGGATGTCGCATTGAGTATAAGTTGGTTGAAACTTAAATAAAGTCAAATTTAACTCGTATGGAATACGAGATTTTTAAGAGGAAGTCGTTAAGTCCTGTGGTTGAATTATAAGGTTTTAAATGATTGTTGGTTCGTGTTTAGGGTTGTTCCTAGGCCATTATCCAATGACGAGGATGCCCAGTGTCCAAGAAATAAATTGAAGAAATCTTCTTCTGAATTGGGACCGATGGATCTTCCGGGACAGGTGGAACACCTAACGACTCATGTAGATTAGTATTCATTGTAGTATCTTTTAAAATCCCTAACTTAACTGAGACATCATTTGGTAGGATGAGTCCTTGGAATTGTATAACATGGCGACACGTAATGTGTTACGGTACAATTTTTGACTTGTTTGTGATTAATGAAAAGACTACATTTGATTGCTAAATCCTACATGTATCGATGTTATCTATCTTTTCTTGCTTCTTCCTAATGTTCACATCAGTGATGCAACCATTGAACAAGTACTCATTTCGGATAGAGTTGCGTTGTAGATTCTTCTCTTTGTATTCATGTGTGCCATAGAGGTCATGAACTTCATGATTATTTGGCTAATCTCATTTCCTATAATATTGTAATTAGTTCTTGGTGAACAACTCTTCATCACTCCTTTTGCAGATCACTCATTATTTTTATAAGTAATACAATACCATCTGGGGGAAAGTATGAAATTCTTATTTTTATATGAGTTATTTAAATCGGTACTATTAGTAGTTACTGTCGAAATAAAGCTTTTATTAAACATCTTGTAAATGGAATTGCTGTCATAATGATGAACATTTCGGTAAAATCATTTTTACTTTTATTTCATAATTAAACATGAATATATATTTTAAACATGATGACAAAATTTTGACGAACTGAGTATTGCATCGTTAATCCTTAATTGTACATAGTTGTGCGCCTATGTCCAATTTGGAAGGGACCATGCAAGGCAGATTAGTAGTCACAATGAAATTGTTAGTAAACACTACATTTTTCTTTGTAATTGTGAAAGATTAAATTTTCTTTATGAGATCTGCAAGAAGTGAAAAATATGGACATATTGTTAGGAACACCTACGTATGTGCCCGTACCATTTTTCCAAATCGAATTTACTCATCTGTGGATATTGTCTTATTTGACAATTAACATCCACTTCTTGTTCATTTATTTCATGAAAAAATTCCTTGGAAACTTATCCAATTATCGGTTGTTGATATCCGGCTTGGAGTTTCAACATTCCTATATTGTCTTTTAAAATAGACTGCCTTTGAGTAACGTGAGTAACGATCCCAGGTTCCTTGGGATGCGTAAACAAATCATGCAAACATGGGATAGATCCATATTTGTTAATATTTTCGTCTTTATCTGATTTGAAATTCTCTCGCGTAAATCATGCGTTGACCTTACTATTTTAATGTTAGCTATGTCTCCAGATATCCTTGATTTTGTGAAGGTTACGAGTTATTCTTAGTGTTTTGAGAAGTTCTCGTCTTATCAACGGTAATGAAACTGGAAAGTTGGTAGTGCCATTAGAATGGATTGGCTGATTATGACATGATGTCATTGTCTTAATTGATGGGAACACGAGTAGAATTCCCCTAAAAGATAAGATGTTGATTATCAAAAGTGATCTAAGTAATTCCCGATGGGTGACTGTATCCTGCATTTAGGCTTGGAATTATACCATGAATGATGGTGAACTAGTCATAGATCTAACGATCTAGAAAGAACCTAAAGTGAATTTATTAAGAGATGTTCCTGCTATCTGAGACTTTCTGAGGTATTTGCTGATGAATTACCTAGACTTCCGCCAATCAGGTAAGTTGAATTTGGTATTGATTATATTCCCGGTGCTGCACCTGTGGCATGTGCACTGTACGTCAGCACCATCTGAATCAAAAGAGTTACCGTGCAACTGAGAGAATTGTCGTAAAAAGCTTTTATTCTACCGAGCTCGTCATCATGAAGAGTTATGGTATTATCATTCCATATATTCATTAATTACCGTGAACTGAATAAATTGACGATCAAAATTGATATCCATTGCCCAAGATGAAAGATTTGTTTGATCATTTACAAGGTTCTAGCGTATATTCAAAAAATTTATCTACAGCATGGTTATCATCAAATTCGCGTCCGCAAAGAAGATTATCTATTCCAATCACTACATCCATGACTCGTAATGAACATTATGAGTTTCATGTGATGTCGTTTGGATTGACCAATGCACATGTAGCATTCATAAATTTGGTGAATCACGTGTGTAGGCTGTAATTTGATAAATTCATGCTTGTGATCATTAAGGACCTTCTGTTTGTTTCTAAGAATAAGAAGGAGTTAGTAATCATTTATAGACTGCCCTGAGTTGGCCGAGCAGTGAAAACTAGTACCTTGATTATTTATCATGTGATTTAAGGCTTGATCCTTTACATTCTTTGACCATGTGATTAATGGTAGTGGAATCTATGTTGACTCTTCAAAGATCGGAGCCATTAAGGCTTTGAGTTATACCAAAAAGGAAGTGCGAAGAGGTTTTGACAGATATTATCGAAGGATTTTGAAGGAATTATTCCCTTATACCCAGATCATTTAACTAAACTCCCTTAGGAGTAGATGTTTGTGTATACCTCAAAACAACCTAAGAGGGATTGAGGAAACCATATAACCCATAACATGGAATTTGGAACGACAGTTTTTGCTCTTCAACTAAGAAAATTTTGACCAAAGTATAAACAAAGATTTTTCGAACATTTACGGATCTTATTAATTATTTTCGATAAATCAACAAAAATCGTGTTAACTAAATTCAAATTTATTTTGAACATTTTTCTATAATTGGACGAACTGAGAAATTTAAAAATTTTACGTTTACGTTTCATAAAATTAAATATTTATTATTTAATTACTTGTAATAGTTATCGATGCTTTAAACGTCGGGCTGGGCAAAACTAATAAAGATAATACTTGGGACGAAACTAAAACTTAGAAAATATGAAGAAAGAATTTCTGAGTGATTATGGTCATGATATTTATTTCATCGGGAAAAGTGAATGTAACTGCTGACGCGTTATATAGAAAAGATAAAGAACCAATTAGGATGTGTTCCTTAGTAATGACCGTGCATAATAATTTTCCCGAGCAATTTAGAAATAGCCGATGCTTGTAAAAAGTATAATATAGATGATGAAGGGTTTCGCGGCTAATGAGAAGCATTAGAGATGGGAGCCGATGGCGTTAAGTGTTTAAAAGGTCGTTTATGGTGGCCTAATTATGGAGGATTTTGAGATTTAGTCATATTGGAATCTCATAAGTTTAAGTATTCTGCTCATGCAATTTTTGGTAAAATGTATCTTTATCTAAAGAAGTTGTATTGATGGCCAAATGTGAAAGCAGACATCGCCACATACATTAGTAAATATCTAACTTTTGCGAAGGTCAAGGCTGAACACCAAAATCCATCAGGATTGCTTTTACATATTATTCCTGTTTGGAACTGGGATAGAATCACCATAGATTTTATCACAAATATTCCAAGGTCATCATCTGGATTTGATTCAATTTGGGTCATCATCTACAGACTGACCAAATCTGCTCATATCATTCCAATTAATGATAGGTTCTCGATGGAAAGGTTGGTTCATTTGTATTTAAAGTAGTTGTGTAAACATAGTGTGCCTGTATCAATCATGTTTATCAAGATCCTCGCTTCGCATCGAATTTTTGGAGATTTCTTTAGAGGTCATTAGGAACAAATCTTTATATGATTACTGCTTACCACCTCCAATCGGAGGGGCAAGGTGAAGGAACGATACAGACACTAGAAATCTTGATTTGTGCTTGTATGATTGACATTTGGTAGTGTCAAGGATGAGCATTTACCTTTGGATAGGTTATCATTGATAATTATCGCTTTAGGATTGAGACCGAACCTTGCGAGGATCTATATAAAGAAAAGTTTAAGAGCATCTGTAGGCAGGAGTTGGGATGAAGATACCAGACCCGCGAGACCTGAAATGATTGTGAAAATTAGGATCTGATTATCGACTGTTGGTAGTGGGTAGGAGGTTAGGTGAATATGAAATGTAGATCTTGAAGTGCAGGATGGGTAGCAAAGTTATGCCGAGAATTTTTACCATGGAAAGGTAAATTGATGATCTGAAAGATCATTGGAAGTTAAGTCCCCGTTGTATGGGACCATTGAGATAATGTAAAGATTTGGTCTGAGAGGCATATAAGCTAGACTACCCTAGGACTTCAAGAGCTGCATGAAATATGTTCCGTATATCGAACTTGATAAAATATCCATCAAGTGAAAATTATTTCTTAATGAAGTTTAGATCAGCAAAAAGTTGCATTCATCGAAAACCCGTGGACATCATGGATAGAGAAAGTAAGTCAACTTAAGCATGATCGTATTCCCATAGTTATGTTTGATGAAACTCGCGTATTATAATGAATTACGCTTGAGAGAAAAGACCGAATGTGGAGGAAATTCCCACATGTCTTTGTCTCCATAAGAAGCGAGTAATAAGATGAATTGATCTTTGAGGACAAAGATCCTCTTTAGGGTGAACTGTTGTGACAATCCGTCAATTTGAGGTCGATATTTTATTCTCAAGTATTATTTATAATCATTATTTTATTGTTAGATTATAAACTCACTCACTTTTGGGAAGAAATTTGGGTTTACGTCTTCAAGTAGCATCGTCTACGTCTAAACCGGAGAGCTCTACGTTACATGTTTACGTTTACATACTCCATTTTTGTGACAGTCTGACATTTTCAGATAATAAATTCATTCTCGTATATTATTTTAAAATTTTATTTTATGTGGGTTCATGAAAACACAAATTTACGGGATGAAATTAGGGCTTACGTTCATAAATTAACGTCTTTTATGATTAAACCGGGAACCCTAGGTTTACGTATTTACGCTTTTGTGCTCCGTTTTTTATGAGACAATTTTTATTAGAATCGTTTTGTGCCGTAGATTCATAATTTATAAAACGTTTTTTATAAATCGACCCGAGGGCACGTAAATCGAGGAAACTAGAATCGAGGAGTACCCATAAATTAATAGGGATGAAACAAGTATACACTTGTCCCACCCCCACTATGGGTGGACACAACACCACTTTGGTGTCACAATTTTAAGCTATGTAGAGACACTTGTCTCATAAGCTTACAAGCAACAAAACCCTCACTTTCTCTCACCCATTTCACACACATGCAAGCTTAACAAGAAAGTTATCCAACTCTCTCCTCCTCCTCTCTTTTGGCCATCCATAACCACCACCATCCTACCATTTCCATCAAATTTTAAACAACAACATAATCTATATTCAACATTATGTTGAAGACTACTTAAAACGAGGATGATTGGAGGTGATTCCAACTTGTGAAAAGAAGTTTTCTAGGAGTTCTAGGGCTGAGATTGGAGCTTAGATCAATGGGTTCATGCATGGCTAAATCTAGGATGGATCTATGAATATGAAGGTTCAACAAGGATGATCTAATTGGTGTAATCATCTCTTTGATTCTTCACTAAGATTAAAGGTCTCCATCATTTGGTTGGTATAGAGATTGTTTTCTTCTATCATCCTACTATTTTTGTACATGTATTTATCTATTTTCTTCAAAAATTTATATGTATGATGATGATGAATGATGATCAATATATTGTGTGGGGATTTTGAGTCACTAGATTAGGTTAAAAAGGCTAAAACTACAAGTAAAAGTTGTTAAAATCTTGACTAATCATATAGGCTGTTTAAAACAGTAGGTTTCTATATGGTCACTTGATTAAATGGATTATATTAATTGATATAATGATAGATAATTGAGTTTTATATAAGTGGTGAGTTGGCCATACAATGGAATGTTAAAAATGAGCAAGATATGGCCAAAACACTTTTGTGATACTAATCTGTCTGGTCTGTTTTGGACGAATTAATAAAAATACTTAGATGTTGTTTGAGCAGGAGCTACAAAAGAGTTATTTATAGCACATATCATGTAGTTTATACAGTAAAAATTTGTGGTTTCCAATTCATTGTAGAACTCAAGATATGATCAAAATGGTGGACTTGAAATTCTATATCAGATTTGACTAAAGTATATATTATTAAAAGAGCACTCAAAGTAAAATACTATATAAAATACGTATGTATAAGTTAATAAATTGATATAACTAATATAAAATATTTTTATACACTATAATAAGTAAATATTACATTTTATAAAAATAAAACTCAAATATTTTCTAAAACTACAAACTATATAAAAGTTTTACGTCTTTTCGGCTAAAACCGAAAGATTAACGTTTTCGTCAAATAAAATTTAGATGGTCAGACCCGTCTAATGTAACATTTTTATAAAACATATACTGATATGTAAACACACTTGACAAGTAAAAATCGATAAAACCGAGCTTTATAACTAATGGACCATAATGGGTCAAAATAGCCTTGTTGGACCACTAGGCCCAACTAGTTTGGTTTAATATTATTGGACTTACTCAGGTGCTTAACCTACTTGGGCCCAACATATGAGTATAGTCCTGGTCTTATATAGATAAATGTACTAATAAAAAGATATTGGACTCTTAATGGACCTATTGGGCCTTAACATGTGAATGGGCTAAAACTAATGTAACTAGACTAAGTTAACTAGTACTTAACAACTAATAATGTTGTGTAAGGAAATAAAACCCCACTTGATCATCATGTTATGGCATCATTACATATACATAACTATTATAAAGTTATTTGACGATAGTCTAAGACCGAGTATTATTTGTTTAGGTTCCCGTGATCGAGGCACGTACCGTACATCCTAATTGCCGATAACCCGCCTTTCCCAACCAAAGTGAGTTCATAGCCTCGCACTCTTTTAAATGTTTTGTGAAATGTTTTATAAACCCGCGAGGGAGATAACATGCTAGTTTTAATAAAGATAGAACATAAGTGGTCCTGATTGTATGTTTATTGATATGGACCCGATTGATTGAATGACCCAATGAATGATCGAAATGGATTATTATTAGTTAGGTTATGTCACTATAAGTCCCATTAGAATGAATTGTGAACTACCGGGAATGGTAGACGCTTATGCATATAATAGTACTATTTGGGGAAGATCACCCCAGTTCGCGCCTTGACGGTTGATCCCCGTCGTGCCACATTGATTGGTAAGCGAATTTATATATGAGAGGGATATATTTAGCGTGATTATTATCACGACACGCTGATTTAAATGGGCAAATGAAATCTAGGCTAGCTACCCGATATATTTTATAGAAAGGTAACAATGTCATGCGGCTTACAATAATCCGATAATATTAATGATAATGGTAATACTGAGGCTACGGTCTCAGGAATAACGTATGGTATGTGATTTGAATTATAATATATTGCCTGACTAGCAATATGGGGTCTTATTTATGATTATACCCTTGTTCTGGTTTTACATAACTTTTTTATATAGCGGTTTTTATTATTTTATAAACAACGCTATAAAACGTATTGAATGGTGTTGTTACGACAATGATTCGTATAAAATGTTTTTGGCCCTAGTTATGATTTACGACAATGATTCGTATCAAATGCTTAAGGCCTATGTTATGATTTACGACAATGATTCGTATAAAATGTTTTTGACCTATGTTATGGTCTATGACAAAGAATTGTACAAAAATGTTTTTCGGTAATGATTATATACCGGTTTTATGATTAATGGTTATTATTAAACTATATGGACTCGCTCAGCGTTTCGCTGACTTTTAACATGTTTTATCTCAGGTACTTGAAGGTAAGTCTCGGGAAGACGACAAGAATTTATGGCCCGCATTTAAATAAAAATTTCCGTTCAAATGTTTTGTAAATTTGTAAGATATACTTTGACCTAAGGACCTATGTAATTTGATATTTATGAATGGAAAATGCTTTGTTATTAAACAATGCGACTTTTAAGCGTTGTCTATGATTTGAGTAATGTGCTATCCCGTAACACCAACGACTCTTCGGCTGATAATTAAACATGAATATTTGGGGGTGTTACAATCGTGTAGGTCAAGAAAACCCCATCTTAACTGGATCCACTGGTTCAATAACCCGTGTTCCTCACTTCATTATTATGAGACGTTCATATTTTTAATTCAATCAACATATGTTGAAGCATCACATGGAAAAATTATGAGTCTCCTACACGTTTAAACATATCCTTTTTCACCATTGGTTACGCAAAAATGGTAGCACCACTATGTCCATTCATATTATCGTTTATTTAGTATGATTAACCATTGGTTATGTCAGAATATGCACATTAAGTGGGACTACCAACTTTATATATACTCTTCTACGCTATTTAGTATTACTGATATATTAATCGAAAGGTGTAAATTTCTATCCAATTGCTAGATAAAAAAACAAACCAGTCGTGTTACATAATCTTGCTAATGGGTTAATTTATCACAACTTAAACGAAACATTAGAAAAAAACATTTAAATCGGGATATTCTGAACGTACTTAAATTGCTTTAAGAACTCAGTTATTTTAACTCGATTTTCAATTAGCATCAAAATATCTCTATAAGAAAACAAAAACAATGGTTAGTCAGATTATACATAGAAAGTATTATAATACTAACAGAGATCATACCTAAAAAGAAAAATTTATTACGTAGTAGTAATATCTTTTATCTAGTTTTGACCACACAAAGTGTAGAACGCAACATCACTTGTGTCTAAAAGTCTTACCAAACACTTTTTAATCTTCTTAAGGTCCGTATTGGTTAATGTATCTAAGTCAAGATCATAGTAAGACTTGTGTTCAATCCATGGACCAACTACTACTTTGGAAATTAGGAATACTTTGGGCATCAAGGAATACTTTGTGAACTGCCATAGCCATGACATGAGAACACTGCATACAAACATGGATGGGGTTACTTCGATCAATACTTTACACAAACACAAACCGATTTGACCTAATGCTATAAAATCAAAGATTACCTGAGAAAAGATCTGTTGATTCGGAAACTGAATTTCAACCTAATATAGTGTTACAAACCAAAAGCTATCCTGATCCTAATAAGTAGGATGAAGATAATCAATCAATTACCCAGAATTCCCCCAAATAACAAGAAATGAAGAATTGAAAAGTAACGATTATTTGCTATTGAAAACAAAGGATTTGTAATAGAAAGAGATTCGGTTACAAGAGGGTTATTTACACATACATGAGAATGAAATGATTAAAAGGAATAGGTACTTATACAATGAAAGGGGATAGGGATTTGGGTTGTAACTTATTTTGGTGCTTGACTGTGGTTTGACTTTTATGTTTGACTTTTATGTTTGACTTTTATGTTTGACTCTTCTTAATTTTGACTCAATATGAAATCTTTAGCAACTGATGGAATGGGTTGTGTATGAGTTTTGTTCTCCTCAGTCCAACTTCCCAACTTCCTCTCTCCAAATATTGTCTTCTTTTTCTTAAGTGAAGCACATTAGGTTCCTTAAGTAAAGCATATGTCCATTTACATTGTATAACTTCCATGGTGTTCAAATAGGTATCACAAACCTCACTCTTAACCCATTGTCCATATAATATTATCTTGACTAAGATTAGTCCACTTCCAAACACCTCCTTAATATCTCGACTGCATACTTTCTATGAACAACCAAACTCAAATCTCATCATTTGCTTTTTTCATGCCTTAGTATTCCAAATAACAACATTGACCAAACAATTTTGACTGCCCATGGATTTAGTACCTCCTTCAGTTCTAATATCCAATTCAGCAACATTTTCCAAACAATTTTGACTTGTTGACCTGTATTGTAGCTCATAACACTCCAACCCTCTTGAAATCATTCTTGTCCTCAAGAATTTGATCTTCATTAGGTAATTTGATTTGAGTTTCCTGAGTGTTTTCCCAAGTTAAATCTCATATCCACCCTATTGACTCATAGTCTGGCTGGGTCGATCTCGATGACTCTCCTAGGTCGTTTGTCGTTTTCCCAGATCCTTAGTAATGCTGCAAACAAAGGAAAACTGGTTACGAGTGGACCCAAGGTTGGAGCCCCGCGGTCCACCTCCGACGGTCAAGTTAGTATCTGGTCGATATATGGTAAAAGAGGTGTAAGTATGAGAGATAACATGTGGAGTAGTAGGCCCCTACACCTGTTTCTATAGTGCTTAGAGTTTCTTGTAGGATAAGTAAGGTGTGGGTCACGCGCCTGTCGGGTCGGCCCTTTACCGACTATACGTCAACATGTTCCCTAGTCTAGTATGATATGCTTCATGATCATGTTATGCTAGACTCATTCATGTATCACGTCACTAAACAACCCCGCGCGGCTTGCTACTAGGACATCCTCGTGGGTCGTCTGTAACATATGGCCCCACTCGTAATGGGCTACCATTAGCAAAAAGATGATGGGTTGTGGTTACGAATAGTGAGCGTATCCACTATACGTCATCATGTCCCCCCAGTCTAGTATGCGAGGTTGTCACCAAGGTTACTAGACTTTTACACCTTATCCGCTACTTGTAAGCGATCCATGTCGAAAGGAATCGGGGAAAACGTATACATAAGACGGGTGATTGTGTTAGAATGCTTGGTTTCCCGTTACGTAACGGTAAAGACCCTTTAAAAAGAATATGTTTTCTACAGTCGGGGTAACATTAGCACTTGAAAAGTTACCATTCTTATTCATCTCTAACGTGAGGATGATGAGAAGGTTTGGTGAAGGCGGAGGTGGAACCCGTATGTTGCATCGTGAACACTTTGAAGGCGTACTTATTATACCCACTAATGATGCATCATAGTGCGAATATTGCATTCGTCTTAAGTCCAGCAGAAGACGTAATTCTGTGGCAAGGTGATGCGGATATTACATCCATCTTACGGCCACGAGATTTGACAACGATTTCCAAAATTCTTTATGTCTTTTCTTGAACTAAACGTAGTTGATCAAGCTCCATCTAATTAAGGTTAAACGATGTAAGGTTCGGAAACACTCCGTGGTCGGGCAAAGTAATTCGCCGTGGAAGGCGTACTTCCGCAGCAAAGATATGAGCCAGCGGAAGACGTACTTCCACGGCGAAGATCATGAGCTAGTGGAAGAAGTACTTCCGCGGCGAAGATCATGAGCCAGTGGAAGGACTACTTCCGCGGCGAAGATAATGAGACAGTGAAAGGCGTACTTCCGCGATGTAGACAATGAGCCAGTGGAAGGAGTACTTCCATGGCAAAGACAATGAGCCAGTGGAAGGATTACTTCCACGGCGAAGACAATGAAATAGTAGAAGGCGTACTTCCGCGGCGAATATAATAAGCCAGTGGAAGGAGTACTTTTGCGGCGAAGACAATGAGCCAATGAAAGGAGTACTTCCATGGTGAAGATAATAAGCCAGTGGAAAGAGTACTAACACGGCAAAGACAATGAAACAGCGAAAGATGTACTTCCGCGGCGAAGATAATGAGCCAGCAGAAGGCGTACTTCCGCGGTGAAGACAATGAGATAGTGGAAGGAGTACTTCCACGGCGAAGACAATGAGCCAGCGGAATGAGTACTTCCACGGGGAAAACAATGAGCCAGTGGAAGAAGTACTTCCATGTCAAAGACAATGAGCCATTGGAAGGAGTACTACCACGGTGAAGACAATGAGCCAGTGGAAGAAGTACTTCCATGGCGAAGATAATGAGACAGCGGAAGGAGTACTTCCACGGCAAGATACTGATCCAACGGAAAGCGTACTTCCACGATACAGGAATAAGCCAATGGAAGAGATATTTTCATGGCAAGGTGTGGATATTATACTCGTCTTCGTACCGGGCTTATAATGCCTCTTACGTACCTAAGATATCTGAAGATATTTGTGTGACGTGCACGAAAATAATGGTATTATTATACCTTGGTATCCCCCCAAGTTAATGGTGTTACACTCGATTAGTAGTATTAATCTTAATCAAGTATTTAACAAAATTACGGTCGCGTAGACTAGCGCAAATGGACGTACCATAACCGCGCACAAAAGATAGAAATTGGTCCGTACGTGCGGACCAACGCAGATGGGCGTGCCATAACCGCGAATTGTCACATAGTATAAGACGTATCTTAACTAACTTATGGGATGAGCTATGCCATTACCTACGGTGTACCGCTACTACCATAAGTGATGTCTAAATTTTGACAAAATGTTGTTAGATGTGCACAGTGTGTCTTTCGCAAGTCCATCATGAGTCATGTGGTTTGCGTAACTTACTACAACGTCTTGATATCAAGGCTTCTAACAACGATACATGATCCGTGGTCGTTGGGGTTGAATCCCTCTTACACGACAAGTTGAATTAGTAGGTTCACTCAATCCTCTTATTTCGCATGGGAACGATAAGTACATGTATGCCCGTAGGCAAAAGGTGTCCTAACGTGCGAACTAGCACAGATGGAAGTACCATGACGCGGAGAAAAAATAAAATACGTATAGACGTATGGATGAGCGCGAATGGACGGGCCAAGACCGCGACATATACAAAATATATTATCCAAATTAAAAGATATACGTAATATCTCTTATCAATTAAAATTATTATTAACATAATTTTTGAATATAAAAGATACAGAAAATATGTTTTAGTATTTAAAAAATATTGGCAATATCCTGTTACCTATTGAAAAAGATATGTGTGATATTTTTATAAATTTGAACATATTGGAATACACCTTTACCCAATTTAAGATATAAATAATATCTTGTAGTAATTTAAATGATATGTATAATATCTTTTATTAATATAAATAATATATCTGAACATACGGACTAACGCGGAAGGGCGCGACTCATGACAGTGGATAAAAATAAAATAAGATAGGTCTGGACGTACGGACGACTGCGGAGGGACGCGGCTCATGACCGTGAATATCAAAAAACTAAAAATAGCAAAGATAATATCTTTGGCAAATTTAAAATATATTGACAAATCTTCTACCAATTTAAAATATTGATAATATTCATTACTAAGAAAGATATAGATAATATCTTTAGTAATTTTAAAATATCTTAGCAAAAAAATGTTTACCAATTCCAAAAAATTGATAATATGTGTACTTACTAAAAAAGTATTCGTTAGATATTCATTCATTGGCCAGTATCTGCGATTGGAATTTAAAAGACATTACTAATTCACAACCTAATGTCTATGAACTAGACATAGACTGTGCATGCATGGTAAAAGATATTTTACAGTAAATCACATATTTTATCTTTTGTACAAATAAAAAAATTTTGGACGTAAAGAATAATAGATCTACTGAGATATAATCGAATATTGTTATACCATCAAATAAAACAAGTATATGCGCATTGATTGCAGAAAACATAACATGTACTGCAGCTAATGAAAAGAAAACGTACGAAAGTTTTAGGATTACCGTCTGTCGAAACCAATTTTGCAGTTCAGTGATATGAGAAAACGAAACATGGTTTAGTCGTGGTCCCACGGATGGCGCCAACTTGTTGAAGCATAGTTTGGTTGGGCCGGTCTCGACGATTCTCTTGGCCCGTTCGTCGTATTCCCGGGTCCTGAGTAATGCTGCAAACATAGGAAAATCGGTTAGGAGTGGACCCGAGGTCGGAGCCTCGGGGTCCACCTCCGACGGTCAAGTTAGTATCAGGTCGATATATGGTAAAAGAGGTGTAAGTATGAGAGATAACATGTGAAGTAGGAGGTCTCTACCCCTTGTTTATATAGTGCTTAGGGTTTCTCGTAGGATAAGTAAGGTGTGGGACGCGGGCTTGTCGGGTCAGGCCCTTTACCAACTATATGTCGACATGTCCCCTAGTATAGTATGATATGGTTCATGATCATGTTATGTTAAACTCATTCATGTATCACACTCACTAAACAACCGCGTGCGGCTTGCTACTGGGATATGCTTGTGGGTCATCCGTAACATATGGATCCACTCGTAATGGGTTACCTTTAGCAAAACGATAATGGGTTGGGGTTACGAATAGTGAACGTAGCAACTATACGTCATTACACCCTTTGTACTAACTCAAAACTCTTGATTGCATTAGTGAGCACCCTTGAGTCATCTTGTTGACCTATATTGTCACTTCATTCCTCAAATCCTTTACTACTGATAGGTGTGTAAACACCCATCCTTTTTACCACTTAATTACAATAATAACCGAGCCAAAACGTGTATTTTATGTCATTTACGTCGGAATTACGCGTGGTTTGTTTTTTGTTGTGATTTAGGACGAAAAGGTGAAAAGTGGAGAAAACACGGGCATTCACAGGCTTTTATCGAAGAAAAGACGAAAGATGAAGTCAAGAACTCAAGGGTGCAAAAAGAACGGAAGTCCAAGACCAATTCTGAAGATTTATCGAAGAAAAAAAGTCAAAAGACGGAAGTTTACTAAAAGCCGAAGAACTCAAGTCTAATTTATTGAAGAATTACAAGACGAGTTTATTAATCCCGAGACAAAGTCGTTAAAGTCAAAGAATTAAGAAGATTAACAAAGAATTAAGAAGAGCAAGGACTTAATGACGCAATTAAGGAAAGAAGAAAGAGGGGAGGAAGCTTCCTTCCACTAACCACCTCCTCCCCTATAAATAGATGACTAGTAGCTTCATTTGTAGTTGTTGGGTGGCTTGATAAACCACCTCTTCCACCATTTTAATTAATTGCTTCTTAATTTCATGTCATTTTCCTTAATTGTCATGCACCTTTAAATTCCTTTAAATTCAAGTAAGTTCACTTTTAATTGTTGCTAATCTTTACTTTCATTGTTAATCTCTCATCTTCCTTTCTTGCTTAATCTTTCTTTATGATTCATGTTTATGTTATTCTATTTTTATGGTTTTCAATCAAGTGGGTTTTGATTGATTTGATCAAATTTGTTAGTTTTATTGATTTGGTTTGATTGATTATTGTTAGTTGATGTTTATTGGTTGTTTTGGTTTAATCTTTTGGTTGATCTTGATTGATTTTGTTTAAATTCGTGTTCTAGTTCTTTCCCCTGTTCTTCGTTCATGCTACTGTTAACATTGCCCAGTAAATGTTCCGAATCAGTGTGTTTAAAAAGTTCTGAATCAAGAGTTTTTTTTTTAATGTTCCGAATCAAGTGTGTTAAAAAGTTCCGAATCAGTTTTATTGAAAAAGTTCCGAATCAGTGATTTTTGGAAGTTCCGAATCAGTGTGTTTTTAATGTTCCGAATCAATGTTTTTTTTAATGTTCCGAATCAGTGGTTTTTGAACAAATGTTCTGAATGAAAGGTTTTTAAAAAATTTCCGAATCAGTGTTTTTCTCATTTTATTCCGGATCAGTCCTTTATTCCGGATCAGTAAATGATCCGAACCAAAATGTTCCGGATGAGTTCAAAATGTTCCGAACCAAAATGTTCCGGATGAATGTTCCGAATGAGCTTAATGTTCCGGATGAAGGATTAATTCCGGATGAGCACTTTTCCTTAGTTTTGTAATTTCAGTTTTGGTTTATTTTTAAGTTTAGGTTTTTGAATTTTAAATTTTATTTTTCCCGCCTTTTTACTTAATTGCACTTTTAGTTTATTTACCTTTAATTTTAGTTTGCCTTACTTACTTTTAAGTTTGCCTTTTTATTTCTCGTCACGTTTTTAATTCCTTGTCAAGTTTTTATCTTTCAGTATTTCTTTTTACCGTCTTTACTTTATTTTTATTTGTTTCAAGTTTTTTATTTTTCATTAGTTTACGACACCCAACAATTCTATTTCTTTTCCACCAAGAACAACTGAGTCCCACTTTGAACCGTGATCAATTCGAGAAGATACCGAGAACAAAATTTTTCAACATAGCAAAATCCTGTTATTAAAATGACGCCGCTGCCGGCTCTTTTCGTGAGGATTAACGGTTTTTTGTGAGAGACGCGTTGGATTTTGGGATCTGTTCACTCGTGAACGTTATTTTTCGTGTCAAAAAGTTTCAAAAATCCAAAAAACATTTGAAAAATCATAAAAAGCATTTCTTTTTCAAAGTTTTGCACCAAAAATATTCTTTTTGCTTATCTATTTTTCTTTATGGATTCCTATGTCCATTGCGTCGGGTGTGGGAGACGATTATACGGGAACGACTCATGTCAATGGTGTACATGTGAGCGGTACGGAAACGATATCGACAACACACAATTCGGATTTTGTCCATGGTGCAACTCGACTAATTCGTCCTTTTTGAATCCACCTCCTGTTCCCCCGTGCATCTATTGTGGAAGCGATTCTCATTGGCATGTTTCGTGTCCGGTTCGATACCCGTCTTATGACGAGCAAGAACCGGATTACAATTATGACAATGGTAATAGCTATCCACAAGACGCACTCAGTCTTTCTCCTCACCCGTTTTGCAACAACTGTGGGGGCCCTCACGATATTTCTTATTGTCAGCCACTAAATTATTATGAGCCACATCCGTGCTATAATTCCGGTTTTCAAAATTTTCAGCCCCCACATCACACCCTCAATCATCAATCCTCTCAGCAACTTAGTCTTGACCAACAACTCACTACTTTGAATGGCATTCTAGAAAGTATAGCTCAACTCCGAGCTGACTTGCATCAGGAAAATCAACCTTTGCTTGATAGTGAAGAAATCTTGAAAACCACCGACACCTTTTTGAGCCAATTTAGTCGTTTTCCCTTCTTTTCTACACCACAATGTTTAATGACAGCGTGGGATAGAATAGGTTCAATTGAACATACTCAAGGCGATGAACAACAAAAGTTGCTTCATGAGCTTCTTAAAGATGTGGAGGTTATCAAGGAAGAGTTAGCCGACTACGTCACTCCTAACTGGACTCGTCCCATCTATTAAGATGATGACGACGACGATGATGTCTACACTTTCAACCAATCTTCTGAAGTTGCTGCTCCTACTCTCGATGTTCCTACTGCGTCTAAGGATCTAGATTCGTTGAATGAGCTTAGTGATGTTGGTCTCGACAAATTATTGGATGATGAGGTTTGTGACTTACCTGCTATGGAGCTTCAGGACGACGTTGCTTTCACGCAAGCGGTCGATCCAAATGATGACGATTCTTCTCCCCGCTATGAGAATTTCACATTTGAAATTTCTCAATCTCCACCGGGAGATGCGGGCGATGACGATTTATTCTCTCCGGCTTACGAGAAGTTCACCGATGAACTTGCTCTTGAAGATGAGGTGGAAGACGTGATTCTCCGGGACAGATTACGGAAAGTGCATCTTCTTATTGCTCAAATCAAAGAGTTGACTTCTCCTCCTCTTTCCGAGTCTTTACCTCCATCTATTCCTCCCGTTGAAGATAATGACCCATTGCTGGAAGAAATCGACATTCACTCCATACCTCCAGGTATTGATGATGACGACACGGAGGGGGATATTATTTTTGATAATTTGCTGCAGGAAGGTATTGTCCCAAGTCCCCCTCCCGAGCACCTTGCATCCTCCCCTTTAGCCACTATCACGGAGGATGAGTGCTTTGACCTGGGAGGTGACATTGATTATGCTATGATTGATAACATTACGGCTTTGCCGAGTGCTCAGCATCCAATGTCTTGGGGGGATGACAATGTGCTTACTTTACCCACCCCACCTCCCGTGGATCTTGAAAGGACCTTATAGAAACTATAAGGGGGGGTTGAATAGTTTCTAGTTAGTTTTCAAAACATTTCGGCTTAATCCACTATGCGCGGTTCCTTATGTGTACCCGCGGTTCCTTATCAATAAAGAACCGCCGGTCCATTTATGGAACCGCTGACAGTGGACGAAACCGTTTAATACATGTTTAAACTTTGACAATCCTTTGTATCAAATTCTCGATCAAGCTTGACTAGATATGAGATGTGTTTGATTGAAAGATAAATACTACAAGTAAGTAAACACACAAACACATCAAATCAAGAGTACATCAAGCAATAGTCTAAACACTAAGCACACACGTACTAAGCATAAGCTTTTCCGTAACTAGGATGTTTAGACTAAGTGATGTACACATGACCATAATCTAAACATGAAGCACACACGTACTAAACCATAGCTTTTCTGCAACTTAGATGTTTAGATTATGAGATGCACACAACACACAACACAAGTATGCAACTATAAATACATCTACAAAAGTAAAGACATAAATGTAAAGGAAAGTACCGACACGATGATTTATAGTGGTTCGGTCACGAAGCTCCTCTTCGCCCTACTCCACTCCTCGAGTACACCTTACTCGAGAGTTACTTCACTAGTCAACAAACTCCTTAAGGTGGAGAAACCATACACAACATCGCTTATCCAATTTCCGACTCTAAGCTAAAAGTCGAGTCCTAATCTTAGGTAGGACCAATCTACAAAACGTCGCCCACTTCACCATTTAACGACACAATGCTAGATGTCGAGTTCTAATCGAAAGCTAGAACCAATCTTCACGACTCTTCACTTTGAAGCTAAGTGAGAAATTCACACAACATAACTACTAATCACTTTAAAGCTAAGTGAGAACTCACAAGACACAACCACATCACTTTAGAGTTTAGTGAGAACTACCAAGACACAACCTAATCTACCCACTAGTTATGTTTTATGGCCCAACATAACAAACCTTGTGTTTTATGGCCTAAACACATAAACCATATAGATCTAAGCACACAACACTTAGATCTATAACTCTAACACTATATCCAAGTACTAACAAGACTTGGATCTACACAAGTAACACCTAATCCAAGGATACCCATCACTTGGATATTCTACCCTTACAAGTGTACCCAACACTTGGATCTTCTACATATACATAGTAGGAAGACTAAAAACATAACTTAGATCTATAGAAGGAAAGATCTTCATCATTCTTGGGTTGAGGTAGTCTTGCATGGAGCAAGAGGTGGTGAGGGTGATGAAGAGATGAGAATTGGAACAATCTCATTCTTGGGTGTGTGAAAGGGTGAAAAGTTAAGTTTGGGTAACTTAATCTTAATTTTGAGGTGCCTCTTTGAAGAGGAGGTTTTGGATGAATTGGAGGTTCTTGTATTACATGGTAGTAATGGGTGAGGTGATGATCCATACTAGTAAAGGGTTAAAAAGGGAAAGCCCAAGATATTTTGGGAGTGAACAAAGGTTTGAACAAAGATTCCAAAGGGTGTTGGAACAATTGGGAAGTTTCAGAAAACCCGAATTTGAGAGCTTCTGCCCGCGGTTCTTTATCTCCACCGGCGATTCCATATTGATATGGAGCCGCGGTCTATTTAAAGAACCGCCTACAGAGGCTAGGTTTAGGTGGTGAAGGAGGATTTTCCAATTTAGCAAATCCTAATGTTCTAGTCTAAATTATCATAAAGTCATGCTTAAGAGCAATAAAAACTATAACACACACAAAGGAAAGACACATAGGTTCAGTTAGCGCGTAAGAGGAAAGCTAAGAAAAACCTAATGGCTACAAAAGAAAAAGACTCCTAATGACATACAAAGTTCATCAAAGTAAACTATCATTAGTCATATAGGAAGAGCCATTTAGCCAATTTTAGAGAATGAGTATGAGACTATCACTAGAGGTACTCAATTAAGGCTAAACACGACCATTTTTACGAGTTATACATCAACTCAACTTCCCACATAGAAGTAATTCAATCGTTAGGTCAAATTAAGATCCTAGTGCATAAATTCTCTAGTAGTCATTCTCAAGTTAGGCAAAATGTAATTCCAACATTTTCCTAATAAAGTTTAGCAAGGATGAAACTTGCATGGCGACACAATGCATGACCTATAGGCAAAAATGCGTATGAATGTCGACACCAAATGGTGTTTAGCATACGATAAACTACATGCTCAAAGTTTCGTAGCTCTTCTCAATCATTATGGATGTTCAAAGAACAATTACATGATGAGGAAAGGGTAAGGCTCGACTCAACTAAGTTTAGAAAGACTAGAAGAAAGAGACTCGACTTAGAGAGGCATGATTAAAATGAATTGAGAGAGACTCAACAAAGAAGTTAAGGATGACTTCACAAATAGATTCATGAATACTATACCTTAGAAGGTGATAGTGAAATCTCGAAAGAAAATGAGAGAAGAAGCTCAAGAAGACATGAAGAGTTAGTACAAAATCTAACACATAATCAAGTAAGCACATAGGATAATTCATGCAATGCCTAATGAAGTCTACAATAAATCAATGTAGAGAAGGTGTGCAATTAACACATATGGCATGCAAGAAACAAGATTACTTAAAAAGAGAAGACTAAGTAAAACATGTTAGCACGTAGCATTAAAGGACATGCATGAGTTAGACACATCCAAGAGATATTATATCGGAATTGCTTGACAAAGACAAAACCTTTATAATAAGCATGCATTCATTAACTTAGCAATTAATCATATAGCATAAGGATAAACAAGAAGACATATAAGCAAGTAGCATACAAGCAAGTCATCTATCTAGATATCACAAATCAAGCTACATGTAATGTAAATCTCCAAGAAGATTCCTTATTCTTATTAGTTTAAGAAAAGGACTCAAAATAAGAGAAAAGAAAGAAACATAATAAAAACAAGATCTAAGACTCAAAGAAAAATCATGTTGAAAAACATGAAAAGAAATAAAAGAGAATAAAGATCATACAAAGATGTATGAAAAAAACAAGCCTAAAACTTAAGCATAATTTTAATCTTAGTTACACTAGAATCCTAAGATTTGCTTAAATTAGATGTCTTATCAATAAGCAATCCACATGCTTAAATGAAAGACAAGGGTGGTGGCGGAATTTGGTGGGGTGAAAGGTGAAGTCACCAAGGGTTCAACAAAGTCATTCACAATGGGAATGCTTTGGATGGGTGATGTGGGTGAGTTTGAAGGGGTAAAAGGTGAAGTCACCAAGGTATCAACAAAGGCATTCACAATGGGAATGCTTTGGATGGGTTAAGGTTGGGTAGTCACATCCAAGAGAGTACTTGGAGTGAAGGGTGAGGTTAGCTCATTCATTCTAGATTGGAATGAAGAGGAGGTAGAACCATGTGAATGGTTGGTACCATGGGTTGAGGTAGTCTTGCATGGAGCAAGAGGTGGTGAGGGTGATGAAGAGATGAGAATTGGAACAATCTCATTCTTGGGTGTGTGAAAGGGTGAAAAGTTAAGTTTGGGTAACTTAATCTTAATTTTGAGGTGCCTCTTTGAAGAGTAGGTTTTGGATGAATTGGAGGTTCTTGTATTACATGGTAGTAATGGGTGAGGGGATGATCCATACTAGTAAAGGGTTAGAAAGGGAAAGCCCAAGATATTTTGGGAGTGATCAAAGGTTTGAAACAAAGATTCCAAAGGGTGTTGGAACAATTGGGAAGTTTCAGAAAACCCGAATTTGAGAGCTTCTGCCCGCGGTTCTTTATCTCCACCGGCAGTTCCATATTGATATGGAGCCGCGGTCTATTTAAAGAACCGCCTACAGAGGCTAGGTTTAGGTGGTGAAGGAGGATTTTCCAATTTATCAAATCCTAATGTTCTAGTCTAAATTATCATAAAGTCATGCTTAAGAGCAATAAAAACTAGAACACACACAAAGGAAAGACACATAGGTTCAATTAGCGCGTAAGAGGAAAGCTAAGAAAAACCTAATGGCTACAAAAGAAAAAGACTCCTAATGACATACAAAGTTCATCAAAGTAAACTATCATTAGTCATATAGGAAGAGCCATTTAGCCAATTTTAGAGAATGAGTATGAGACTATCACTAGAGGTGCTCAATTAAGGCTAAACACGACCATTTTTACGAGTTATACATCAACTCAACTTCCCACATGGAAGTAATTCAACCGTTAGGTCAAATTAAGATCCTAGTGCATAAATTCTCTAGTAGTCATTCTCAAGTTAGGCAAAATGTAATTCCAACATTTTCCTAATAAAGTTTAGCAAGGATGAAACTTGCATGGCGACACAATGCATGACCTAATGAGGGTTAAGAATGCACCATTGCATATCTTGTCAAACAAGTCTAGTTAAGGTTATATACCTTAATATAACTTGAGGCCAATAACTTTGAAGTGTATGAACAAGGTTTACACAAACCAAAGGAACACTCTTGATTGGTCTTTCGGAAATGACATATTTATAAATTGCATAGCAATGTAAATTACTTGAGTATTTCGGATGAAACATCCAAGTTATCAAACCGACTCTATTGTGCATTATAAGTAATTATTAAACAAAATATGTCTAACAATTTGAACAAGTAGATTCAATATAACACCATCAACACAAGTGTGAGTTATGATCCGATGTATATTATTAATAAACCACATTCATGTCTATACTAAAAAACATGTCAATTTGATTCGATAATGATACCAATCATAGTTTGAATAATGCATTGATATTTAATCGAAATCTTTCTTGATTCCCACAAACACTCTTTTAAGAGAAAATAGCTAAGATTTTCAACGGGTGTTTCATGTTTTATAGTGAGACATTTATCTACTTGAACTAATAACACAATGATCGAGTAAGACGACCTAAATCAATAGATATGACAAGCTCCCAAAGCTTTCAAACCTAAAAGAGTTAAATAACATGCCGAGGTGTACAAGATGTTTATGTAACATTTGTAAGCCAAGAGATGTTAATCCTATATGCAATGCACACATAATGTTGCAACTAAAATGCAAGAAATCTAGCATACATCCTAACTAGGAAAAACTAGATACTAACAAATACCAAGCAAGACACAAGAGACTAGACATATAAGCAATACTATTACAAATAGCAAGGAACACACAATAATGTCTACATATAATAATAACACACAAGGAAACACACACAAACAATTAGCTTAACACATAAAAGCATTAGTCCATGTTTTGAGTGTTAGATACAACAAAGTATTCATAGCTTGATTTTATTTGAAAATAGTCTTTGACCCATTTAAAATTTAATTAAGTTTAACACATTGTAGATATATCAATTTTCAAGGATATATCACCAAGAGATGTCTAACTTAATAGAAAAAAGTAAAACACAAGTTTTACGACAAATCGACACTCAATACTTTGGACAAAGTATGAAACTTAGAAACCATCCAAATTTTAAATTTGAATAAAGGTTTGGAAGCATTTTTAAATGAAATAAAATTCAGTTACGTTCGAAATGACGGGTGGCACGACTTCTACGGACTTACGGTTGATTTTATATGATTTTTCAAAGTTTTCAAAAATCTGAGTCAGACTGGCCGCGGTTCCTTATTGATAAGGATCCGCGGGGAACAGTAACGAACCGCGTCCAGAGGACAAAAATGGGGTTTTTGGCCAAAATCATTTGGTAACTTTTTTGAAGGATTTAGGACTCTAAAAAATCATTTTAGACACATAAAACTAGTATTTTAGAATTAATTATGACACAAACGATTTTTATACTTCCAAACATGAAGAGATTAAATTCAAGCTATTATGACACAAACGATTTTTATACTTCCAAACATGAAGAGATTAAATTCAAGCTATTATACAAAGTTTATTTAACACCAAAACTTGTACGAATGAAACAACAAAACACATTTCATAAGTAATCACTCTTCATGAACAATTTGATACAAAGATCGTCTCTATTTTTAAAAACCGTTTTCATTTTTAAAAACCATTTGTTTTGAAAAAGAGAGCAAAGATCGATCCAAGCTTTAAAGTACAATATACTTCAAAGATCTTGAGTAACCTCGCTCTGATACCAATTGTAGAAACTAGAAGGGGGGGTTGAATAGTTTCTAGTTAGTTTTCAAAACATTTCGGCTTAATCCACTGTGCGCGGTTCCTTATGTGTACCCGCGGTTCCTCATCAATAAAGAACCGCCGGTCCATTTATGGAACCGCCGACAGTGGACGAAACCGTTTATTACATGTTTAAACTTTGACAATCCTTTGTATCAAATTCTCGATCAAGCTTGACTAGATATGAGATGTGTTTGATTGAAAGATAAATACTACAAGTAAGTAAACACACAAACACATCAAATCAAGAGTACATCAAGCAATAGTCTAAACACTAAGCACACACGTACTAAGCATAAGCTTTTCCGCAACTAGGATGTTTAGAATAAGTGATGTACACTTGACCATAATCTAAACATGAAGCACACACGTACTAAGCCATAGCTTTTCCGCAACTTAGATGTTTAGATTATGAGATGCACACAACACACAACACAAGTATGCAACTATAAATACATCTACAAAAGTAAAGACATAAATGTAAAGGAAAGTACCGACACGATGATTTATATTGGTTCGGTCACGAAGCTCCTCTTCGCCCTACTCCACTCCTCGAGTACACCTTACTCGAGAGTTACTTCACTAGTCAACAAACTCCTTAAGGTGGAGAAACCATACACAACGTCGCTTATCCAATTTCCGACTCTAAGCTAAAAGTCGAGTCCTAATCTTAGGTAGGACCAATCTACACAACGTCGCCCACTTCACCATTTAACGACACAAGGCTAGATGTCGAGTTCTAATCGAAAGCTAGAACCAATCTTCACGACTCTTCACTTTGAAGCTAAGTGAGAACTTCACACAACACAACTACTAATCACTTTAAAGCTAAGTGAGAACTCATAAGACACAACCACATCACTTTAGAGTTTAGTGAGAACTACCAAGACACAACCTAATCTACCCACTAGTTATGTTTTATGGCCCAACATAACAAACCTTGTGTTTTATGGCCTAAACACATAAACCATATAGATCTAAGCACACAACACTTAGATCTATAACTCTAACACTATATCCAAGTACTAACAAGACTTGGATCTACACAACTAACACCTAATCCAAGGATACCCATCACTTGGATATTCTACCCTTACAAACACATCCAAGTGTACCCAACACTTGGATCTTCTACATATACATAGTAGGAAGACTAAAAACGTAACTTAGATCTATAGAAGGAAAGATCTTCATCATGTAGTGAACCCAACACATCATGGTAATGATAGTGTTCTTCTCTTTGCACTTGAGAGGATGAGGAGATTGAAGATTGAATCACATCTTAAATAAGATTAATCAAAACTAACTAATCAAGGATCTGAGATGGTTTTTGAAAGAAACTGTGCAAAAAAGGTTGAAAGAAAACCTGGAAATGATCCACTATTTATAGGATAACATTGCAACGGTCAAAAACACCCGCGGTTCCTTATCTCTACCCGCGGTACCTTATCAATAAGGAACTGTGGGTTCCTTTAAGGAACCTCCGCGTCGGAGTCCGTGCAAATTTGTCCTTTAGTGGGGATATGCCATCTGGGGTAGTTTATACCCTCAAAGGATATTCCTTTGGCATATGGAATATGCCAAATTCAAATTTCCATTTTCTTTTTAATAAAACATTTTCTTAAAAATAAAGTTAATTAAAATCTTTTGTCACATTTGATTAAAATGTGAGTTTTAAGAAAATATTAATCCTTGATCACTTAGTTAGGTTAATGACATGTTTGTACATACCTTGAGTGATTCATGCCGAATGCGGTCTTGGAGGTGTCGAGAGAAGTATACAAATGTATTCTTGAGTGATTACGAGTACCTTAACATTTTACATAATGTATTGCGAATTATACGTTTGTCATCAACAAAACACAAAGAGATTATATCGACAAAGCATCGTAATGTAATCTCCCCCTTTTTTATGATGACAAACAAGTAAACCGCAACACATATTAAAATGTATAAGTTACTCGTTTACACTTACTTCTCCCCCTTTTGTCGAATAAAAAAGGTAGTCTTCATTTGTAGAAGTGGAGGATTGACTTCGAGAGAACATGCATCCAAAAATCTAATCATCCATAGTGGTTGTCGTTTAAGAGGCGAGAATCCAAACCATAAACCCATCATATAAAAAGATTGAGCTTGCGTCATCCTAGTGAAGTCTTCAATCACCATAGGTTAACCAACTCCAAGCATAATAATATGCTTATCTACGAGTGTCCAAAATGCATTACTTGCAAGATGTACGATGAATGCAATTTGAGTGAGTCAACGATCGCAAATGTAATGACTTAAACTCTTGCAAATGCTCCCCCTTGATATGAGCTCCCCCTTGCTTGAGACACCAACAAAGCAAGAATAGTGACGAGCTACAAAAATGGGTTAGAAGTGTCCTAGAAAACAAGGTTAGTAAACAAGAGCATATACAAAAAGAGGATGATAAACAAGTCGTTTGCACAAACAATGACAAGCATTGAAGAAAGAAGTGTGAACGCGATGCTATCAACCAAAAAAAATAAATAAAGGAGAGGATCGTGACAAGATCAATTCACAATTGTTGGAATAGAGATAGAAAAGAAACATCCATACCAATTGTAATGATAATATGTCAAAGGGTAAAAATCTTAGAATTTTTGGAATCACCCAAGAAAATTCAAGATTTAACCCTCAACTCTCAAAAACAAGGAGAGGATTTTGAGGAAATCAATTCAAAATTGTTGGAGTAGAGGTAGAAAAGAGACATCCAAGAATTTGAAGATATCATCTCAAGGGGTTAAAAACTTAGAATTGATGGAATCACCCATACCAATTGTAAATTTTAACCGCAATCAACTCTCAAAAAGAGGAACAAAAATATCTCAACCTAGAGACATTTTTGACCAAAAAAATAAAGTAAAACCAAAAGCGGATAAATCGACGCTTTAAGAAAAATCGGGATATAGGACATTATAGGCAAAAATGCGTATGAATGTCGACACCAAATGGTGTTTAGCATACGATAAACTACATGCTCAAAGTTTCGTAGCTCTTCTCAATCATTATGGATGTTCAAAGAACAATTACATGATGAGGAAAGGGTAAGGCTCGACTCAACTAAGTTTAGAAAGACTAGAAGAAAGAGACTCGACTTAGAGAGGCATGATTAAAATGAATTGAAAGAGACTCAACAAAGAAGTTAAGGATGACTTCACAAATAGATTCATGAATACTATACCTTAGAAGGTGATAGTGAAATCTCGAAAGAAAATGAGAGAAGAAGCTCAAGAAGACATGAAGAGTTAGTACAAAATTCAACACATAATCAAGTAAGCACATAGGATAATTCATGCAATGCCTAATGAAGTCTACAATAAACCAATGTAGAGAAGGTGTGCAATTAACACATATGGCATGCAAGAAACAAGATTACTTAAAAAGAGAAGACTAAGTAAAACATGTTAGCACGTAGCATTAAAGGACATGCATGAGTTAGACACATCCAAGAGATATTATATCGAAATTGCTTGACAAAGACAAAACCTTTATAATAAGCATGCATTCATTAACTTAGCAATTAATCATATAGCATGACAAGAAGACATATAAGCAAGTAGCATACAAGCAAGTCATCTATCTAGATATCACAAATCAAGCTACATGTAATGTAAATCTCCAAGAAGATTCCTTATTCTTATTAGTTTAAGAAAAGGACTCAAATAAGAGAAAAGAAAGAAACATAATAAAAACAAGATCTAAGACTCAAAGAAATATCATGTTGAAAAACATGAAAGGAAATAAAAGAGAATAAAGATCATACAAAGATGTATAAAAAAAACAAGCCTAAAACTTAAGCATAATTTTAATCTTAGTTAAACTAGAATCCTAAGATTTGCTTAAATTAGATGTCTTATCAATAAGCAATCCACATGCTTAAATGAAAGACAAGGGTGGTGGCGAAATTTGGTGGGGTGAAAGGTGAAGTCACCAAGGGTTCAACAAAGTCATTCACAATGGGAATGCTTTGGATGGGTGATGTGGGTGAGTTTGAAGGGGTAAAAGGTGAAGTCACCAAGGTATCAACAAAGGCATTCACAATGGGAATGCTTTGGATGGGTTAAGGTTGGGTAGTCACATCCAAGAGAGTACTTGGAGTGAAGGGTGAGGTTAGCTCATTCATTCTAGATTGGAATGAAGAGGAGGTAGAACCATGTGAATGGTTGGTACCATGGGTTGAGGTAGTCTTGCATGGAGCAAGAGGTGGTGAGGGTGATGAAGAGATGAGAATTGGAACAATCTCATTCTTGGGTGTGTGAAAGGGTGAAAAGTTAAGTTTGGGTAACTTAATCTTAATTTTGAGGTGCCTCTTTGAAGAGTAGGTTTTGGATGAATTGGAGGTTCTTGTATTACATGGTAGTAATGGGTGAGGGGATGATCCATACTAGTAAAGGGTTAAAAAGGGAAAGCCCAAGATATTTTGGGAGTGATCAAAGGTTTGAAACAAAGATTCCAAAGGGTGTTGGAACAATTGGGAAGTTTTAGAAAACCCGAATTTGAGAGCTTCTGCCCGCGGTTCTTTATCTCCACCGGCGGTTCCATATTGATATGGAGCCGCGGTCTATTTAAAGAACCGCCTACAGAGGCTAGGTTTAGGTGGGGAAGGAGGATTTTCCAATTTAGCAAATACTAATGTTCTAGTCTAAATTATCATAAAGTCATGCTTAAGAGCAATAAAAACTAGAACACACACAAAGGAAAGACACATAGGTTCAATTAGCGCGTAAGAGGAAAGCTAAGAAGAACCTAATGGCTACAAAAGAAAAAGACTCCTAATGACATACAAAGTTCATCAAAGTAAACTATCATTAGTCATATAGGAAGAGCCATTTAGCCAATTTTAGAGAATGAGTATGAGACTATCACTAGAGGTGCTCAATTAAGGCTAAACACGACCATTTTTACGAGTTATACATCAACTCAACTTCCCACATGGAAGTAATTCAACCGTTAGGTCAAATTAAGATCCTAGTGCATAAATTCTCTAGTAGTCATTCTAAAGTTAGGCAAAATGTAATTCCAACATTTTTCTAATAAAGTTTAGCAAGGATGAAACTTGCATGGCGACACAATGCATGACCTAATGAGGGTTAAGAATGCACCATTGCATATCTTGTCAAACAAGTCTAGTTAAGGTTATTTACCTTAATATAACTTGAGGCCAATAACTTTGAAGTGTATGAACAAGGTTTACAGAAACCAAAGGAACACTCTTTATTGGTCTTTCGGAAATGACATATTTATAAATTGCATAGCAATGTAAATTACTTGAGTATTTCAGATGAAACATCCAAGTTATCAAACCGACTCTATTGTGCATTATAAGTAATTATTAAACAAAATATGTCTAACAATTTGAACAAGTAGATTCAATATAACACCATCAACACAAGTGTGAGTTATGATCCGATGTATATTATTAATAAACCACATTCATGTCTATACTAAAAAACATGTCAATTTGATTCGATAATGATACCAATCATAGTTTGAATAATGCATTGATATTTAATCGAAATCTTTCTTGATTCCCACTAACACTCTTTTAAGAGAAAATAGCTAAGATTTTCAACGGGTGTTTCATGTTTTATAGTGAGACATTTATCTACTTGAACTAATAACACAATGATCGAGTAAGACGACCTAAATCAATAGATATGACAAGCTCCCAAAGCTTTCAAACCTAAAAGAGTTAAATAACATGCCAAGGTGTACAAGATGTTTATGTAACATTTGTAAGCCAAGAGATGTTAATCCTATATGCAATGCACACATAATGTTGCAACTAAAATGCAAAAAATCTAGCATATATCCTAATTAGGAAAAATTAGATACTAACAAATACCAAGCAAGGCACAAGAGACTAGACATATAAGCAATACTACTACAAATAGCAAGGAACAAACAATAATGTCTACATATAATAATAACACACAAGGAAACACACACAAACAATTAGCTTAACACATAAAAGCATTAGTCTATGTTTTGAGTGTTAGATACAACAAAGTATTCATAGCTTGATTTTATTTGAAAATAGTCTTTGACCCATTTAAAATTTAATTAAGTTTAACACTTTGTAGATATATCAATTTTCAAGGATATATCACCAAGAGATGTCTAACTTAATAGAAAAAAGTAAAACACAAGTTTTACGACAAACCGACGCTCAATACTTTGGACAAAGCATGAAACTTAGAAACCATCCAAATTTTAAAGTTTGAATAAAGGTTTGGAAGCATTTTTAAATGAAATAAAATTCAATTACGTTCGAAATGACGGGTGGCACGACTTCTACGGACTTACGGTTGATTTTATATGATTTTTCAAAGTTTTCAAAAATCTGAGTCAGACTGGCCGTGGTTCCTTATTGATAAGGATCCGCGGGGAACAATAAAGAACCGCGTCCAGAGGACAAAAATGGGTTTTTGGCCAAAATCATTTGGTAACTTTTTGAAGGATTTAGGTCTCTAAAAAATCATTTTAGACACATAAAACTAGTATTTTAGAATTAATTATGACACAAAAGATTTTTATACTTCCAAACATGAAGAGATTAAATTCAAGCTATTATACAAAGTTTATTTAACACCAAAACTTGTACGAATGAAACAACAAAACACATTTCATAAGTAATCACTCTTCATGAACAATTTGATACAAAGATCGTCTCTATTTTTAAAAACCGTTTTCATTTTTAAAAACCATTTGTTTTGAAAAAGAGAGCAAAGATCGGTCCAAGCTTTAAAGTACAATATACTTCAAAGATCTTGAGTAACCTCGCTCTGAATCCAATTGTAGAAACTAGAAGGGGGGGGGGGGGTTGAATATAGTTTCTAGTTAGTTTTCAAAACATTTCGGCTTAATCCACTGTGCGCGGTTCCTTATGTGTACCCGCGGTTCCTTATCAATAAAGAACCGCCGGTCCATTTATGGAACCGCCGACAGTGGACGAAACCGTTTATTACATGTTTAAACTTTGACAATCCTTTGTATCAAATTCTTGATCAATCTTGACTAGATATGAGATGTTTTTGATTGAAAGATAAATACTACAAGTAAGTAAACACACAAACACATCAAATCAAGAGTACATCACGCAATAGTCTAAACACTAAGCACACACGTACTAAGCATAAGCTTTTCCGCAACTAGGATGTTTAGACTAAGTGATGTACACTTGACCATAATCTAAACATGAAGCACACACGTACTAAGCCATAGCTTTTCCGCAACTTAGATGTTTAGATTATGAGATGCACACAACACACAACACAAGTATGCAACTATAAATACATCTACAAAAGTAAAGACATAAATGTAAAGGAAAGTACCGACACGATGATTTATAGTGGTTCGGTCACGAAGCTCCTCTTCGCCCTACTCCACTCCTCGAGTACACCTTACTCGAGAGTTACTTCACTAGTCAACAAACTCCTTAAGGTGGAGAAACCATACACAACGTCGCTTATCCAATTTCCGACTCTAAGCTAAAAGTCGAGTCCTAATCTTAGGTAGGACCAATCTACACAACGTCGCCCACTTCACCATTTAACGACACAAGGCTAGATGTCGAGTTCTAATCGAAAGCTAGAACCAATCTTCACGACTCTTCACTTTGAAGCTAAGTGAGAACTTCACACAACACAACTACTAATCACTTTAAAGCTAAGTGAGAACTCACAAGACACAACCACATCACTTTAGATTTTAGTGAGAACTACCAAGACACAACCTAATCTACCCACTAGTTATGTTTTATGGCCCAACATAACAAACCTTGTGTTTTATGGCCTAAACACATAAACCATATAGATCTAAGTACACAACACTTAGATCTATAACTCTAACACTATATCCAAGTACTAACAAGACTTGGATCTACACAACTAACACCTAATCCAAGGATACCCATCACTTGGATATTCTACCCTTACAAACACATCCAAGTCTACCCAACACTTGGATCTTCTACATATACATAGTAGGAAGACTAAAAACATAACTTAGATCTATAGAAGGAAAGATCTTCATCATGTAGTGAACCCAACACATCATGGTAATGATAGTGTTCTTCTCTTTGCACTTGATAGGATGAGGAGATTGAAGATTGAATCACATCTTAAACAAGATTAATCAAAACTAACTAATCAAGGATCTAAGATGGTTTTTGAAAGAAACTGTGCAAAAAGGGTTGAAAGAAAACCTGGAAATGATCCACTATTTATAGGACAACATTGCAACGGTCAAAAACACCCGCGGTTCCTTATCTCTACCCGCGGTACCTTATCAATAAGGAACCGCGGGTTCCTTTAAGGAACCTCCACGTCGGAGTCCGTGCAAATTTGTCCTTTAGTGGGGATGTTAATGCAATAATGACTAAAAACGTTACTTGTATTTTTCGGTCTCGCTTAGTTTTGATTACGACAATATGTAAAAACAAGCATTTACGAAAACAACGAAAAACGAATTCTTGAGTTCAAGTATTTTTCATTTTACCCATTTTCACTTAAGGTATGGATAAACAAGTACTAACCTTAATCAAGTGATCAAGTGATTTAATCTTTTCTTAAAACTCACTTTTTAATAAAAGTGACAAGTTTTTATTAAACTTTATTTTTAAGAAAATGTTTTATTAAATTAATTATTTGAAATTTGAAAATGGCATATTCTTATAGCTGTTAAGAATATCCTTTCAGGATATTTTTATACCCAGATAAGACCTCCACCACTAAAGGACAAAAAGGAGTGGAGTCTAGTCAGGCGGTACCTTAGCGCCTAGGCGGTACCTTATCGATAAGGTACCGCGGGCTGTGATAAGGTACCGCGGGCAGAAATAGCCGTTGGCTCCTTTGTCCTTTAAATAGTTGGCCATTCTCAGCTTTTCACCTCACCTCTTTTGCACATTTATTTCCAGATTCAAACCCCTTCTTTAATCACTCAAATCTTTGATCATTTGTTTGATTATTACTTGTTTAAGAAGTGAATCTTGTTCTTCCATCTCTTCCTCTCCAAGTGCAAAGAGAAGAACACTATCCTAGTGAAGTGTTGAGTCCACCACCAAAGATCTATTGAAGATCAATTTGTATATTCTTGTAGTTGTGTCATAGTTGTGAAGATCCAAGTAGTTGTGTCTATTTGGAAGTTGTGTATGTACTAAGTATAGTTGTGTAGATTGGTCCTAGCTACGATTAGGGCTCGACTTTTAGCTTAGAGTCGGAAATTGGTTAAGCGACGTGTACGGTTTTCTCCACCATAAGGAGCTTGTTGTGTAGTGAACTCTCGAGTAAGGAGTACTCGAGGAGTGGAGTAGGAACGAGGAGTGAGCTTCGTTACCGAACCACTATAAATCCTTGGTGTTCGGTTTGATCTTTCTTTACCCTTAACTCTTTACATTCCTTATTACTTTTTGCATATACATGTGTTAATATTAGATTAGCTACACTATCATTCTTTATTCTTTGTGGATATATTTTTGTTAGTATTAGTTTAGCTACACTATCATTCTTTATTCTTTGTGGATATATTTATTAGTTTAGCTACACTATCATTGTTCATATTTGTGCATAAGAAGATTTCACATATTTCCTCAAGCCTAAGTTTTTGAAAAAGGATTTTTGGAAATCATTTTTTAACAAGTAAATTTTAAGAAACTATTCAACCCCCCCTTCTAGTTTCTACAGGGGATATGCCATCTGGGGTAGTTTATACCCTCAAAGGATATTCCTTTGGCATATGGAATATGCCAAATTCAAATTTCCATTTTCTTTTTAATAAAACATTTTCTTAAAAATAAAGTTAATTAAAATCTTTTGTCACATTTGATTAAAATGTGAGTTTTAAGAAAATATTAATCCTTGATCACTTAGTTAGGTTAATGACATGTTTGTACATAACTTGAGTGATTCAAGCCGAATGCGGTCTTGGAGGTGTCGAGAGAAGTATACAAATGTATTCTTGAGTGATTACGAGTACCTTAACATTTTACATAATGTATTGCGAATTATACGTTTGTCATCAACAAAACACAAAGAGATTATATCGACAAAGCATCATAATGTTTGCACTAACAGACCTTTCTACCATTTAAGACTTATCCCCCCGCCTCTCCTTTGTTGATGTCAACCGGGAACGAGGACAAGGTCTTTGATCCCGGTATCACATTCGAGGCTTCCCCATGGACCATTTAATTCGGGGACGAGTCAGGCTCGCGACTCGGTTAATATAAACAAGCGCTTTTAGGGAGGCAACCCAATTATCTATCTATCTTTCTCTGTTTTCAGTATAAGTGTAGGGGGAGCCTCGTTGGTGTTTCTCGCTTTCTTTCTTATCATGTGCAGGGATTACAGCTTCAAAGACACACTCTTGATGACTTTTGACGACCCGTGATTCCGTGTTCCCGTCTTCTCGGTTCTATCCTAAACTCTTTTCGATTCACTATTTTATATTTTCCAATATTAAAATAGGAATCTCTTTAGTTGTCTCTTTCTTAGCGAGATTTAAACAAAGTGCACAATGTCCTAAGTGTAGGGGAGCTTACTCCCACATGCTTAAACATTGAGGACAATATTTATATCAAGTGTAGGGGGGACTTCTATCGAAGTTAAGTGGCCTTTTCCTTGTATTTGTCCTCATTTTAACCGAAAAATCAATTTTTCGACAATTTTTCAAAATTTTTAATCTATTTTGGCCTATTAGTTTTTCCCTTTGTATAGTTATTTTCTTTCTTTGCTAGAATAAATTTTAATAAAGTGGTTTTTATTTTCAAACGTTGTGAATCTTTTGACTCAACCCGAGTTTACTTATCTAAGTTTACTCTAGCTAGTATCCTTAACATGTTTAAGTCAAGTTTTGCTAGGCTTTTATATAGGGAGCTATAAAACGCGAAAGTCTTAACTCTCACGGGTTAAGAACAAGAACTTTTCGCAAGTTCCTATAATTGATCCTAGAGAGTTGTTTATCAAGGGAACTTTAAAATGCGATTTCTAAACTTGAAAAAGTCTAAGAGTTTGCAAGATCCTATAGATGACTCGAAAACCCAAAACTTTGATTTAATAGGCTAAGCATCCACGAGTCTCATTCCTTGAGATGTTAAACTGTGGAGAACGAGAGATGATAGAGTCAATTATAAGTTTGGTATTCTTTCGTGAGTTTATGTGAGTTAATTATGAGCCTATTCTCCCATCGCTTGTTAATAATTTTATCTGCAATAAATAAGGTTGTACGATTTGAAAAGTTACTTAGCTTCTAGCCCAAGATCGTTTAAAAGTTGCTCGGTACGGATTAGAGTTCATAGCCAAGGCATAACTTATTGAAGCGAGATGCGAAAATTGGCGAGTCCGAAAAGGCCCTAACAAGGCATGAGGGCTACATTTTGTTGCTAAAGATCCAAAAGTGATGTGAAGAATCATTTATCGAAAATCAATATGAAGGATCGAGACACACGACGAAAAGCAAAAGCTCCCAAAAGATAATGGAGAAGTCTATCCAAAAAGGCCCTAACAAGGTATGAGGATAAATAGATCCAAGTCCCAAAAAGGAGGCGGATCGTTGTATATCAAAGTCCAAAATAAAGATTGGAGAAAAATGAAAGAAGTCGTGGTCCAAAGATGAAGAATCTCTCAAAACTTCAAGTGAAGAAATTCCTATTATGAAGAGAAGACCATAATTTCAAGAACGTCTCTCAAAGATTCGAAGTATGAAGTCACTGCCAAATATCGGTCCGAGAAAGGTCTCAAATCGTGAAGCGAGTTATGCCAAGATATGAACTTTATGAGGTCCCGAGAAGCAGTTTTAAAAGATTTTGTCCTTTAGCTAAATATTGATTAAATCGTTCACTTTATTTTTAGCCTAATTAACTACCGAAATAAGTCAATAATGCATCCTCGTGATCATTCAAGACAAAAATAAAATATAAGAGATACACCTAGGAATAAGGGAGTCTAAGTGAATAACTGGCCCACATGAGTTCGTGTTAGTTTGCTAACTTATAATAACAATGATCTCGTTTTTAATCTTGGTTTGGAGAAAGTGAAAACTTGAGGATGATGATCATTCATGACATTTTCAAAACCAAAAGGTATGTTTTTGATTTCTTTACTTGTTTCGTAATTTTCTATCTCTTTAATAAAGGCCAAGACGGATTGATTATGATGAAAAGTGTAATCGTGCTTTGTAACTAATGCATTGCATGAGGACATTGCAATGGTTAAGTGTAGGGGATTTGATAGGTGTGTAAACACCCATCCTTTTTACCACTTAATTACAATAATAACCGAGCCAAAACGTGTATTTTATGTCATTTATGTCGGAATTACGCGTGGTTTGTGTTTTTGTTGTGATTTAGGACGAAAAGGTGAAAAGTGGAGAAAACACGGGTATTCACGGGCTTTTATCGAAGAAAACGACGAAAGATGAAGTCAAGAACTCAAGAGTGCAAAAAGAACGGAAGTCCAAGACCAATTCTGAAGATTTATCGAAGAAAAAAAGTCAAAAGACGAAAGTTTACTAAAAGATTTATTGAAGAATTACAAGACGAGTTTATTAATCCCGAGACAAAGTCGTTAAAGTCAAAGAATTAAGAAGATTAACAAAGAATTAAGAAGATCAAGGACTTAATGACGCAATTAAGGAAAGAAGAAAGAGGGGAGGAAGCTTCCTTCCACTAACCACCTCCTCCCCTATAAATAGATGACTAGTAGCTTCATTTGTAGTTGTTGGGTGGCTTGACAAACCACCTCTTCCACCATTTTAATTAATTGCTTCTTAATTTCATGTCATTTTCCTTAATTGTCATGCACCTTTAAATTCCTTTAAATTCAAGTAAGTTCACTTTTAATTGTTGCTAATCTTTACTTTCATTGTTAATCTCTCATCTTCCTTTCTTGCTTAATCTTTCTTTATGATTCATGTTTATGTTCTTCTATTTTTATGGTTTTCAATCAAGTGGGTTTTGATTGATTTGATCAAATTTGTTAGTTTTATTGATTTGGTTTGATTGATTATTGTTAGTTGATGTTTATTGGTTGTTTTGGTTTAATCTTTTGGTTGATCTTGATTGATTTTGCTTAAATTCGTGTTCTAGTTCTTTCCCCTGTTCTTCGTTCATGCTATTGTTAACATTGCCCAGTAAATGTTCCGAATCAGTGTGTTTAAAAAGTTCCGAATCAAGAGTTTTTTTTAATGTTCCGAATCAAGTGTGTTAAAAAGTTCCGAATCAGTTTTATTGAAAAAGTTCCGAATCAGTGATTTTTGGAAGTTCCGAATCAGTGTGTTTTTAATGTTCCGAATCAATGTTTTTTTTAATGTTCCGAATCAGTGGTTTTTGAACAAATGTTCCGAATGAAAGGTTTTTAAAAAAGTTCCGAATCAGTGTTTTAAAAGTTCCGAATCAGTGTTTTTCTCATTTTATTCCGGATCAGTCCTTTATTCCGGATCAGTAAATGATCCGAACAAAAATGTTCCGGATGAGTTCAAAATGTTCCGAAACAAAATGTTCCGGATGAATGTTCCAAATGAGCTTAATGTTCCGGATGAAGGATTTATTCCGGATGAGCACTTTTCCTAAGTTTTGTAATTTCAGTTTTGGTTTATTTTTAAGTTTAGGTTTTTGAATTTTAAATTTTATTTTTTCCGCCTTTTTACTTAATTGCACTTTTAGTTTATTTACCTTTAATTTTAGTTTGCCTTATTTACTTTTAAGTTTGCCTTTTTATTTCTCGTCACGTTTTTAATTCCTCGTCAAGTTTTTATCTTTCAGTATTTCTTTTAACCGTCTTTACTTTATTTTTATTTGTTTCAAGTTTTTTATTTTTCATTAGTTTACGACACCCAACAATTCTATTTCTTTTCCACCAAGAACAACTGAGTCCCACTTTGAACCGTGATCAATTCGAGAAGATACCGAGAACGAAATTTTTCAACATAGCAAAATCCTGTTATTAAAATGGCGCCGCTACCGGCTCTTTTCGTGAGGATTAACGGTTTTTTGTGAGAGACGCGTTGGATTTTGGGATCCGTTCACTCGTGAACGTTATTTTTCGTGTCAAAAAGTTTCAAAAATCCCAAAAACATTTGAAAAATCATAAAAAGCATTTCTTTTTCAAAGTTTTGCACCAAAAATATTCTTCTTGCTTATCTATTTTTCATTATGGATTCTTATGTCCATTGCGTCGGGTGTGGGAGACGATTATACGGGAACGACTCATGTCAATGGTGTACATGTGAGCGGTGCGGAAACGATATCGACAACACACAATTCGGATTTTGTCCATGGTGCAACTCGACTAATTCGTCCTTTTTGAATCCACCTCCTGTTCCCCCGTGCATCTATTGTGGAAGCGATTCTCATTGGCATGTTTCGTGTCCGGTTCGATACCCGTCTTATGACGAGCAAGAACCGGATTACAATTATGACAATGGTAATAGCTATCCACATGATGCACCCAGTCTTTCTCCTCACCCATTTTGCAACAACTGTGGGGGCCCCTCATGATATTTCTTATTGCCAGCCACTGAATTATTATGAGCCACATCCGTGCTATAATTCCGGTTTTCAAAATTTTCAGCCCCCACATCACACCCTCAATCATCAATCCTCTCAGCAACTTAGTCTTGACCAACAACTCACTAATTTGAATGGCATTCTAGAAAGTATAGCTCAACTCCGAGCTAACTTGCATCAGGAAAAGCAACCTTTGCTTGATAGTGAAGAAATCTTGAAAACCACCGACACCTTTTTGAGCCAATTTAGTCGTTTTCCCTTCTTTTATACACCACAATGTTTAATGACAGCGTGGGATAGAATAGGTTCAATTGAACATACTCAAGGCGATGAACAACAAAAGTTGCTTCATGAGCTTCTTAAAGATGTGGAGGTTATCAAGGAAGAGTTAGCCGACTACGTCACTCCTAACTGGACTCGTCCCATTTATTATGATGATGACGACGACGATGATGTCTACACTTTCAACCAATCTTCTGAAGTTGCTGCTCCTACTCTCGATGTTCCTACTGCGTCTAAGGATCTAGATTCGTTGAATGGGCTTAGTGATGTTGGTCTCGACAAATTATTGGATGATGAGGTTTGTGACTTACCTGCTATGGAGCTTCAGGACGACGTTGCTTTCACGCAAGCGGTCGATCCAAATGATGACGATTCTTCTCCCCGCTATGAGAATTTCACTTTTGAAATTTCTCAATCTCCACCGGGAGATGCGGGCGATGACGATTTATTCTCTCCGGCTTACGAGAAGTTCACCGATGAACTTGCTCTTGAAGATGAGGTGGAAGACGTGATTCTCCGCGACAGATTACGGAAAGTGCATCTTCTTATTGCTCAAATCTAAGAGTTGACTTCTCCTCCTCTTTCCTAGTCTTTACCTCCATCTATTCCTCTCGTTGAAGATAATGACCCATTGCTGGAAGAAATCGACATTCACTCCATACCTCCAGGTATTGATGATGATGACACGGAGGGGGATATTATTTTTGATAATTTGTTGCAGGAAGGTATTGTCCCAAGTCCCCCTCCCGAGCACCTTGCATCCTTCCCTTTAGCCACTATCACGGAGGATGAGTGCTTTGACCCGGGAGGTGACATTGATTATGCTATGATTGATAACATTACGGCTTTGCCGAGTGCTCAGCATCCATTGTCTTGGGGGGATGACAATGTGCTTACTTTACCCACTCCACCTCCCGTGGATCTTGATTTCACATACTCTTCGTATGTTGAAAGGACCTTTCTACCATTTAAGACTTATCCCCCCGCCTCTCCTTTGTTGATGTCAACCGGGAACGAGGACAAGGTCTTTGATCCCGGTATCACATTTGAGGCTTCCCCATGGACCATTTAATTTGGGGACGAGTCAGGCTCGCGACTCGGTTAATGTAAACAAGCGCTTTTTGGGAGGCAACCCAATTATCTATCTATCTTTCTCTGTTTTCAGCATAAGTGTAGGGGGAGCCCCGTTGGTGTTTCTTGCTTTCTTTCTTATCATGTGCAGGGATTAGAGCTTCAAATACACACTCTTGATGACTTTTGACGACCCGTGATTCCGTGTTCCCGTCTTCCCGGTTCTATCCTAAACTCTTTTCGATTCACCATTTTATATTTTCCAATATTAAAATAGGAATCCCTTTAGTTGTCTCTTTCTTAGCGAGATTTAAACAAAGTGCACAATGTCCTAAGTGTAGGGGAGCTTACTCCCTCATGCTTAAACATTGAGGACAATGTTTATATCAAGTGTAGGGGGACTTCTATCTAAGTTATGTGGCCTTTTCCTTGTATTTGTCCTCATTTTAACCGGAAAATCAATTTTTCGACATTTTTTCAAAATTTTTAATCTATTTTGGCCTATTAGTTTTCCCTTTGTATAGTTATTTTCTTTCTTTGCTAGAATAAATTTTAATAAAGTGGTTTTTATTTTCAAACGCTGTGAATCTTTTGACTCAACCCGAGTTTACTTATCTAAGTTTACTCTAGCTAGTATCCTTAACATGTTTAAGTCAAGTTTCGCTAGGCTTTTATATAGGGAGCTATAAAACGCGAAAGTCTTAACTCTCACGGGTTAAGAACAAGAACTTTTCGCAAGTTCCTATAATTGATCCTAGAGAGTTGTTTATCAAGGGAACTTTAAAATGCGAGTTCTAAACTTGAAAAAGTCTAAGAGTTTGCAAGATCCTATAGATGACTCGAAAACCCAAAACTTTGATTTAATAGGCTAAGCATCCACGAGTCTCATTCCTTGAGATTTTAAACTGTGGAGAACGAGAGATGATAGACTCAATTATAAGTTTGGTATTCTTTCGTGAGTTTATGTAAGTTAATTATGAGCCTATTCTCCCATCGCTTGTTAATAATTTTATCTGCAATAAATAAGGTTGTACGATTTGAAAAGTTACTTAGCTTCTAGCCCAAGATCGTTTAAAAGTTGCTAGATACAGATTAGAGTTCATAGCCAAGGCATAACTTATTGAAGCGGGATGCGAAGATTGGCGAGTCCGAAAAGGCCCTAACAAGGCATGAGGGCTACATTTTGTTGCTAAAGATCCAAAAGTGATGTGAAGAATCATTTATCGAAAATCAATATGAAGGATCGAGACACACGACGAAAAGCAAAAGCTCCACAAAAGATCATGGAGAAGTCTATCCAAAAAGGCCCTAACAAGGTATGAGGATAAATAGATCTAAGTCCCAAAAAGGAGGCGGATCGTGGTATATCAAAGTCCAAAATAAAGATTGGAGAAAAATGAAAGAAGTCGTGGTCCAAAGATGAAGAATCTCTCAAAACTTCAAGTGAAGAAATTCCTATTATGAAGAGAAGACCATAATTTCAAGAACGTCTCTCAAAGATTCGAAGTATGAAGTCACTGCCAAATATAGGTCCGAGAAAGGTCTCAAATCGTGAAGCGAGTTATGCCAAGATATGAACTTTATGAGGTCCCGAGAAGCAGTTTTAAAAGATTTTGTCCTTTAGCTAACTATTGATTAAATCGTTCACTTTATTTTTAGCCTAATTAACTATCGAAATAAGTCAATAATGCATCCTCGTGATCATTCAAGACAAAAATAAAATATAAGAGATACACCTAGGAATAAGGGAGTCTAAGTGAATAACTGGCCCACATGAGTTCGTGTTAGTTTGCTAACTTATAATAACAATGATCTCGTTTTTAAGCTTGGTTTGGAGAAAGTGAAAACTTGAGGATGATGATCATTCATGACATTTTCAAAACCACAAGGTATGTTTTTTATTTCTTTACTTGTTTCGTAATTTTCTATCTCTTTAATAAAGGCCAAGACGGATTGATTATGATGAAAAGTGTAATCGTGCTTTGTAACTAATGCATTGCATGAGGACATTGCAATGGTTAAGTGTAGGGGATTTGATAGGTGTGTAAACACCCATCCTTTTTACCACTTAATTACAATAATAACCGAGCCAAAACGTGTATTTTATGTCATTTATGTCGGAATTACGTGTGGTTTGTGTTTTTGTTGTGATTTAGGACGAAAAGGTGAAAATTGGAGAAAACACGGGCATTCACGGGCTTTTATCGAAGAAAAAGACGAAAGATGAAGTCAAGAACTCAAGAGTGCAAAAAGAACGGAAGTCCAAGACCAATTCTGAAGATTTATCGAAGAAAAAAAGTCAAAAGACGGAAGTTTACTATAAGCCGAAGAACTCAAGTCTAATTTATTGAAGAATTACAAGACGAGTTTATTAATCCCGAGACAAAGTCGTTAAAGTCAAAGAATTAAGAAGATTAACAAAGAATTAAGAAGAGCAAGGACTTAATGACGCAATTAAGGAAAGAAGAAAGAGGGGAGGAAGCTTCCTTCCACTAACCACCTCATCCCCTATAAATAGATGACTAGTAGCTTCACTTGTAGTTGTTGGGTGGCTTGACAAACCACCTCTTCCACCATTTTAATTAATTGCTTCTTAATTTCATGTCATTTTCCTTAATTGTCATGCACCTTTAAATTCCTTTAAATTCAAGTAAGTTCACTTTTAATTGTTGGTAATCTTTACTTTCATTGTTAATCTCTCATCTTCCTTTCTTGCTTAATCTTTCTTTATGATTCATGTTTATGTTCTTCTATTTTTATGGTTTTCAATCAAGTGGGTTTTGATTGATTTGATCAAATTTTTTACTTTTATTGATTTGGGTTGATTGATTATTGTTAGTTGATGTTTATTGGTTGTTTTGGTTTAATCTTTTGGTTGATCTTGATTGATTTTGCTTAAATTCGTGTTCTAGTTCTTTCCCCTGTTCTTCGTTCATGCTACTGTTAACATTGCCCAGTAAATGTTCCGAATCAGTGTGTTTAAAAAGTTCCGAATAAAGAGTTTTTTTAATGTTCCGAATCAAGTGTGTTAAAAAGTTCCAAATCAGTTTTATTGAAAAAGTTCTGAATCAGTGATTTTTGGAAGTTCCGAATCAATGTGTTTTTAATGTTCTGAATCAATGTTTTTTTTAATGTTCCGAATCAGTGTTTTTTGAAAAAATGTTCCGAATGAAAGATTTTTAAAAAAGTTCCGAATCAGTGTTTTAAAAGTTCTGAATCAGTGTTTTTCTCATTTTATTCCGGATCAGTCCTTTATTCCGGATCAGTAAATGATCCGAACCAAAATGTTCCGGATGAGTTCAAAATGTTCGAACCAAAATGTTCCGGGTGAATGTTCCGAATGAGCTTAATGTTCCGGATGAAGGATTTATTCCGGATGAGCACTTTTCCTTAGTTTTGGTTTATTTTTAAGTTTAGGTTTTTGAATTTTAAATTTTATTTTTCCCGCCTTTTTACTTAATTGCACTTTTAGTTTATTTACCTTTAATTTTAGTTTGCCTTATTTACTTTTAAGTTTGCCTTTTTATTTCTCGTCACGTTTTTAATTCCTCGTCAAGTTTTTATCTTTCAGTATTTCTTTTTACCGTCTTTACTTTATTTTTATTTGTTTCAAGTTTTTTATTTTTCATTAGTTTACGACACCCAACAATTCTATTTCTTTTCCACCAAGAACAACTGAGTCCCACTCTGAACCGTGATCAATTCGAGAAGATACCGAGAACGAAATTTTTCAACATAGCAAAATCCTGTTATTAACTACCAAACTGAACTTTGCCACAATAGTACTTATCCCCAGCCATATCAAAAACTTTTTTCATAACCAATTGACCACCAAACAAGTTTAAAACCATATTCCAATCAAATATCACCTTGTTATCCCTTCTTAGATGATCCTGTAGTTTGTAGATAATCAACCTTTCCATTTGGCACTTGAATATTTTCAGTTCACATACAAACCTTAGCAGGCTATAATGCAACCTCTCCAAATTTCCACAAACGCTTACTCACATCACCAAGCCATTGTTGCTTCTTTTCACACTAAGTCATCACATAAGAGGTTATAACTAAACTCCTAATATCAACACCCTTTAACATATTCTTAAAAACGCATGTACAACCTCATATACCAAAATCCTTTACACCCCTCGGATAAAACACTAGAGTAATATCTGAAATGAATGAACATTTACTCCATAACATAGAAATTTGAAGTTTTAAGCACAAATTTTCAGTCATAACATACAGTTTCATAACAGGCTGCAATTTTGATTTGATATGTGTATCACGTTTATCCACGATATTTCCATCCTTAAAACCCCATGTATCGTAAACTTGTATACCCTTTTTATCTCTGTCTTCAAGAATGTTTCTCTCATGTTCATCGACATATAACATGTAATTTCTTATAAAAAGAAGACTTCCTTCACTTCCATTGCCACCATCTCCCAATTCATTGGCACCCATGACCACACTACTCATAATACTCCCATCAATCCGTATTTTCACCATCGGTTTCCAGTCAACTCTCAATAATCCCATGTTCCTACACAGAACATATACACTGTCCATAACCAAAGATTCTAAATTTTCACTTTTGTTATTCTTAACCATTATGTCATCACTCAATGTTTTATCATCACTTGCTTCTTTTTCCAAGTCAAAGGATTTCTTGAACACTTTGCACTAGAACAATTAAAGTGTGATGATAAGGATTTATTTCAACATTCTTATCAAGATGTTTATCACATTTATTAAGGCCCACAAAGCAAGTATCATCAATCTTACTCACATATTTTAACCCAATTTCTTGTTCTTTATCACCTTCTCTAAACACCTCATCAACAATCATTATACCAATATTTTCGTCAATTTGAACACTCTCTCCATGTTTAAGATCTCCTTTCATTGACATTTCATCAAACACGCTATGTGCATACTCAGTTTTTTCTTAAGATGAGTGTTATTTACCCCCCCCCCCCCCCCCCACGTTCTACCAATTTATCTACATCGAGATGAAAACTTGAATATTTGACACTACTAGAAAATTCCCAACTTGAACCATCTAATGAATTACCAATTTTTTGCAAAATCGCCTCTTTGTAACTCATCCAAGCCACATATTCACTCGTTATACTAATAAAATTCTCATGCCACACTATGGCAATATAAAAAACTGATTAAAGACTAAAGATACCTTGTGTTCTTCACGCATATTAGTATCTCTAAAGAATGCTTCACACTTGTCCAACCATCCTTTAACATCAGCATTGTAGCTCCAACTTGGGCATGTTTTGCATTCTAGTTGCCTTGTGATACACACTCCTTTGATTCAGTGTTCCTTCTTCTCTTATCTTGACTATTTCTTCTCTTAAAAACATTGCAACTAACTTTCTAATAGATTCACCATTATCCATTTCTTGACCCATGATCAAGATTTAGTTACTACTGAATTTATCCTCCAAGAAAACAGAACAATCAATCAAGAACCATACAACTAACTCAAGAAGTAAACAATCAGAATCTAGAACACGTATTTGTGATATGAAAACGGATTTGGAAGATTATGAAAGTTTTCGTGAAAAAAACGCGAAAACTAAAATTTGAAAAACTGAAAAGCTTTAATGGCGGATGAACAGAACTTTGAGAAAATCCAAGAAAAGATTGCTATGATACCACTTGTTACAAACCAAAAGCTCAGATCCTGATCCTAATCAGTAGGATGGAGATCATCAATCAATTACCCAGAATTCCTTCAAATAACAAGAAAGGAAGAATTGAAAAGCAACGATTATTTGTTATAAAAACAAACGATTTGTTATAGATTTAGTTACAAGAGGATTGTTTACACATACATGAGAATGAAATGAATACAGTGAATACATATTTCTACAATAAAATGGGATATGGGTTTGGGTTGTAACTGATTTGACGCCTAAGTGTGGTTTGACTTTTATGTTTAACTTTTCCTAATTTTGACTTGTAACATATAGTTCGATTGTTAAGGCTAGTAAACCCTATTGTGTGTTTCAGTTTTAGGTTATAGAGGGTTAACAAAAAAGCCAATCATTTTTGGGAATGAGGTTGCTCTTTTTCTCTCTTTTTTTAAATAAAATTTATAGTGAGACCTTTTTTACATTTACATTGAGATACCAATGTTTACAAAAATTACATCCGTTTTTTGTAAGTTTTCTTCTTTTTAGTTATAAGACTATTACTTTTATGTTTATATTTCATTCTTTGTTATGTAGAAAACGAACTTTATAATTTTCTTTCCAATTAAAGAACTATTTTGGCTTTGCTCTTGAGAAAACTTTTATAAAAAATATATTTGTAATAAACTTATTACTTATTTAGGAAAGAATTGATTTTTTGGATGAACGAAATCTTCACTAAGCATTTTACTTTACTAAGTAAAAGATTTTGGTGACCATGGTAGGGTGTCACAGAGGTTTAAAAGAAGAGACTTCAAACTTCGTTGGGTGGACACTAGAAAGAGTCTGGCAACGACCACGGGGAAACCGCTTAGGCTGTATATAAGAGCCAATAAGGCTTGACTTTCCACCTCAATACGTATCTTTCTACGTGTATCTGTTAAGTGTTTCATACAAACTTGGTTTGTTGGTTTTATCCTACATGGTATGATGTGATGTGGTGGTATATTATGTGAGGATATATCTTTGAGGATCTACACGTACCACACGTGGAAAAGAGAATGTCGAAGTATAATAAATGCTCGCGTAAGGTACGGAGCGGGTTGAACAAAAGGATCAAATGAAAATATTTAATGCGACCTGACGGATTATGTTTCGAATCCTCTCATAAATGTTACTAAGATTTATTGTAGCCAAACCCAACCATACAAATTATTTCAGGCCGTTTGGTTCACTACACGGAATCACTAATGGTTTCGGTATGGATATGAGGTAGAGTAGAATCGATAATGTTGCATACATCATTAGCTATACCAATGTTTTCCTTTTTGAGATGTGAAATTTTTTATACTCATATTTTCATATTTGATGATGTAACTTACAAAATACAGTAGCTAAAAAAAACTAGTAAATGCATAAATCGAAAAATGTGTAGAAGTCTTAACCCAACAAGCCTTCATCATATAATTCACTCTCGTATCCAAGTTTAAGAAATAGAAAGAGATTTTGTAAGGCAACAAAGATATATTGGCTAAAGTCATCATCTCGTCTATGTTTGTACGTAATAGATTCTACTTGCGAGGTTTAAAAAGAAAGCTCGAGGACGTTGACAGTGATGAAGATCCGATGATATCGATGAAGAAGATTCGATGATAGTGACGACCATCTCCGATGATGAATATTAACAAGCTCTAACAAAAGTGATGAGAACTGAGAAGAGAAAACAAATCTCAACATATTAATATATAACATAAATAATATTTAGCAAAGAGATAAGAAAAAAGCTTTTGAAAATAAGATAAAACTAGAGTCGAATGATAAGGAGTTGAATTTGAAAAATAAAATAAAAATAAGAGAGAAAAATATAAAGAAGATAATATGATATCACTCAGCACTTACTTTTAAATAAAATAAAGTGTAAACTATAAAATACATCTATGTGGTTTGAACTATTTTACATAATTCATCCTTCGTTGAAAGCATTGACACTATACATCACCCTTTAGGTAAACGTTTGCCACAATACATCCCTCAGGACTAACGATGCAAATATTTCTCGTTATCTTCTGACGAGGGATGCATTTTTAAAAAGAGTTTGATTTTTTCTATTTTTTGTTTAAATTTTTTTCGAAAAAGAAAGTTTTATTTTAAAAAAAAACGAGTATAAAATCTATTCGAAAAAAGTTTTAAAATTGTTTAAATATTTAAATTTAATACTTTTTAATTTTTTTAAACATCTTTTAAAAAAATTAAACATTTATCTTTTCGAAAAGTTAAAAAAAGTTGTTTGAATTTGTTACCTTTTCTTATGATAAAAGTCATTTTTCTTAACTTTCAAAATAAAATAAATTTTAAAACATACAAATATTTTAAAATTTTTATCTTAAAAAATTACTTTTATGAAAAGATAACAAATTTAAACAATTGTTTTTTATTTTTTAAAAAGATAAACGTTCATTTTTTTTTAAAAAAATATTTACAAAAATTTCTAAAATTTTAAATTTAAATGTTTAAAAAGTTTTAAAACTTTTTTCGAAAAGAAATTTAAAGTCATCTTCTTTTTATGAAAAATAAAACTTTTTTGCGAAAAAAATTAAAAAGGAAAAAAAAATCGAAAAAATTAAACTATTTTTTGCAAAATAAATCTATCGTCAGAAGATAATGAAAAGTATTTGTATCGTTAGTCTTGAGGAATGTATTTTGACAAATGTTTGCCTAACGAGTGATGTATAGTGCCAATACTTTCAACGAGGAATGTATTATATGAAAAAGTTCAAACCACAAAAGATATATTTTACAGTTTACTTTAAAATAAATAAATGATTCTACTAACGCTTTTTTTTTACATTTTTGATTCCCTATATTTTATACCAAACGGTTATGATATAGAGTCATTGCATTCCTTTCATTTGAAACCATCAAAACAAACAGATCATGTTTCAAGACAATTTTCCAAATCAGATTAACCATTTATGCTATTGGTGACTTATAAGTTATGACAACCAGTTAGTATAAATAATTAAGGGTGGTTATTGGTACCCTTCCTAAATGGATTCTAATATCTTTTATTTTTTTATTATTTTATTATTTTATTATTTTTTTTATTTTTGTAATTTTGTTTTTTTATAAAACTGTAAAACGGAAAGTGCGGAATAAAAAATACGGAACAGAAACTAAAAAAAACTGTAAACTGTCAAAAAATACGGAACATAACCATAATTAATCTTTTATATAATAAAAAAATTAGATTATTTAAGAGTTTTAATTAAAAGTAGAGGTTGTAGAAAAAACAATTAGACCAATCATATAGCTTGATTTTGACACATAAGCAAAATCAAGCAATGTGATTGGTGAAAAAAAAGTTAAAATTGAATTGAATTTAGTCAAAATTAATAAATTTTATAGAGGAATTTAATAAAAACACACAAAGATATATGTGTCAGATATATGAGAATAAGAACTTAAAAAAGGAGGAGAGGATTAATAAAATTTTTGTAGTTGAATTTTAAATAAATTAAATAGACTTAAATGTAAACTTATAATTTTTCATATTTTTAAATAATTTTATAAAATAAACAAATGACCCCCTTAAACTTTATACCCTTTAGCTTTATATCTAAAAAATACAACATTTATATTATATTAAAAATCAACAAATCACATAATTATAAATATTCAAATAAAAACACAAATTATTGTATATTTCTATTTTGACACTTAATAAAGTCAAGCAATGCAAGCTACATAAATTATTATTAATATGACTATAAATATCAAAATGAATGCAAGACCTCAAACGTCGGTGTGAGATGAAAATAAATAGACAGATTATACATATTACAACAACATATATTGTTTCAATGTCGCCAGGTGTTACTAAACACACAATGTTTAGAAAAGAATAGCTAAAATTTTAGTTAAATAAAGTCAAATCATTTGTGCAACAAATATTTGTACAAAATATCAACTAATATTATCACGTAATGAAAAACATGTAAAACTCATGGGTCCATGAGTATCGTAACTACTTAAGTATTAAATTTTTAATGTTGTGTTATAAAATAATATTAGATATTATAAAATCATCATTTATAAATAGTGTACGTGTAAAGTTGATGTAATTGGTTTGTTGATTAATAGTAACTGTTTAGAATAAAATATCAAAAGTAAAAAAGAGTATGAAATTCGAAAAATAAAAGTTTAGGTGAGTTTATATTAATTTACACGGTGCATAGTAAAACAACAATATAATCAAACGTATAAACATTAGATATTTTATAAAAATATAATATATACATAAAATCGTAACAACAAAAATATTACTTAATATATCTTTTATATTCAAGTCCGTGCATAAACGGACATTAAAACTAGTTACTACTATATAATAAAAGATTTTTATATTAAAAAAGAAATTGACAATCTCAATCGAGAAATGATATTCAAAACTCTACCTAAATCTCATTTACTTTAATCATTTTTCAACAATATATATTTTTAATATTAAATTAATAAGGTCTTTTCTTTTTCTTTTTTATTCTATTTTATTCTCTTTTTTTTTTCTTCTATCAAGTTGGATTCAGTCGCAGATAAATAATAAAAAATTATGGTTGGTGTTTGTGTAAACCGAGTAAAAAACAATAATATATCAATAAAAAATGAAGTAATAAAAAAATAATATCTATAATTATAATATATAACTATCTATTCTATAACTATATTATAAATTATTTGGTATTTTTTAAAAATAGTAATTTTAATTTTTTAGATTTTTTTACTTATTAAATAAAACAATTTTTTGATTTCTTCTAATAATTATATACAACGAGTCTATGAGCATTTTTAACAATTTTTTATAAAAACTTTTGTAACAATTTTTAAAAATAATATTTTTAGTTTCAAATTGTAAAATCTTTTTATTTATTTATTATTTTTATAATTTAATTTAATTTATTTTTTAAAATTTTGTGCTATTTAATTTAATATCTATTTTAATATATTTTATTAACTTTGAGTTTTTTTTTTCTATTTCTAATAAGTTTATTTTAATTTTATTTTGAGTCGGTTTATTATAGAAACTAGTATTTTCAAAGAAACCAAGGGACTAATCCTGGCCACTCATTTTTTGGGACCAGATCTTAGGTTAAAAAAAGCGGAGGGACCACAATTGCAAATATCCAAAAGTTAGCAAGGACTAAATTGTAAATACCTTATCCTTCGTCTACCGCCCCTCAAAGCCCAAGAATATATTAATAAAACAAACATTTGAAGTACTCGATCGATGTATGTAGTCGCGTAATGTTTTTATTCTGTGTTGTTAGGCCGTTTACGATGTTCTGTGTTGTTGTTATGGACTGTGATGATTTTGTGATTCGATGTTTGTGTTGGAAAAGATACCTGAAAATATATCTTGATATACCTGAAAATATATCTTGATATACCTGAAAACATATCAAGATATATTTTCAGGTATATCAAGATATATATTCAGATATATACAGATATATTTGAAGTATATCTTGAATATACCTGAAAATATATCTTGATATACCTAAATATATATCTTGATATACCTGAAATATATCTTGATATATTTTCAGGTATATCAAGATATATTTTCAGATATATTCAGATATATTGGATATACTTGAAATATAAAATATATTAATAAAACAAACATTTGAAGTACTCGATCGATGTATGTAGTTGCATAATGTTTTTATTCTGTGCTGTTAGACCGTTTACGATATTCTGTGTTGTTGTTGTGGACTGTGATGATTTTGTGATTTGATGTTTGTGTTGATATAAAAAAGTTTGATCCAAGTATATCCAGATATATCAAGATATATCCAGATATAAAATACAGATATAATATACAGTTATATACAGTTATATCTAGATACATTTTAAAAAATGATATTGATTATATCTGTATATAATATACAGTTATATCCAGATATATATAACAAAAATAAAAATTATCAATATACATTTATCTAATGATATCTTACTTTAATTATTTTTCAGAGGTACCTGCTTGCAAAACACATGTATCATTACAATCATCCAAACGCACCAAAAGTACATTATTACCTTGAAGAAGCAACTGTCTTGAAACTGAAGTGGATGGCAAAAGATGAAAAGATAGACTGCGGTTTATATATGTTGTTGCACATGGAGCTCTATAAAGGACAATGGACGTCAAAATGGATCACAGGACTCTACCCTGAAAATCACATAAATCATCGAGAGCAGATGGACAATTTGAGGGCTAGAATAGCAACAAAAATATCACTACATGATATAAACAACCTAAAGAATAAAATGTCTAAATATGCAAGAAAGATGACCGAAGAGTAAGCTGAAAAACGAGAAAGTAACATCAGCTAACGAATTAATACTTTCGATTTACCATTTTTTTTAAGATAATTTGTTTACAATACCATAAACTCGTATGTATTCATTTAATGATCACTGGTTTACTTAGCTCTGTTTTTTTTAAACAATAATAAATGCAGATATAAAACAATTGTTCTGTATATATCTTGATATACATGGAATATATCTTTAAATATATCTAGATATACATGGAATATATCTTTAAATATATCTAAATATAAAAGTAGGAGATTTAGAGATTGGAGAAGAACAAGTTTATTTATTTATATCAAGATGTAAAACAAATATATCTAGATATAAAACAAGTATATCCAGATATAAGACATGTATATCAAGATATAAAAAGGTATATCAACATATAAAAAGGTATATCTAGATATAAATAACAGTGTAACAGTGTAACAGTGTTTGATATCTAGATATAACCATGATGTTTATAACTAGATATAAGAAGATGTTTATATCAAGATGTAAAATAAATATATCTAGATATAAAACAAGTATATCCAGATATAAGATACGTATATCAAGATATAAAAAGATATATCAACATATAAAAAGGTATATCTAGATATAAATAACAGTGTAACAGTGTAAAGTGTTTTATATCTAGATATAAACAGGATGTTTGTAACTAGATATAAGAAGATGTTAATATCTAGATATAAAACAAATATATCTAGATATAAAACAAGTATATCCAGATATAAGACACATATATCAAGATATAAATAACAGTGTAACAGTGTTTTATATCTAGATATAAAACAAATATATATGGATATAAAACAAGTATATCCAGATATAAGACACATATATCAAGATATAAATAACAGTATAACAGTGTTTTATATCTAGATATAAAAACAAGTATATCCAGATTTAAAACAAGTATATCATGATATAAGACACATATATCTAGATATAAAACCAGAACACCTGGATATAAATAACATTGTAACAGTATAACAATGTTTTATAAACCAAAAGATACATTAAAAAACGTTCAATATGAATATAAGTACATATATAAAAACAAATTCACAATACATTAGTGTTAATCCAGTTTGATTATATAATCATCAGAATTAAGGGACCAAAAAAAAAACAAAATCACACTTGGATTGGAGCAGATCCACGCTCAGCTGAATTAGATCCCCCAGTACCTTGTCCCGACACATTGCCTGTTTGATCAGTATTATTCTTCTTTGTTGCATCCTGGGAAGCAAGACTCGCAGCATATACAAAATCTGCATTGTCCTTCTGTGGACATTTAGCCCTTGTGTGTTCCAAACTGAAGCAAATAGTACATCCCATTTTCTGTCTATTTTGTTTTTTCTTCTTAACAACCGCTTTCTCTCTTGCACTAATAATACGCACCTGCTTCTTACGAACCTTTGGTACGCCTGATGGGTTATGCACGTTAACAACATCAGGTTCTTTAACTCCCATAAAATCTTCGATCATTTGAGCAAGTGAACGTCCTCCAGTAACTGGCAACTCAGCCTCAAACTCTGATTTTACGGCTTTCATCTTATTTACAAAAGAAGCCAATTTTTTCGGGTGATCCCTCAACAAATGAATACATGAATCAAAAATACCAGTAGCCTCAATTGATAGCCTTTCAAATTCTTCATTCTTTTCGCCATATCGATTTTTTTTGTTCCTCAAATCAGGAGGAATCAAATCTTTTGTCCAACGCCTAAGAATATATTCATCTGGTATGCGAGACACATTACAATTCTTGAACACACAAAAAGTGTGTCGACATAGAATACCACATCGAATAAACAGCTGGCAAGAACACGAAACTGAACTATCTTTTTCATTATACATCACCTTGGGGAAAAAAAACAAATGCATATCATTAAATTGATATTTATATCCATATATACACTAATTCAACCTATATCTATATATAAAGAAAGTCATATATTTTAAACTACTATTTATATCTAGATATAACACATAAAATAAGATAGAATTATTAAAATTATTATTTATATCTAGATGTAGAGTCACTTTGTTTTTTTTGAAGTTCATACTTATATCCAGATATAAAGTAATTTAGTTTCTTATAAAATTATTATTTAAGTTTACTTTTATATCTAACCTTGTTACTTTCTTATAAAAATAAAACTTGGGAAAAAAATATATTCTTGGGAAAAAAGTATGTACCTTGTAAATTCTTTTCGTGTTTTGGTACAAATTAATCTCTTTAACAACATCCTTTGAAGAAATTTCATCATCGACAACTTTCACTTCAATCACTTCAGGAACAGGAATGTTATCTGGTAGTTGCTCAAAAATATCACACTCATAATAACCATCATTTGATTTCATATCTTTAACTGAACATAGCCATGAGCATGCAACAATCTCCTTTTGAACAAGAGTAAAAAGCTTGCGAGTGTAAACATTAGAAGCATGTACTTCAATAGGCAACGGTGTGAGCAACGTAGGAAAAGAATCAAGCGACTGATGATCTAAAACTTCTTGATTATATCTCTGCCTATCCATTGCAGATTCAAAAGACAACATAAACTTCACGAGGGTCGAACCAGGTCTCAAGAAATAATTAAAGAAAGAATTTTCGCTTTCAGAACGAGATGTTGTCCTCATCTACCCACATAGAGGACAATCAATAAAAAAGGCAGGAATCCATAACTCTCTCAAAGCATACATCTTGGTTAGCCATTTGTGCCCGACAAGGTTAAACTCAGTCATAAGATTATTCCATCTAATCTCAAATACCGCAGGCTTAATATACATATTCCACACAAGCTTGCCAAACTTTTCTTCGAAATCAGTATCATCATAAACTTTGGACACAATCTGAAAAAAATAATTTTTTTTGAAGAATTTGTTAATTTATATCTAGATATAAAGTAACAAAATTTTATAAATTGTAATATATATACAGATATAAATAAAAGACATAATATCTATATAGCCATGTATATCTAGATATAAAATAAACTCAGCTTTATATCAAGATATAAAAATAAATAACATCTTTAAAGTAACACAGATTTTATTTATTTTTATATCTAGATATAAAGTAACACAGATTTTTAAATTACCCTTTATATATAGTTATAAAGAAAACTCATATTTAAAATTTGATTTATATCTGGATATAAAGCAAGTCACAAATTTTCAAATACAAAAAGATTATGAGATATTGTTAATTTATAACTCAAAAAGTACCTTTCTTGGTAACTTATACATTATATGCCACATACAGAGCCTATGTTTAGTTCCAGGGAGCTCAGCAGCAACAGCCTTAAGCATTGAACCATCTTGATCAGTCACAATCATATTAGGTGGTCTACCTAAAGCTTTCTTAAATGCTCGTAGTAACCATCCATAAGCTTCTGCAGTTTCTCTCTTAAGAAGCCCAGCACCAACAGTAACACATCTTTTATGATTATCAATTGCAGTGAAGGGAATAAACATCATCTTGTATCTGAAAAAAATGAAAAACTTATTACTTATTTTATATCAAGATATGGATAACAATTAAAAAATTATAACTGCATTTATATCAAGATATAACTTCATTTAAAAATTTATATGTAAGTTTATATCTAGATATATAGTAACTCTGTTTTTCATATCTAGATATATAGTAAGTCTGCTTTTTATATCTAGATATATAGTAACTCTGTCTTTTATATCTAGATATACGTTTTATATCTAGATATAAAATACATGAATTTTTAACTCCTGATTTATATCTAGATATAACAATAACAATTTGTACATAATATATAGATATAAATAAAATTTAAAATTGAGTTTACATTATATCTAAATATATAAAAAAAATTAAAATGTAGAAAAAGAAAGAAGCATACTTGTTAGTTCTGTAAGTCGCATCGAAGGAAACAATATCGCCAAACTCTTTGTAGTTGCACTTGGCAACCTCATCCGCCCAAAACATACCACACAATTCAGCATTCTCAACAAAATAATCAAAAGAAAAGTCTTTTGTATACTTTAAACGCTCCTCCATACGATTGATTAGCATCTGAGCATCACTATCCCCTATAAAACAGTTCACACCATTTGTGAAATTCTTAAACTCAACTTGGGTACCGTGAACTAGTGTGGATGACCCTTTCAAACTTGTATACAACTGATGAGTTCGAATACCACCAAGGTTTGAATTCAAAGCTTTCATGATAAAAAGTTGCTCGGTATAAGTCAACTTCTTTTCAGCTTTAGACAAATGTTTATACTCAGGCTTATCAAGTTGATGATTATGTTCCATGTCAAAAGTAGTTAACTTATACCTTGTAGTATTAGGGATCAAAGTAAACACAGCACGTGCAGTACAACCACATACCCTAAAATTGGAAGTCCTTATTCGTCTATCACCCTTCTTGCCATCTAAAGTATTCAAATAAACACCCTTCGGACAACCTTCCCTATTACAAACCAGAGTCTTTGACTTCACAAATCCGCTCCTTAAACGTTTCTGATTAGATTTTCTAACCCCAAAACCTCCAGCTGCAGCATACCTTTTATAAACACTTATGCATTCCTCAACAGAATCATACTCGGCATTTACATCTGGAAACACACTCTTCGAAACACGAGGAACCCAATAAAATGATTCATCCGGACCTTTAATCAACTCATGATGATCAACCGATTTAGATGTTTTCACATGATTAGAAGCTGCTAAAAAATAAAACAATCAGAACAAGATAAAAATGACAAAGTCAAAATCTGGCTTATTGTATATACATATATAGATTACAGATATTGAGGTCATTTATCTGTCAATTATATCCAGATATACTTTATATATATCCAGATATTAAGGTCAATTATCTGTTAATCATATCCAGATATACTTTATATATATCCTGATATACTTTATATATATCCAGATATAGATTACAGATATTGAGGTCAATTATCTGTTAATTATATCCAGATATACTTTATATATATCCAGATATACTTTATATATATCCATATATACTTCATATATATCAAGATATACATTACAGATATTGAGGTCAATTATATGTCTACTACAAAAACAAATCGTTGACTTAAAAACTAGAACGCCCACCATGGGGCTCGAACCCACGACCACAGGGTTAAGAGCCTAGGAGAAACTTTATCATCACAGAACATATTTTCAAATCAGAAGAACTAGAGGGGATAACATATTATCTCACTTTTACTAATAACAGTAACATGTTTAATCTTATCGGAAATAGCAACATAATGTCTCGATATCTTAGCAATCATAGCAACAATTAGATAAACGATGTTGCAATTAGCCTAGTATAGGTTACATTATATCAAAGTATTATTAGAAGATAAATAGGTTTGTTGCTGCATAAAAAGTATGCTACTGTGACTGGCAAAGAATGAGCGTATGTTGTTATTAAATGTTGATAAGTTTGTTGTATAACTGGTAAAAGTGTCTAAGTACGCTGCTATTTTGCTCAATTATCAAACTAGAGAATCATGCCACTTCTATCGAAAACTTAAGACTGCATTTTCATCTTCATAGTCAAAAGGGTCATCTTTTCAAAATCAACACCACATAACATAAACTGTAACTTTGTAAGCAAAAGCTGCTAAGAGACCATACAAGGATACTACGGTCATGGCTCCTCAATAAAGCTATGAGCCTCCTTGCACAGCGACTCATTTGAACATATCATCGAAGCTAAAACCCTAATGGTCTTCTAAAAATATACTACAAATAAAACATTATACCTAAAACTATCCATGATATACTTTATATATATCCAGATATACTTTAAATATATCCAGATATAGATTACAGATATTGAGGTCAATTATCTGTTAATTATATCCAGATATACTTTATATATATCCAGATATACTTTATATATATCCAGATATACTTTATATATATCCAGATATACATTACAGATATTGAGGTCAATTATATGTCTACTACAAAAACAAATCGTTGACTTAAAAACTAGAACGCCCACCATGGGGCTCGAACCCACGACCACAGGGTTAAGAGCCAAGTAACTGCTAACTTTTGTCCATCATACTTAAATTAATCCACCTATGTCCATCATAGGGCTGTTATGAACCAGTTCTACCTTATTGTAAGTCAAGTAACTGCTAACTTTTGTTTTTATTCAAGTTTCCTATATACCATGGACTCTAAGAAATTTGAAGCTCTAGAAGATGAAGATTGGGTTGAAGCGTTGAAGGAAGAATTTACCGAGAGCGTTGAAACTCTTTTGATATATTCAACCCGTTGCTTTATATGAAGCTTTCTAACTTTAATAAGGGCACCATTCAAAAGTTCTAAGTTCCTTATATAAAGCCTGCTTAACGTAGTTTATCCACATTTTATCAAGCACAAAATAATGACAGAAAATTCGGCCACAAAAAAATATTATACATTCAGGCAATAGACTACAATCAGTATCAAGCATATCATTAAACTTGCACTCAATAGCACCAAATCACAATATTGTTATTTAGGGGGTGTTTGTTTTCGCTTATATAGGGCTTATGGCTTATGTGGTTTCGGCTTAAGTTTCATCAGTTCTGATTTACATAAATTCCAACATCCACTACTTGCTAACACAATTAAACCTAAACCTATGAAAGTATAAGTCTTAGCCCAACCAAGCCTTAGTACTCTCACTAACAGCATGCTTAGCCAACTCCCTTGAAGAAAGAGTGTTCTTCTTATTGTACCTCACCAGCTTCGAACTCTTAGCAGCCAACTTCTCGAAAATATCATTAATAAACGAATTCAACTGAAACTTGTTGTATATCTTGATATACTATTCAGCTTAACATCAAAAAGCTTAAAAAAAAGCTTAAAAAAAGCTTACCATATCAAATAACTTACATTTAGCTTATCCAGTATGTATAATATATTCAGCTTAACATAAGAAAAAGCATAATAAGCAGAAGGATAAATAATAAATAACTTACATTCACAACTTTGATCACGATCATCAGATCCAACATCAAACGAACTGCAATCACCACGAGATCCATCATTAAACGAATTACAAACACCTCGGGATCCATCTACAAACGAATTACAATCACCTAACGAACCATTATCATCTTCCCCATCTAAAACCGCAGGTTCATTCAAATCAATAACCATTACTGTGTGTAACGGTGTGTAATTTGATCAATTATAATAAGTGGGTAACTGACAGAAGATGGTGGATTGATTATAGTGGATGATGGTGGATGATGGTGGATCGATGGTGGATCTTGAGATTATGGTGGATGGTGGTGGATCGATGGTGGATGATGGTGGACCGATGGTGGATCGATGGTGGATCGATGGTGGATCGATGGTGGATCGATGGTGGATCGATGGTGGATCGATGGTGGATTGATTATACTGGGTAACTAACAGAAGAGAGAAAAACTGTTACACAGTTACAACTGTGTATATTTTTTAAAAAGGACTAAATTGCAAATACTTAAAAGTATGTTTTCTTGATTAAATCTTAGATTAATTCTGGCCATTGGATGAAAGATCAATGAAGGGCTAGGATGAGTCCCTTGGTTTGTTAGAAAAAACAAGTTTGTAAAATAACTTTTGCCTTTTATTTTTCACAATTTTAACGAGAAATATGAACACAAACCTAATAAGTAAAAAAATAACATTTATATGTGAAAAAAACTTATCGTCAAATATTCGCCGCTAAATAACGCGAATACCATTAATTAAATTGAATGAGATTATAATAAATAGAACGCATAAACCACTTGTTTTCAAGTAAGCTTGTTATATTTATTTATACTATTGACTCTTGGAAAAAAAAAAAAAAAAAAAAAGCTCTTCAACACCGTTTAACCTAAATTCTTCAAGTAAGCTTCTTTTCAATTTCTTTTTTCTTTAATATTTATGCTTTTTCTTCAATTTAACAAAATGGGTTTTGTTTTTATGTTCTGGGTCATGTTTTATATTCCATTCTAAGCTAATGTAATGTTTTTAAATGTGGTATCTTAATGTGTCTGCCAACTGTTTGATATAATGCCTGAACCAAAAAGCTGGTGTTTGGTTCTGAAAATTAGCGAATTTGTGGATTTGGAGATGAGGTGTTACTAGTTGTTAGTTTAAGTTAGTGGTTTGATGTATTTTAGCCTTTTTAAGGGGTGTTTGTTTCAGTTTATATAGCCGGCTTACCTCTTATTTGGTTTTGACCACTTTTTTTTGGCTTGTTTTCAACTTCTGGGCGTATATAAGTTTATTATGACACAATGAACTTATATAAGCCGAAAAGTTTCAAAATAAGCCACAAAAAGTGAGCTTATGAAACAGAAGCCCAGTCTCAAATAAGCCATAAGCCGAAACAAACACGGCCTAAGTATTTTGGTGACCATGGTTTCCGACCTTTCGGCCGACTAATCCACCGCATAGACTCAAATCAGGTTAAGAGAGGCTGGCTTGAACGCTGTAGGTTGTTTGCACATAGCTGGATTTTGAACTTGAGACCTCACACATTTAAGTGATGATAGTCACAAGCCTTTTGCCACTAGGCCACTGCTGAGTGGTTCCTTTTTAAGCATGTGTAATAATAATGCATTTGATTTGTCAAGTGTTTAACTATCTCGAAGGTGGCCTAGTGGTACGGTGTCCCAGAGATTTAAAAGAGCAGAGTTCAGACCTCGTTGGGTTTGACGCCAGAAAAAGTCCGGTAACGGCCACGGGAAAACCGGTTAGGTGATGAAACTCGTGGGCTATTGGAGTCTTGGTCTGTTTTAAGTGTTTTGGTGACCGTGGTTTCCGACCTTTCGCCCTACTAATGGCGTAACCACTAGGTTGTTTGCACATAGCTGAATTTTGAAATTGAGACCTCACACATTTTTAAGTAATGATAGTCGCAAGCCTTTTGCCACTAGGCTACCTACTGACTGGCTAGTTCTTTAAGAATCACCAACTAGCCTAGTGGTAAGGTTCTTGGGTTTTAAACAAGAGGCCGAGGGTTCAAAACCTCACTAGGTGTGTACATTTTGGGGTTCCAGGGAAGGGTCGGAAACGGTCCCGGGATTAACACGGTAAGGCCGTGTACGTCTAGGGAAAAAAAGGATCGCATTCCCCGGGTGACTTAAACAGGGAAAACCACATTCGTGTAACCTCTTTAGGTGTTTACTCGACTTCCCACCTCAACACGGATCCTTCTACGTTTATTTGTTAAGTGTTTGTAAAGTATAACAAGCAAACTTGGTTTGTTGGTTTGATCCTACTTGGTTTAATCCATTGTTTCGCTGTTGGTTTGATCTGTTATCTTACGAGTTGAATTGTACTAGTCGAGTCAACCTACACATACAACGGGTAAATCTGTTATAGAAATTATTTTTTAGTGGCCCAGTTTACAACAGAAATTAATTTCAATAAGTAAGTTTTTATATGAAGAAAGTGTACCTCATAGACCGTGAATACTTCCAGCATATAACACCATCGTTGCAAAACTCGCTAGGTGGTACCGGAGCCGTCGGTTACTAAGTAGCGAGCTGTTGGCCTAGGCGGAGAAGTACTCAGATTGGATTTTTATGTATAAATTTCGGAATTTTATGTATCACACGACCGTAAGAGCATAGAGTCCCCAGAATTCTAGAAATATGTCTAGAACCTTTAACAACGTTTTCCAACTAATAAAAAACTGAGTTTTGCCAAACTGATTTTTTGGCTAATTCTGCGCAACATGTGGCAAATTTGAATTTCGAGCTGTATTCCTTTTTTCAAAATTTGAACTGTTGTTGGAACTCATTACAGGCCGGCATGGCGAATAGCAAGTATGAGTATGTGAAGTCCTTTGAACTTGAAGATGAAGTGATGTATCCTAACCTGATTGTAGTCCGGATTTATGGTCACAATTTTGAAAGGTATTACTGTGTTCTTCTTACTTTTCACCCTAGGCTACAATTATGACACTGTAAAATTTTGTTTATTGAAACTCTTGTCGTTCTAGGCTACCTTAACTTGTACTTATTATTTATTAGTTATGATTACTTGTAACCATCCTACCTGATTTGGCAGATTCTCTGAAATTAACGAGTTTGAAAAACCGAATGATGAAAGAGCTCTAAATTTGATGAATTTCTGTGCAACCTCGGTGATGGAGCAGTACCCTGATATTGTCTTTGCTTATGGTTATGGCGACGAGTATAGGTGAGATTCAAATGTCAAATCTCCTACTTTATCGATGAGTACATAACAAAAATTTTATATATGAAATATTAATTATAGTATTCTGGTGTTGCCTGCAGTTTCATCTTAAAGAAGGAAACCAAATTTCACCAAAGACGTGAAAGGTAATTAAATATATGAGATCTTTTTTTCAAGATTTTTTTTGGAATCATATTTTTTTTAGTGTGCCTGCCTTAACGATGAAGTTGAAACTGCAGCAAGATTCTTTCAATCATTGGATCCTTCTTCACATCGTTGTTTGTAAAAAAATGGAAAGAATTCTTTCCTCAAAAGGACATGAGATCTACTCCCCCTTTTAGGGCTCGAGTCATAACCTGCCCATCAGTCGACACTCTTCAAGCATATCTTGCATGGAGACAAAGAGAACGTGAGTATTTACTTTGCTCACCCTGCTTGTACACCTATGTGAGTGATTACTTAAATGACCCTGCATGTTCTTCTAGGTCATTCCAACAATATGTACAATACGTGCTTCTGGATGTTGGTTAAAAGTGGAAAATCAGAAATAGAGGCACGGGAAAAGTTGAAGGTGTGTATTTTTTATATGCTTAATGTAGGTATCTCATTTGTTGAAGAAAAAGGCGATAATGTTTAAAATGCATAATATAGAATACTAATATCTTAGACAGCAATTTAGAAATCATGTATCTAAATTGCACCTTGATAGTGCTTAGAAGTTATTAAATTAGTAGTTGATTGATTATCGTTTCTTAAGTTTCGACTTCTTTATGATATTATGCTGCATATCCCACATGGCTTCTAATATTCTATATGGCTAATATATAGGATACCAAAAAGGAAGAAAAAAACGAGATGCTATTCCATGAATTCGGTATTAATTACAAAAATCTTCCAAGCATGTACCGCCAGGGTTCCTGCATTCTCAGGACAGAGGTTTGTATTCTATCTGACCTTTTTTTTTTTTTTTATATATTCAATGTTTAAAGTAATGCATAAATTTATGAGGTGCACATAATTTTTCAAAAAGTTCTGCACTACAATATTTCTAATACTAAACTTACCTTTCACTCAGGTTGATGAAACCTTTGAGATCGATGACAGTGAAGCCCCTGTCATAAGACTTCGGACGAGGCTCATAGTTGTCCATTCTGTAAATATAGCCTCAAAAACGTTCTGGAATGGTTATTCCTGTCTTTGCAAGGAGATTGGTTGTTTTGAGCAGAATGTCAATAATATAAAACCGGAGTATATTAAATTGTTTCAGTTCGATAAAAAGTTGCTGCCATATACTTGGGCTGTCATACGAATAGATGGCTCTCATTTTCACAGGTAAAACCATATTATGAAAAAGTACAAATGCTATAGTAAATTTAGTTTTCTTAATTCTATTTCTTGTATTCCTTTCTACCAGGTTTTCTGACGTTCACGCATTTGAGAAGCCTAATGACGAGCAAGCTCTGAAACTCATGAACTCATGTGCAATTGCTGTGTTAGAGGAGTTTAATGACATTGTATTTGCATACGGAGAGAGTGATGAATACAGGTAAAACTTTAAATTAATTTTATATTCATTGATCCTGTGCTAATGTGTAGTTGGTAATTAGTGTCAACGTTTTTTGATTTTCAGCTTTGTTTTAAAGGGGAATAGTCAGCTTTTTCAAAGACGTGCCAGGTAAGATATGCGCCTTTAGTTCAAGTTAGAATGGTACGAATGTCTTTTCAAGTTTGTAATTAATATTGGTCTTCTTATCCTCTTAATCCTTGCAGTGAAATAGTATCTGCAGTTTGCTGCTTGTTCACGGCTACATATGTGATGAAATGGACAGAATTCTTCCCGCAAAAAGAATTGAAGTGTTTACCAACTTTTGATGGAAGGGCTGTCTGCTATCCAACATATGCGATTATTCGAGATTATCTAGCTTGGAGACAAGTTGACTGTGAGTAAATTTTGGCATCTTTCTCTTCATTTTATTTAATTATTTTTCTTCGGGCTAATGTATGTGGAGGCCTACTAATCAACCTATATTCATTTAGGTCACTACCATATCTAAACTACTTTTTACTCCACCTAAATATGTTTTTGGTTTCATCAAATACCGATTCCGGCCAAAAACATGTTGGATGACGAAAATGACTTCAAAAAGTTTCTGAGCGTCAGGCTTATTAACATCCTTGTACAATTGTCTTGTTATTCATTTGTCAAAATTGATCACATAGTTTTACTGATTTATCCCTTGCATGCCATTTTTGTAAGTTGTTCGTTTTTTTCAATTGGTGCAGGTCACATAAACAATCAGTATAATACTTGCTTTTGGATGCTTGTCAAGTCAGGCAAGACCACAAGGGAAGCTCAAAGCAAGTTAAAGGTCCCAACTTTCCTTGCATTTCCTATGTATTTACTTAACTTTTTTTATAATATATGATAAGTCTGAAATTACGGCCAGCTACAAATTTGCACCTACAATGTAAGTTTCATAGATGGGCTGAAAGTTTGTCCATCTCTCTTTGTATCTGATTACTTTAAGTCTTTAACTACTGTTCTTTTTTAATGAGAATGTTTGTTATGCAGGGGACTCAAACGCAAGAGAAGAATCAGATGCTCTCTGAGTTATTCGGTATCGATTACAGTACGTTACCCATCATGTTCCGCAATGGTTCTTGTGTATTCTGGGACAAGGTCATCTCTCTATCTCTCTCACACAGCAAACTTGTAGTTTTCTTTTGTTTTAAAACGGCAATTTTTTGCACAAATATACCAGTATTCCACCTATCTCACAACCCACAACACTTGCAAACCACTGGCAAAGAAATGATTTAGATATCTGTAGACCTCCAAAATATATCAGTTCATTTTTCATTTAGTCAATATATTTTAAAAATCATTATTAAAACCACCATCCCTTTTGAATTTGTTTCTTTTAGTAATTTGACTAGAAAGAACCCTATAAGGTTGAATGGCTGAATGAATTTTACAGCAGTTTTATAAATTGGACGACTTTTGTAACGATTTAAAATAGAACTGTAGTGAAAGTATGTTGTTATGTTATTGTAATTTGCCTGTTACCTTTTTCTGTAATAGTAATGCATGATCTAAACCCGAGTCTTATGATTATGTCCAGGAGATGACAGCGACAGATAATGGAGTTATTGCAAAATCTCTCAAGAAAATAGTCGTGGAACATTCAAATATAATTGAAGATGACTTTTGGGAGGCACATCCGCTCATACTTGAAGAGACATCGCGAAGGCCCTGATACTTTAATATGACATGATACATAGGGATGTGCATACTTCGCTGGGCTTACCCTTCGGTTACTGAGTCAACTAGATTGAGTTACCCCCTTGGTGATGATTTACAACTTGGCGTTCAAACAGGCTGTGTTTGATTAACCTAACCTTGTGCTAGAATATTATATCTACTTATTTACTGCTATAACTAACTTATTGTGTTAGTATAACGGGGTGGAACACACTAATTCGCTATGCATTACAACTCCTTGCCAAGTCTATTTTTTGCCTTCAAGTTTTTACTCTCTAGAGTTGTATATATTTGACTTGTGATGACAATTATGCTATACAAAACTGTGAAGTTTTGCTGAATCTGCTGATATGCATTACAACTCCTTATAATTGATAGTCAAAACATGCAAAAAAGCTGTGTTCTTTACTGGAGTTTCCCCTCTTGTTGGGCTTAGAGAAAGTGGATTTGTTGCGGGACAAGCTGCATTGAAAGCTGAAGCGAGCAAAGTTGCTAAACACGAGAAAGCATGTTTGGAGAATCAACACGTGTTCATCCCTTTTGCTTTTGATACATTTGGTTTCCTAGCACCGAAAGCGATGGAGTTTTTGAGTAGGGTTCAACGGGTTGTGCAAAGTAATGTTTCCAACTCTAAGGCACAAAACTTTATTTTTAGTAGGATTGGTTTTGCCATCCAAAAAGGGATCGCGGCGCAGCTTGTTGCTCGTTTGCCCACCATTTTATTGTAAACGTTGATATCTCAAAAAAAAAAAAAAAAAAAAAAAAAAAACCCATAATCTGTTTGTAAGATATTAATTCGGAGCTTGGTAGTCCTGAGACTCGTGGTAAGACCATTTGAGGTGGTAATTAATGCCGCTGGAAGACGTTCAAGCCAGTGGTAAGAATCATTTGAGGTGGTAACTAATGTCACCGGAAGACGTTCCAGCCTATTGCTAACTTGACCGCGAAAGAAAAATTGGAACAAGTGTAAACACAAGTTTGCATTTTCCGTGTCCTTAGTGGCAAGGGAGTCCACTAAGAAAGTTCTTAAGATGTTGGTTCGGATCTTCGGACCGAAGATCGTGGAAGGAACATCTGTTTTGAACCAACCCGATGTGTCAGATCTTAGAGCCACCGCTGTCCCCGGGTTTTTTTTTGTTGTGGGGGGGGGGGGGGGGGGAAGGGGGGGGGGGGGGTGACAATGGTGTTTCGATAGCCCTCATGGGTAAGTTTGGAATAACTTCTTGTGGATCTCCGTCAACCATGACGATCAACGAAGGAGATTACGAACAAATTTAAAGACACTAACAAAGTGATACACTACAAGAAAGCTAATAAACAAAAATAAAATGAGAGATGATCTCACCCGGAAGGAATTGTGCGAGTAAACTAAACTAGTCGGTCACTAAACCAAACTATTTATCAGCAACGACGCCAAAAACTTGATGCGTGAAAGGTGCAACACTGAAGTTTTACGATGCCCAGGCAGTGTACCTGATCGTTGTAGTGTAGTATAGGCAAAGACTCAGGGTTGTTCATTCTTTAGATGAATATCGTGAGAGGTTTGTGTCGAACGTACAATGGTCTAGGGGTGGGAAAGAATATTATTTTATATTATATATTTTATTAAAGCAACAAATTTTATCGGGTATAAAGAAGGTTTTGACTAACAAATTACTATTATTTATCTAATTGATGAGAATTTCAAGGTGAAACAAACGTGTTCATCTAATCATGCATTACTCCCTACAATGTTTTTCCACATTTTTTAGTTATCTTAGTGTCAGGGTTGGTATATCCATATCAAGAAGTAGGTTGTGAGATGATGTCATTTATAAAATTTCTTTACGCCTCTAGAAATAGAAAACTAATATCTCTATTGGAGGTCGTCTTATTTTAATTAAATCATTTTTTAGCTCCTTGTCTTTATACTATATGTCGATTTACAATGCTCCCATGAGTGTTTTTCATAAAATGGAATCCATTAGCAGGAAATTATTCAATGGTCTTGATATTAATAAATGAAATGATTGGGTGGCAGAAAATTTGGCGTCAAAAGGAAAAGGTGGACTTGGAGTTTCTGGTTTTTTTTTCTCATTACCGTGCTCTCTTATTCGAATGGTGTTTCGATAGCCCTCATGGGTAAGTTTGGAATAACTTGTTTTGGTACGTATGGGGGGAACTCCGTCAACCATGAAGATCAACGAAGGAGATTACGAACAAATTTAAAGACACTAAGAAAGTGATACACTACAAGAAAGCTAATAAACAAAAATTAAATGATAGATGATCTCACGGAAGGAATTGTGCGAGTAAACTAAACTAGTCGGTCACTAAACCAAACTATTTCTCAGCAACGGCGTCAAAAACTTGATGCGTGCAGGGTGCAACACTAAAGTTTTATAATGCACAGACAGTGTACCTGATCGTTGTAGTGTAGTATAGGCAAAGAATCAGGGTTGTTCATTCTTTAGATGAATATCGTGAGAGGTTTGTGTCGAACGTACAATGATCTAGAGGCGGGAAAGAAGATTATTTTATATTATATATGTTACTAAAGCAACAAATTTTACCGGGTATAGAGGAGGTTTTGACTAACAAACTCTATTATCTACCTCATTGATGAGAATTTCAAGGTGAAACAAACGTGTTCATCTAATCATGCATTACTCCCTACAATATTTTTCCACATCTTTTAATTATCTTAGTGTCAGGGTTGGTACATCCATATCAAGGGTTAGTACATCCATATCAAGAAGTAGATTTTGAGATGAGGTCATTTATAAAATTCCTTTACGCCTCTAGAAATAGAAAACTAATACTCTCTATTGGAGGTCGTCTTACTTTAATTAAATTAGTTCTTAGCTCCTTGTCTTTATACTATATGTCGATTTAGAAAGCTCCCATGGATGTTTTTCATAAAATGGAATCCATTCGCAGGAAATTCTTCAATGGTCTTGATATTAATAAAAGAAAATTTTCTATGATTGGGTGGCAAAACATTTTGGCGTCAAAAGGAAAAGGTGGACTTGGAGTTTCTGTTTTTTTTGCTCATAACTGTGCTCTCTTATTCGAACGGGTGTGGAGATTCTGATCTCAAGAGACGTCGCTTTAGTGTCGTTTTATTGTAGCTGTGCATGGTGATCAGGATGCTCTTCTCAATCCAAATCTATTGTCCGTTCATCCTTGGATTAATATCATTCGAGAACTTCGATCTCTGTCCCTTAAGGGTATTGATTTGCATTCTCTAATGAAGAATAAATTGGGTAATGGTTCTAATACTTTATTTTGGGAAGAATCATGGATTATAGATTCTCCTCTTATGCATATTTATCCTTGGTTATTTGATCTAGTGTGTAAAATGCGTATTACCGTGGCGGAAATGTTTTGGAATATCCCTCTAACTCATTCGTTTAGAAGAGCCCCACGTTGAGGTTTGGAAGAAGAGTAATATCTTATTTTTGTTGATAATGTTGATTCAATCATTCTTTCTAATGCCATCGATAGATAGGTGTGGTCGATATGATTGATTCATCGGGTTAGTTCTCAGTTAAGTTTGCTCGTTCGTTCATTGATGATTTGTTATTGCCTACGGTAGGTTCTCCCACTAAATGGGGGTGAATGTTGTCCCCTTAAAGATTAATATTATTGCGTGAAAAAATGTATTTGGAGAAGTTACCAACTAGGTTAAACTTTTCTTTTCATGGATAGATATTCCACTATTAGTTTCCCTATTTGTAGCTTCGCTGTCGAGTCTTGTGCCCAACTTGCTTCTCTTTTCTTGTAGCATAGCTAATTCTCTTTATCGTAAAGTGGCTCGGTGGTGTGATGTGGATATCCCTGATTTTTTATCCTATGAAGATTGGATCACTTGCTTTACTTCTCTTTGTGATGTGGTATATGTACATGGGCTGATCTTGTACATTTTGTATATAGTTTGGTATGTTTGTGCTTGTTTTGAAAAGTTTCTATGGAGAGTTGAAGTGGTATTTTGGAGTATATAAACTCCTTCCTATCTTGTTAGTGATCTAGTATTGAGAGTGTTGTAATGAGGTATTATTGTTGTGAGTGAATATTGTATTTTTGATGTTGCATCCATTTGGGAACAACCTATATTTTCTTTGTATTTATTGGTGAGCATTTAGTTAAGGACTCATCTTGAAGTAATCAATGAATCATCAAAGCGGAGGTTGGTTAGGTGATAATAATAGTTCTTGTGTTGTGATTATTTGTTTTTACAAGGTATCAGAGCTAGCAGTTACTCCGATTGTTAGTTCTTGATTCACTGTAAACCTAGGGTTTCGACTTAATTGGTAGTTTTGATCGTAGCCGTGTTCTGAGGTTTGTTGATGGTTGGATCTTGATCCAATTGTGGTTTATTTGACAATTTGTGTTCTTGAACTAAGGTGGATTAAGCTGTTTTCTAAAACCATTATTTGCTTGATTTAAGGACCGATTGTTTGGTGATTCTTAGAGTATTTCTAGGATTGTCTCTCTTTTCTTGAATAAGTCAATCAAGAAGGGGGAGGGCAGGGGAGAGGGGGGGGGGGGGGGGGGGGGGGGGGGGAGTGTGGTGTTTTCATTTGTTTCTTGGATAACTCGCAGCTCTATAACACCTCTCACGCTCTTTTTATTACTTTAGTTCTTCTCTTGCTTAGTTTGGTTGAGATTAGGGCTAGAGGCACAACTGGTGTTGTGATTTTGTTGTTGAGGGTTTGCTTCTTGGATTTGTTGCTCTCTTGATCCTCTTAGTCTTTTTTCTGCCCTTTACTTATCACTTTAGTGGCTAGGATATGGGAACGCCAACTGGCTAGGAGTTTGTTTCTTTTCTATTTTCTTATTGTTCTTTCTGTTTTGTTGGTTTTTTATTTTTCTTGTTAGTATTGGTCTAGTATTCTTTCTTGACTGATTGCATGTCTATCTGCTTATTTTTTGCTTGTTTTCATCATGGGCGATGTTTTGGGTAATGCTGTTAATGCTAGTAACCCATTGTTTATTTAGTCCAATGATCAAAGTAATTTGCCTATTGTCGGTTTTAAGTTGACTAGGTCTGGAAATTATAAAATGTACTCTATTGCTATGAAGATTTCTCTAAAGGGTAAAAATAAAATGAGTGTTATTGATGGTACATGTGTTAAACCTATTACTAATCTTGTGTTACCCCAACAATGAGAACAGTGTAATGCCATTGTACTAGGTTGGATTCTTGGGTCTTTGTTCTAAGATCTTTATTTAGGTCAAGTTTATTTTGAATTTTCTTTTGAGGGTTGGGTTGAGTTACAAGAAACATATGATAAAATGGATGTATTTTTTATCTTTAATCTCGTTCATAAAATTAACAATAAAAAACAAGGAAAGTTATATGTGCCTGGATATTATCATACCTTAAACTCTTTTTGGACAAAATTTGATATTTTGATCTTTTGCGCGCATATACTTATGCTACTCTCGAGGGAGTGCTTAAGCATAAACAATTGGTTAGGATCATGCAGTTCATCATGGGGCTTAATGATTTTTATCAACATGATAGGAGTAACTTGTTGCAAGGGAACCTTAACCTGATGTAAAGGATGCGTTTGCTATTATGTCTAGAGAGGAGTCCCACAGGGGACTTGCTCCTAGAAAAGTTTCTGCTAAGAGTCATGCTGCTTTCGTTGTTAAAGCTTATAATAGGAATAATAGTTATGGAAATAGAAGAATTAATACCAATAAAAACAATAACAGAGGACCTAATCCTAATCTTGTTTCTAAGCATTGCAGTTTAGTTGGTCATACTATTGAAATATCCTATGAGTTAGTTGGTTATGCTCCTGATTTTAAGAAAAACTATAATTTGTCCAAATTTTATGGTATTGTTAAGAAGTTTACTGGTAACTCTGATCTTGTTCAAACTGCTTCTATTTCATTTGGTTCATTGTCTACAAGTTTTACAAATGAACAAATGATGAAGCAGTTAAGTCTGATTATTGAACAACCTTCTGTTATGTGTCTGGCAATGTGTCAGGTATAAAATCTAGTTGTTTCAATGCCAATACCTTGTAGAAACTAGAGGGGGGGGGGGGGGGTGAATAGTTTATCTTTGATTAATCTCCTAATTAAAATTCCTTTCAATTAGGTGAGTGTCAAAATCATCTTTTACTTGAAAGCTAGTTGCATAATGATTAGGTTCAATTCTAATGCATTAACAATGACAAGTATTAAGTGTAATGATGATGAAGGTAAGTAAAGAGTAAGGAAAGAAATAACCTAGTAGGAAGACACCAAGATTTATAGTGGTTCGGCAACGAGGCTCTATCCTCGTTCCTACTCCACTCCTCGAGTACACCTACTCGAGATTTCCAATATATCCACAAGCTCCCTTCTTGGCGGAGAAAACCTTACAACGTCGCTTACATTATTTTTTGACACTAAGCTAAATGTCGAGACCTAATCTTAGCTAGGACCAATCTATACAACGTCACCCACTTCACCATTTTACGACACAAGGCTAGATGTCAAGTTCTAATCGAAAGATAGAACCAATCTTCACAACGTTTCCTACTTCACCATTTTCCGACACAAGGCTAGATGTCGAGTTCTAATCCAAAGCTAGAACCAATCTTCACGACTCTTCACTTTGAAGCTAAGTGAGAACTTCACACAACACAACTACACATCACTTTATAGTTTAGTGAGAACTCATAAGACACAACTACATCACTTTATAGTTTAGTGAGAACTTACATAACTTATTACAACTCAACTAAACATATCCAAGTACACACATGTAACTTGGATCTACACAACACAAATCCAAGCACACACATATGCAAAGGATTTACACAACTCTAATCCAAGTATTCACAAATAGCTTGGATGCACACAACTAGTCTAAGTATTCACAAATACATTGGATCTACACAAGACACAAATAAACAAATGATGAACATGACTAGATCTTTAGGAGAGGATGATCTTCATCAAGGCTTCATCTTTAATCACATCACAAGTGTGTGAGTGATATTCTCTTTGGACAAGGCAAAGAAGGAGATCAAGAGGATAATCAAAAGTAAACATACCTAACACATTAAGTGATTATTTACAAATGATTAGGATTAGAAAGGAGAAAGAAGGCTGAAAGAGATGTCCAAAAAGGGTTATGGAAAATGCAGATTTGATCCACTATTTATAGGAGACAAAAACCAACGGCTAGCTGAGCGCGGTTCCTTATCTCCCTAGGCGGTTCCTTATCAATAGAGAACCACGTAGGCACTTAAGGAACCTGTTGGGAATAAAATGAAGCCAAGACACTTAGACGCTGACAAGAGGAAATTGGACGTTGATAGGAAGAAATTAGGCGTTGTCAGATCAAGCGTTGACAAGAAGAAGTCAAGCGTTGATGAGAAGAAGTCAAGCACTGATAGGATACTTAGTCTATACGTTTTATGTTTCTAGTAAAGATATGTTCGACAATGTGTTAGGACCATTGGAATAGTTAATTGTAGTAGGTAGACTAGGAGGTATGTAGTTCCTCCTGGTCCTAGTAGTAGTAGGAGCAAGTCGTGCTCCTGGTCCTAGTTAAAGTCAAACTTTATTATTTATTTATTATTCTGTTAGGATATGCATGAGATATGTTAGGAAAGGATATGCATATCAGTTTTACACGTTTTGTTTAATGATATATTAGGGTTTCCTTGTAGTATAAAAGGAACCTTAGGCAGAAGGGTTAGACACACCTTCATCAAACGTAATTCTAGTCATTATCAATACTAGAAATCCTTAGAAAGGATCAAGTCTTTATAGTTATTCTGTTCTTCATTATAGTATTTGTATTCTGCATTTATATTGTGTATAGAGTCGCTCTGTGAATAGACTTGTGATTACAGAAGTCGTTCACCATTCCTGACAGGCTGCAAGATCCACATCTAGTGGACCCAACAAGTGGTATCAGAGCCTGGGAGAGTCTCTGTACAAGAAGAATCAATTTTTCTTATTACTAACATTTTTGTTTAATCATGTCTGCCTCAAGTTCTACTCAAACAGGAGAAGATAGCACTCCTAAAACTCTGCAACCTCAGCAGATCGTTGCTACGGTTTCCAACACAAATGGTAAATTTCCTCTTCTAAAAAAGGACGAGTATGATAGTTGGGCAATGAAGATGGAATGGTGGATCACCAACACTGATCAAGACCTTTGGAAGGTTATTCTGAATGGGAACAGCAGGAAGCTGACTGGAAGAGACAAGAATGGTAATATTACTCTTCTTGACCCTAAAACTCATGAAGAAATCATAGCCATTCAGAAGGAGGTCAAAGCAAAAACTATTTTGCTTCAATCCCTTCCTGATGATCACATGGGTGACTTCTACTATTTGGATGATGCTAGAGAGATTTGGAATGGAATAAAATCAAGGTTTGGTGGAAATGAGGAGTCAAAGAAATGCGAAGATCCATGCTGAGAGATGAATTCACAGAATTCAAAATTTAAGAAACTGAAGGTATTCATCAAGGATATGACATGTTCCAAAAGATATTGAGCCAGTTGAATCAACTTCGGTTGAAACCTGACGATGGTGATATTTATGCAAGATTTCTTAGAGCCTTACCTTACTCATGGAATCAGGTGGTAATCTCTCTAAAAGCAAAAGGTGGGCTTGACTATCTCAACTTTGATGATTTATTTCATAAGCTCAAAACTTTTGAACCTCATGTGAGAGGATATTCAAGTGATTCTTTTCCCACTCCTGCTAATTCTGCCTTTGTGAGTTCTATGGCATCCAGTCCCATGTCTTATGCTAGTAGCCCAAGCAATACTGTGACTTCTCAACATACTTTTCAGCATACTTCTGCTCCTGAATCAACAACCAAGTCTGGTAGCATGGTAGAAGCTGTTCTTCATTCTTTCGTTGCTGACGTTGATGCTCAACAACAACTTGCTTTTAATGACTTCAAACAGGTTGATAAACTCGACCTGGATGAAATGGATCTCAAATGGGAGATGGCCATGCTCACTCTTAGGGTTCACAAGTTTGAGAAGAAAGCAGGTCGTAAATTTAATTACAACCCACGAGAGCCAACAAGGTTTGACAGAAGCAAGGTTCGATGCTACAACTGCCTGCAGCAAGGTCACTTTGCAAGGGAATGCCCTAACAAGAATGACCAGGAGAAGAGCATATATTCAGCTTTTAAGGTTCAGGAGGTAAAGGATGATAAGAAGGCATTGGTATCTGTTGACTCTATGGTCAACTGGAATGATCATCAAACTACCACATTAGAATCAGCTGAATCCTCGACTGACGTGTTTGCAATGATTGCTGGGAATCTCTCTGATGCGGAGGAAGCAGACGAGTTTGCTCTTATGGGCATCTCACCTCAGGTACAACATTTTCCTCTTGGTTGTCATGATAAATATTCAGAATTGTTGTCCTAATATAATGACTTAAATGATCAGAATGATAAGTATTTTTTAGAAGTTCAAGCCTATAAGGCTTCTTTAAACACATTGGAACAACAAAAGAGGTGGCTTCAAGATACTCAATGTGAGTATGAGGATAAAATTAGCATACTGAGCATCGATTTAGAAAACACAAAAAATATGCTTAAGTACACAGAAAAGGTAAAAGATGACAGTATCAAAGAAAAACAAGGGATGAAAGAAAGATTAGATGCTACACTGTTGAGATTTGAAAAATGGCAAAAGGCACCTAAAAATCTTTCAAAATTAATCAATAGTAGCATGTCTGGTAGGACTAAAAGAGGGTTAGGATTTGATAAATATATTGATTCAGAAGATGTGTTTGATTTATCTTTTTCAAGCGTCCTTGATGCCGACAAAGAGAAAGAGGGAGAACCTAGTTACAATAGGTTTACACCAGCAGCAGAAATGCATGCTGTCCCTCCACCTCTTACTGGAACTTTCATGCCCACTTCTAGGCATAATGACTTGGATGGATCACAGATGCATGAGTCCCCAAAAAGTTCTACTAATTCTAATGACTTTGTCTCGTGTACTTTCAGTGACAAAGCCACTGACTCTGCATCAAGTGGTTCAAGTGAAGAGTCGAGACCTACAAGTTCCAAGTCGAATGATCATGCTACTACTGGTGCTAGGAAGTGTGAAGAGAGAGTTACTTTTAATTCAACAATATCTAGTCCTGGTTTATTGAGTCCTAGGAAGATTGATTCTCCTAGAATTGTGTGTAATAAAGTTCGCAGTATAAAACAATGTCATTCTAATAAAAGGTCGATTAAAACATGTTTTGTTTGTGTAAGTGCATTTCATTTGATTAAAGATTGTGATTTTTATGACAAACATTCTTATGTTCATCAAGCATTTCCTGCTCCTGGTCTACCAGGAGTTGTTCCATATTCTTCTAGAAGACTCAATCCAAGTGCTCAATCGTTTTCTTCTTCTAGAAGGACCTCTCCATTAGCTTCTGATCATTGGAGAAACATTGGATTAACCTCAAACAGAACAACCAGTAACTATTTTCAGAATTTTAATCCAATTTATCCACATAATTTTGACCACATGTATTTTGGATTGGGAAATTTGGGAACTGCTGTTAAGCCCTCAGCAGGTTGTTCTTGGTCAAACAATAATACCAATATGATGCATAGGCAACCAAAGAACAACGGTGGATCTCATCAATATTCTTGGCTATCTACTAAAGATCCACAAGGCAGGCTCAAACCTGAAAAGGTTTGGGTCCCCTTAAGACACTAACATTTGCATCTTTATTATCTTGTTGTTGTAGGTTACTCCATACCAAGATCCTACTCTAGGAATTGTTGATAGTGGATGCTCTAGGAGCATGACAGGAAATAAAAGTCTTCTATCTAACTTTGTACCATTTCAAGGCGGTAAGGTCTATTTTGGTGGAGGTGAAGGAAGGATCACTGGCAAAGGAACAATTCAGACACCCAATCTTAATTTTGAGCAGGTCTACTATGTGGAAGCACTTCAACACTTCAACTTGATATCTGTCTCTCAGATTTGTGACAAGAAGCAGTTTGTTCTCTTTACGGATACTGATGCACTTGTGCTATCCAAAGACTTTTAAACTTCCGGATAACTCACAGGTTCTGCTCAGAATCCCTAGAAGACACAATCTCTATAGCATCAAGCTGAATGAAGTCAACCCTACTAGTCAACTAGCATGTTTCGTTGCTAAAGCCTCAGAAGATGAAGCCACTCAATGGCACAAAAGGATGGGACATGTGAACTTCAAGACCATTCACAAACTAGCAAATATGAACCTGGTCTCTGGTTTACCTCCCAAGTCATTTAGAAATGATATTAATAGTATTGCTTGCAGCAAAGGCAAACAACATAAAGCATCCTTCAAGGCCATTACTGCTCTCAGCCTTATAACTGAACCATTGCAGCTACTACACATGGATTTATTTGGTCCTACCTCTATTAGGAGCATTGACCACAAACAATTCTGTCTGGGGGTAACTGATGGATATAGCAGGTTTACATGGGTTTTCTTCGTGGCTGCCAAGAGTGAGACCTACTCAATTCTTAAAGATTTTATTACCCTTATAGAGAACCAGTTGTCCAAGAAGGTTAAAGGTATTCGTTGTGATAATGGAACCGAGTTCAAAAATAAAGACCTCATAGCACTTTGTAATTCTAAAGGCATCAAAAGAGATTATAGTGCAGCAAGAACTTCTCAACAGAATGGCGTGGCAGAAAGAAAGAACAGGACTCTAATAGAAGCAGCAAGAACAATGCTTGCCGATTCCAAGCTTCCAACCATGTTCTGGACAGAAGCTATTAGTACTGCAAGTTATGTTTTGAATAGAGTTTCTATAATCCTCACAAGAAGACTCCTTATGAGCTCCTAACAGCCAAAGTTCCAAATATTTCTCATTTGAAGCCTTTTGGGTGTCCTGTCACCATTCTGAATACTAGTGACTATTTGGGGAAGTTTGATGGCAAGGCAGATGAAGGATACATTGTGGGATATTCAGCTCACTCTCGGGCTTATCGTGTCTACAATCTCCAAGCCAAGCGAGTAATTGAAACTATAAATCTCAGGTATTTTAAAGAGAAGTCAAACATCCAAGGCAAGGGTCCTGAATTGTATTTTGATCTTGATTATCTTAGTGATTCATTAGGATATTTTCGTTTCAAAACTAACCATGATGCATGTCCACAAGTGTTTGCAACTTCTAGTACAGGTGCTCACTCTAGTCTTTCCGACTCAGATGACGAGGATGATATTTTTGTTGTTCCATCCTACTCCACCACAGTCTCTCCTACTCCTCCTAGTGATGCAACTTCATTGGATGTATTGGATTCACAAGTAGCTCTTGACACTCTAATCAAACAACAACAAGAAGCTACTACAGCAGCTGCTCAAGGTGGCTTTGAGTTTCCCTTGAATACGCCTACTGACAAAGCTGCTCCTAGTACTCCAACTACTACTCCTACTGCTAGTTTAACACCTATTGGTAGTCCGGTTAGTGAGTCTGCTTCCCATACTCGATTCTCCAGTCCTTCTGATCTGGGGAACCATCAAAAGAAGTCTTCTACCAAGCTGGATGATATTCATAAACAACCAATAGATGGTATTTTCAACGCTGCTTCATATGATGATGACTTTGTTGGGGATCTTAATAACTTGGCACCAGAAGTGGAGGTAGCTTCCAATCTAGTGTTGCAATCACACAAATATCACCCTACTTGTAAAACCCGTATTTAATTTTTAGAATATTAAATAAGTGGTTTTGAGAACGTACAAATTAGTTTTAAATATATATATAGAAACTAGATTAACCTATAAATAGCTACTTTTTTTTAAAAAAAATTGAATGAAAACTTAGTATAGAAAAACAAAAAGGGGCGGTTTGGTTTCATTTGCAAAAGAAAAAGAAATTTTGGGCCCAAGCCCATTGTAAAAAAAATAATAAACGCGACTTTAACCCTTCTTCCATATCAGTCGAATCAAAAAAAAAAAAATAATAACAACATAAGTAAATTAGGGTTTGGCCGCCGGCTTAAAAAGAAAAGGAAGAGGGTTTTGTGTTCTTTTGAGTGTTCTTAATCCAAGATATCGTCTTTCCCTGAATCATCACAAGGTATAATCGATTCATTTTCTTTTTCTTGTCCGATTTTGGCTGTTGTAATAAAACCGAGCCTTAAGGGCCTAGGTTTGTTTCTCTGCTGCCCAGCCGTGACCAATAAGTCACGGTGGTGTAGTGTTTGAGCCGGTCTAAAGGACAGAAACCCCAACCGCATGGGCTTAATAGATGACGGGCATCAGGGGTCGTTTGGCTAAAAGGAAACCGAGCCTTAAGGGCCTCGGTACCCCCCTTTTTTCTGTGAGCCATTTATGTCCAAGCCCAACCGAGATTTGGTGAACCACCAGTAGCAACCAAGAGTCGTAAAGACTCTTGGTGATGATGTTGTACGCTGCCCGTTAAAAAAAAAGAGAAAAAAAAGAAAGAAACAAACCCATTCGGACTGTTTTAACATAAGGGTGCGTTTGGCTTAATGAAATCAGTGAGAAACTTGATGTAAACAGTGGGATCATATAATAAATCAGTACCTAGAAGTTGGGATAGTAAATGAAGACTTTTATTTAAGTTTAGCGACGGTTTTTGTGACACAAATTCTGTCGCAGAATGGTCATGACAGTTCTTTAGACAGTTTTTGAAATTCAGTTTTAGTGACACTTTTTAGTGACCCAGATTTCTGTCACTAATTTAAATAGACAGATTTTAATAGATATTGTTTAATTGATTTAGTGCGCCGAGAAGGGGGTATCTCGGTAGGGTCGGGGCTTTTGATAAAAAAAATAATAAAAAGGAAGATTTTAAATTATACCTTTATATTACATATGTTTTTTTTAAATGTTTAAAATTATATTTAAATAAATTAAATTAAAATAGTTATAATATTTTTAAAAGGTATAATTTTATTATATGAATGAATTGTTTTAGAAACTTACTAATTAGAAACCTTATGTTTTAACGAGTGAATTATTCTAGTACTAGATAACGTCAGAACACATTGTAAAATAATTATTAGTAGGTCGTCAATATAATAGAAAGAATTATTATAAGTTCAGATTCATCAGTTAATATACGTACAGAATTTCAGAAGTATTATAAATAAATAAGAAGCCAATAAGATCAGTAAATTAAATAAAAGAATATCAATTTATTTATTCGCGTCCCTTATTCTTGTAGCTCGCGTGAAATCGGAGTAGATCTTTCAGCTTTCGCTCTTATTTCATTACTGGACACGAGGTACGGATTTCCGTCCTTTCAGTAAGGACTTCCTTCCTATGCATGATTAGGATTCCCCGTTTTCAGCCAAATGTTTTTCCCCAGTATATGCTTAAGTTTATCAGTAATCATATTAATAACTAAATAAATTGCCTGAGCATTATATACAAGCACGACCAGTTTATGTACTAGTTACGGAGGTACCGTAACCACGGCACTAGAGGCACCGGTGTCGTGACTCACATGCAGGAGAGTGATATCCTGCATCGTCCCACTCAGCTCAGCTTGGCCATTTTATCAGTATTATTAGTGGGGCGTATGGATGCATCCTAGGCTTATAAGTGTTTCATGTTATCAGGGTGAATGTGGTGTGTGCTCTACATCCTTCACATTGGAGCTGATCCCTCCACCCAGCACAGTTATTTAGAGGTCACCCCTCTACAGCATGATGAGGTCACCCCTCCAGTTATTCATGCACGGTTGTTACAACACGTGACCTATATAAGCTCTGGCAAATTAAATACAGTAAATGCATGTTTTCAGATTTATCAGATAACAGTTCAGCTTTATTATTTACAAATCAGACTTTACAGATTATGCACAGATTTCCGCTGCAACTTTACTTATCAGTCTTACAGCTCCAGTATTTTACCATCTGTTTCATTTCAGTAGTTCCTTATCATGCTTTATATCCGTTCACTGAGCGTTATGCTCAGCCGTAGTCCCCTTTCATGTTCTAACGGCAGGTACCCCAGGACGCTCTTAGGATTCTGAGAGCATGTGCATTTGGATGGAAGCTACCCATACTTCTTACTTGATGCATTTCTTACATTATTCTGCTTATTTGGACATTGTTTAGTCCTTTCCTTCAGTATTTTATTTTTCATGTTTTGAGCTTAGATTGGATTACCGATGTTTGATTCCGATATTTCCGTTATGGTCATTTAATGTTTTAGGACATTTACCTTATGCTTTGATGACACGCCATAAATACACGTAACGGTCCACTTATCCAAGTGGGGTGTTACAATTATGGTATCAGAGCGCAAGGTTCGACCTGTAGGCTCTAAAACTTGACCTGTGACTAGTGGGTAGTCACCAAGAACTTCCCCGATTTTGGCGTTGTTATCTTTCATGTTTCTCATGCATTTATTAGTCAGTTTTCTTCAATTATCAGTTAGTTTTCTAAAGGTTTTTGACTAAGTAAAAGGTTGGTACGGGACTGACCATATTTAGTCGCATGTGCTTTTCTACGAATTTTGTTTTGGTGAACCGACCCATAGGCGTTCACCCTTGCCCGTTCAGATTTTTGTATTGGTGAACCGACCCAATGGCGTTCATCCTTACTCTTGAAAGATTCATGCTTTCAGTCGAATATTACTTGGTGAACCAGCCCATATACGTTCACCAATGTTCAAATCAAATTTCATGTTTTTCAGTTGAATGTTGTTTTGTGAACCGATCCATAGTTCACCTTTGTCATATCATGACGTTTCATAAAATCTTGACAAATATGAATTTGACTACAACCAACCACATTTAGTCCCAGATTGTACATTTCTATACATGGCAGTTCTCAGAAAATTTTGACAAGCATGGATCGAACCAAAATCGCCCATACTTAGTCATATGTTTTGTTCCTTGAATTCTGTGGATTGAACCATAGCCATCCACACGAGTTGATGTTAAACCTCAGTTGATTTTCTTTTATGTTCTAGTAACAGTCAAATTTTCATATCCTCACGTTGATGTCGTCTTCAGGTTGATTCAGTTCATGTCTCCTTACGAGGATTATGTTTTCAGCAAAGTAATGATGTTCTCATGTTAAGATACACAAGAATTTCAGTAAAACCCATTTTCATGATAAATCATGATTGGCCTTCATTAATCATGCTTCATCCTGACCACTGTTGGGACTTCGATTATATCATACTTTCAGTCTTGATATAACTAGCAGTAAGTCGACGCAGGAATTACAGGCTATCATGTTACTTATTTCAGACCAGTTTACTACCGTTTAAATCAATTTATTTCCTAGATCACGTCAGACAAGCGACACCAGTATCGACTATCCAATAAAATTCCAACCAGTGCCATGAACAGTAGTCTATAGGTACCCTCTGTATAGTGCCTCAGTTATACTCCTTATACAGTTATACATGTGTACTCCACGTACAATGTCTCGATATGCTTCATGTGCGATATTCATTTTGTACTTCATGTACAGTAGTCCAGGTGTACACCAGGTACCCTACTCCATGGATATTGCTAATCGATCCTCAATCATCTCGGGCGTTTCCACTTGTCGATATTTTACCAGGTGCTGATGCTGCTCGTGAGTTGAAGATTTTACCAGATGCTGATGCTGCGAACACTTTGAAGACCTCAAAATTGCTGATGTTGCTGATACTTTGGAGATTTCTCAAGATGCTGATGCTGATTCTGTTATACTATAAAGACACCGCAGAGCAAGGACGAAAACTATAAATTTGAACTTTATGTCAAGAATAAATTCCAACCATCAGACACTACCATTCCATTACATACTTTTACCTTCTCAGTTAGATGTCACACTCTACTCAGCTAACCGTATATTCAAAGAGTGGGAACCGGAACTCAGTCGGCCACTCAGCAGAATAGTTACATGAATCAGGGTCATGATAACGACCGTCAGGAAACTGACAGACAAAGCAGTAGTGACAACCACCGTGCTTATAATTAATCAACCAGTAACCATCGGAACTCCGGTACGGACGCGACCAGAAATACAAAGGTCAGTAGTCTAACCGGTCCGCCAAGCCTAGCAGTTACCAAAAATTGTCAGCCTTGTCCAGATTCATCCACTAAAATACATGTCCAGACAACAGTCAAGACACATGTCTCAAGTATCATTTTGGAAGACACCTGTCAGGACACGAGTCAGGGTACACGTCATATGAATATCTTCTCAGGACACGAGTCAAGACTCATAATATCAGTATTGTCTTCTAAACCAGGTCCTCAATAATTCAGGGTACCCTCCAAAAGGGTATGTCGTTTTGTTATGCCACGCATAAAATCAGACCCTTATAATTCAGTTACCGCCACTGGGTATTATTCAGGTTAGACACGCAGTATTCATTCTGTGAAGTTACAGACGAACACATTCAGTGAAATTCGCCACGTTACTACTCGTATTCCTATGTCAGCTTTATCTTAAATAAGATATTTACCAACCTCCGAGCCAGAAAAGACTCCACATTATCACCCATATTTATAAAGGTTTTTCCTTCAGTTAAGACGAGATTTGTCTTACTAAATCCCAAATATAGTCATTATGTTTTCTGCCCGAACAATCAGTACAAATTGTTTCTGCCTTACAAGCGTGTGACCTATCAGTCCATAGCTACGAAGACTTTCTAACCACCAGTTATAATCCACTTCTGAAGTTCTTAAAATTTATGATCAACAGATTTTTTAGAATTTCCAAAAGTAATCAAGAAGGTGTTCCAGAAATCCCTTCCTAACCACGAGACAAAATTTAACATCAAGCTTGTCTCAAGAATAGAACCTGTTTTCAAAACTCTTTATTCTAGGGCTTCAGCTAAGTTAAAAGAGTTGCAGCAATTGCTGCAAGAGTTATCAGAACGAGGCTTTATTCGCCCTAGCGCACCACCATGAGGTGTACCGTTTCTGTCTATCAGGAAGAAGGCTGGTAACATGAGATCATGTATCGACCACCGATATTTTGACAAAATCATCATTTTTAATCGATGTTCATTCCACGAATAGCAGGTTTATCTGATCTACTATGACTTCTTATATATTTTCCAGAACAATTCATGATCATGTCACCATCAGTGGTGAGAGAGACATATTATAGTCACTCTAAAAATTTGGAATTATACTTCTGAGCTCCCTAATGCTCCAACTATAGCATGAAATTTATGAATAGATTTTTTATGACTTCGCAGACAAAATCGCCAGTATGTACTTTGATAACATTTTGATCTTTTAATTTCTAGAGGGGTACAAGATAATCATCTTCTCACAGTTGTATAGATTCTCCGATAGGAGAAAAATTATATACGCAGCTTTCTAGATATGAATCCCAGTAGAACAAGGTGGCATTTCTGGACCACACTATTTCAACAGAAAGGAATTTCAGACAATCCTGCGAAGGTGAAGGCCATCACCAGATGGTCACGACCGACTCCAGTGAACGAAGTACGAAATTTCTAGAATTCAGTTGGCTACTACCGTAGAAGTTGTTGAAAGATCTCATGATTAGCTTTCTATGGCTAAGCTTTCGCATAAAGGAGAGGACTCACACTAAAATTTTATATTCCATAAGATCCTACGCTACGAGAGATTTATTTTACCCAGACTCAAAATTCTTTCATGACTAATCACTCAGATTCCACCAGAAGGTACCGTAATCCCAGGCAGAATTTTGATAGAAGCAATATAACATAATTGATGCAACTATGTTCATATCTGGATGCCTGACATACCTCAGGTTCAAGATAGGACACCGACATGCTGCAGAAAATTCAACAATAGGTCGTATGATTCCAAAGTATTCCATCAACAATCTTGTCAGATCGAAATTAGCGTTCGCGAATCGCGCTCACGTTCCTGTTCACCATCACGTGTACGTTCACATTTACGTTCACGTTTATTTTCACTTTCACATTTAAGTCTCATTCGCAGTATGATGCTGTTTTAGTTCATGCTTTGTGCTATCTCATGATTTAAGCTCACGTTAGCGTTGGTAACATTGTTCACGTTCAAGTTCGTGTGCCATTTCGCAATACACGTTTCACGGTTTATTACCGAATACGGATACAGAAAGCTTAAGAAACCAGACTCAAGTTAGCAGAGCTTCTCCATACCGGGCAGACGTTTCACGTCTCAGGCCATCTTGTTGTCATTCTTTCCTCAGTCAGTATATGTTCATGATATGTCCTAGCATCACGTTCACAGTATGTTTCATGTATCATCGGGCACAATACATTCCATGCCCATCATTCCTCATATAATCGTGAACCACGTTCACAATTGCTCACGTAATACGTTCACAATTGTGCACGTAGTTCGTCCATTTATATTTTAGCAGCTTGCTCAGAGATATAAATTTTATCTTTTCAGGATATTTGTACGTACCGTCTCATGTATCCTACATGCTATAGCTTATTCATCCTATCAAATTCCGAAAACCCATCTTAAGTATGGAACCAAAAACTATTCAACATCATCAGGACAGGGTCATTGGGACCAAGATTTTCATTGTGTTTAGACCTTTGAAAGAACCGTTTCGAGTAGGAAGCCACTCGAAACGGAGGAGTCCATCCGGACCTCTCATCCATTTTCCTTCGATAAATCTAGTTAAGTTCTTTCAGTGATGTTACGTTCCATGTTCACTTCAGTCATGTCACGTCTATACCCTTTCAGCAGCATCATGTTCTAAATCAAGGACGAATAATCCTTCAGCTTATATGTCTTTTCAGCCTTCATGCTCTTTCAGCATATGTGTCTTTTCAGTGTTTACCCTATCAGCTTGAATACCTTTATATTCGAGGACGAATTCTCCTTTTTAGAGGGGAAGAATTGTAAAACCCAGTACGGTCGTATCCTTAATTCGGGGACGAATTATTATTTTAGAGGGGAAGAATTGTAAAACCCAGTACGGTCGTATCCTTAATTCGGGGACGAATTATTATTTTTAGAGGGGAAGAATTGTAAAACCCGTATTTAATTTTTAGAATATTAAATAAGTGGTTTTGAGAACGTACAAATTAGTTTTAAATATATATATAGAAACTAGATTAACCTATAAATAGCTACTTTTTTAAAAAAAATTGAATGAAAACTTAGTATAGAAAAACAAAAAGGGGCGGTTTGGTTTCATTTGCAAAAGAAAAAGAAATTTTGGGCCCAAGCCCATTGTAAAAAAAATAATAAACGGGACTTTAACCCTTCTTCCATATCAGTCGAATCAAAAAAAAAAATAATAACAACATAAGTAAATTAGGGTTTGGCCGCCGGCTTAAAAAGAAAAGGAAGAGGGTTTTGTGTTCTTTTGAGTGTTCTTAATCCAAGATATCGTCTTTCCCTGAATCATCACAAGGTATAATCGATTCATTTTCTTTTTCTTGTCCGATTTTGGCTGTTGTAATAAAACCGAGCCTTAAGGGCCTAGGGTTGTTTCTCTGCTGCCCAGCCGTGACCAATAAGTCACGGTGGTGTAGTGTTTGAGCCGGCCTAAAGGACAGAAACCCCAACCGCATGGGCTTAATAGATGACGGGCATCAGGGGTCGTTTGGCTAAAAGGAAACCGAGCCTTAAGGGCCTCGGTACCCCCCTTTTTTTCTGTGAGCCATTTATGTCCAAGCCCAACCGAGACTTGGTGAACCACCAGTAGCAACCAAGAGTCGTAAAGACTCTTGGTGATGATGTTGTACGCTGCCCGTTAAAAAAAAGAGAAAAAAAAGAAAGAAACAAACCCATTCGGACTGTTTTAACATAAGGGTGCGTTTGGCTTAATGAAATCAGTGAGAAACTTGATGTAAACAGTGGGATCATATAATAAATCAGTACCTAGAAGTTGGGATAGTAAATGAAGACTTTTATTTAAGTTTAGCGACGGTTTTTGTGACACAAATTCTGTCGCAGAAAGTTCTTTAGACAGTTTTTGAAATTCAGTTTTAGTGACACTTTTTAGTGACCCAGATTTCTGTCACTAATTTAAATAGACAGATTTTAATAGATATTGTTTAATTGATTTAGTGCGCCGAGAAGGGGGTATCTCGGTAGGGTCGGGGCTTTTGATAAAAATAATAATAAAAAGGAAGATTTTAAATTATACCTTTATATTACATATGTTTTTTTTAAATGTTTAAAATTATATTTAAATAAATTAAATTAAAATAGTTATAATATTTTTAAAAGGTATAATTTTATTATATGAATGAATTGTTTTAGAAACTTACTAATTAGAAACCTTATGTTTTAACGAGTGAATTATTCTAGTACTAGATAACGTCAGAACACATTGTATAATAATTATTAGTAGGTCGTCAATATAATAGAAAGAATTATTATAAGTTCAGATTCATCAGTTAATATACGTACAGAATTTCAGAAATATTATAAATAAATAAGAAGCCAATAAGATCAGTAAATTAAATAAAAGAATATCAATTTATTTATTCGCGTCCCTTATTCTTGTAGCTCGCGTGAAATCGGAGTAGATCTTTCAGCTTTCGCTCTTATTTCATTACTGGACACGAGGTACGGATTTCCGTCCTTTCAGTAAGGACTTCCTTCCTATGCATGATTAGGATTCCCCGTTTTCAGCCAAATGTTTTTCCCCAGTATATGTTTAAGTTTATCAGTAATCATATTAATAACTAAATAAATTGCCTGAGCATTATATACAAGCACGACCAGTTTATGTACTAGTTACGGAGGTACCGTAACCACGGCACTAGAGGCACCGGTGTCGTGACTCACATGCAGGAGAGTGATATCCTGCATCGTCCCACTCAGCTCAGCTTGGCCATTTTATCAGTATTATTAGTGGGGCGTATGGATGCATCCTAGGCTTATAAGTGTTTCATGTTATCAGGGTGAATGTGGTGTGTGCTCTACATCCTTCACATTGGAGCTGATCCCTCCACCCAGCACAGTTATTTAGAGGTCACCCCTCTACAGCATGATGAGGTCACTCCTCCAGTTATTCATGCACGGTTGTTACAACACGTGACCTATATAAGCTCTGGCAAATTAAATACAGTAAATGCATGTTTTCAGATTTATCAGATAACAGTTCAGCTTTATTATTTACAAATCAGACTTTACAGATTATGCACAGATTTCCGCTGCAACTTTACTTATCAGTCTTACAGCTCCAGTATTTTACCATCTGTTTCATTTCAGTAGTTCCTTATCATGCTTTATATCCGTTCACTGAGCGTTATGCTCAGCCGTAGTCCCCTTTCATGTTCTAACGGCAGGTACCCCAGGACGCTCTTAGGATTCTGAGAGCATGTGCATTTGGATGGAAGCTACCCATACTTCTTACTTGATGCATTTTTTACATTATTCTGCTTATTTGGACATTGTTTAGTCCTTTCCTTCAGTATTTTATTTTTCATGTTTTGAGCTTAGATTGGATTACCGATGTTTGATTCCGGTATTTCCGTTATGGTCATTTAATGTTTTAGGACATTTACCTTATGCTTTGATGACACGCCATAAATACACGTAACGGTCCACTTATCCAAGTGGGGTGTTACACTACTACTCAAATCATTGGAGATCCTGGTTCTACTGTCAAGACACGCATAATGCATAAGAAGGCCTCGTCTGATTATCATGCTCTTGTGAGCTATATTGAAGATCAAAAGCGTAATAATCATACGGACTTTCAACACTGGTTGTTTGCTTGTTTTCTTTCACAGGTGGAACCTAGATCAGTCACTCATGCTCTTGAGGATCAAAGTTGGGTGGAGGCTATGCAGGAGGAATTGCAACAATTCTTGTTTCAGAATGTTTGGATTCTAGTTGACTTACCAGATGGAAAGACAATAATCAATACCAAATGGATTCTCAAGAACAAGAAAGATGCACGGGGAATTGTAGTAAGGAATAAAGCGAAGCTTGTCGCACAGGGCCACACTCAAATTGAGGGCATTGAGTACACTGAAGTTTTTGCTCCGGTTGCTAGGATTGAGGCTATTCGTCTGTTTTTGGCTTTTGTTTCTTATGTGGGCTTTACAGTTTTTCAGATGGATGTCAAGAGTGCATTTCTCTATGGCAAGATTGATGAGGAAGTTTATGTCACTCAACCTAAGGGCTTTGTAGATCCACTTCATCCCAAGAAAGTTTACAAGGTGGTCAAGGCTCTTTATGGACTACATCAGGCTCCTAGAGCTTGGTATGAGCGTCTCTCAACTTTCTTGTTAAAGAATGGCTATAGAAGAGGTACAATTGATAAAACACTATTTCTTAAGAGGAACACCAAGGACATTATCCTTGTTCAGGTTTATGTGGACGATATTATCTTTGGTTCTACTAAGAAGGAATGGTGTGATGAGTTTGAACAACTGATGAAAGGCGAATTTCAGATGAGTGCTATGGGAGAGCTTTCCTTCTTCCTTGGTCTTCAAGTCAAGCAACAGTCGGATGGGATCTTCGTAAGTCAAGATAAATATGTTCATGAGATCCTTCAGAAGTTTGACATGGATCCTCTTAGACCAGCAGCAACACCTTATGAAGTTTCTAAAGTCAAACTCAAGAATGAGCTAGATCCTCCGATAAATGTTCACATGTACAGGTCTATGATTGGCTCACTCATGTATTTGACTGCATCACGTCCGGATATCATGTTTGCAGTAAGTGCTTGTTCTAGACATCAGGTGGATCCAACGGTTTCTAACTTGAATGCCGTCAAGAAGATTTTCAAGTACATCAAGGCTCAACCCAAGCTTGGCTTGTGGTATCCTAAAGAATCACCTTTTGTTCTTGAAGCATATAGTGATAGTGACTATGCAGGTGCTAATAATGACAGAAAATCTACTACTGGTGGTTGTCAATTTTTGGGTCGAAGACTTATTTCATGGCAATGCAAGAAACAGAAGATCATAGCTACTTCTTCAACAGAAACTGAATACGTTGCTGCTGCTAGCTGTTGTGGGAAAGTTTTGTGGATCCAAAATCAGATGCTGGATTATGGGTTCAATTTTATGAACACCAAAATTTTCATTGACAACCAAAGCACTATCGGCATTGTGAAGAATCCTGTTTTTCATCAGCGTACAAAACATATTGAAATTCGGCACCATTTTATACGGGATGCCAATGAGAAGAAGGTGATACAGGTTCTTAAAGTTCATACGGATGATAATGTTGCTGATTTGTTGACAAAAGCCTTTGATGGTCCTCGGTTCAACCACTTGGTGGTTCACATTGGGATGGTCAATCCTTGAGACCTAGGATTGAGGGGAGGCTTAGTGTACATATTTATTTGCACAGTCTAACATATTGGTAGATTTTAACAACATATTGAATGGGTTCTGGTGGTGTATGTTACTCCTAGTGGAGGTTTTTGCTCACTTCTGATGGTTGTCTTCCTTCATGACTGGCTTCTAGTCCTTATTGGTTAGCTTCTAGTCGTTCTTGGTTGGCTTCTAGTGGATAAAAATCCTTCTTTGTCAGGTGATGGTTGACTTCTGGTGTTGGTTTGGGACACTGTTCACTTTGTTGACTTCTGTTGACCATATTCTGCTTCTAGTGTTGACCATTGTGTGCTTTGACTTTTAGTCAACGTATGCAAATTCTGATCCTGTTGATCCTTTGGATGGGCAAACTATTGATTCTACTTCTACTGCTCCCACTCCTGCTGCCCAGATAAAGGTAAAGGTTGAACCCTCGCCTAGTGATCCCACTCCTCGCCGTTCCATTCGCAAGCAATTGGCTAGACGTGCTAGACGCGGCAAGTCTGTTCCCTATGAGAAGCGTGCTCCCGAAAATCTTATTGATGCAGCTTCCGATAGTGACTCCGACTTGCCATTGGGTAATGGATCTATTACAGGTTGGACGGTTACGCCTTCCACGACTCTACCTGGTACTGTCTCTCATCGGATTACTCTTAGCGATGGTTCTGTTCGGTTTGCTTCGGGTTTGCAAGGTATTTTGTCCTGGGCGGATCGTAAAGATCTTATGGCTTTATATGGGTTTGTGGATGCTGGTATGCCTGTTCATCCTAATGATGTGCCCTCCTGGCCTGGTCTGTGAGTATGGGCTGATTTGAAGATAATGCTTGATGCCCCTCCCCATGCTCCTGTTTCTGGTGTCTGGAAGGATCAGCCACAATGGGTTATTCAGCGATGGAAGTTATATGCTGGTTGTGGTGTGCATGTGTTAGAGTTGGAGTCTGGTCTTATGGTGTTCATGCTCACGGATTTGGATTATCCGTTGACGATTGCTTCGATGGAGGCCATGCTTGCTTGTCACTTGCAGATTTCTAATGCCCCTTCCGGGAATGAGTCTTCTATGGCAACTACACTGGTGGAAGGGATCCAAGCTCGTTTGCAAGCTGATAAGGTGGCTGCTTCTGGTCTGTGATATGGTTGGTTTGTAAGTTTTTATGTTTTGTGTTTTTGATCATTTGTTAATACTGCAATTCTTTTCACCAATATGTATAGTGATTGGTGATTTTCATTCATTATAGTTTTAAAAAAAAGAAAAAGAAAAAAAAAATACTTTTTATATAATATCTGCTTATACTTTAAACAAATCATGGCTTTTACACTTGTAAATAATATACCATCTGTTAATTCACACTTTGGGTTCCTGTTGCTGATTCACACTTGCGCTGGTTGGTTGTTTCATCTGGTGTTGGACTTGGTCCTCACAACAAATGGTCCTCAACTCACCATGTCTATTCCACAAGAAAGAGTTGATTCACCTTGAGGGTACGGCTCCTGGTGTGATTCTCAAATCCGTTGATGGTTGCCAGGTTACCCAAAACTGGATGGTTTTCACTTGCCATGGTCCTAGACTGAAAAGTGGCTAATCCAAGGGGGTACGGATCTTGGTAAAGATTTTATCAAATCCGTTGATAGCTGTAATAGCTTGCTTAAAGCTATAGGGTTTTCAACTCACCGATGCTTCATTGCTAAGAGTTGGCGAGTCCAGAAGGGTATGACTTCTGGTAAAGACATATCAAATCCGTTGACGGCTGTGATGGTTTGCCTAAAATCATCAGGGTACCCCCTCTCACCATTGATTCACGTTCTAAGAGTTGGGGTGGGTTCTGGTCTCCCAGGGTGATGCTTATTCCACTAGAAAGACTGGCTAGCCCAAGAGTGAGCAGCTACTTGGTAAAGGCTCATCAAATCTGCTCATGTTGCTGTAAAGATTCAATACGATGCTGATTTGTTTCAAGCTTTGGAGAAGCTTCTAGTGTTCCATGTTGCGGCAATTCTTATGTTTCTTATCTTGCTGATGCTGCTGTTTCTTTTGCTGTTTCAATCCTCAAGCTTTATTGCACGTTTTACCAGGAAACTTGAACTTAACAGGTCAAATTCAAGTTTAGGGGAGGATTGTTAGGACCATTGGAATAGTTAATTATAGTAGGTAGACTAGGAGGTATGTAGTTCCTCCTGGTCCTAGTAGTAGTAGGAGCAAGTCGTGCTCCTGGTCCTAGTTAAAGTCAAACTTTATTATTTATTTATTATTCTGTTAGGATATGCATGAGATATGTTAGGAAAGGATATGCATATCAGTTTTACACGTTTTTTTAATGATGTATTAGGGTTTCCTTGTAGTATAAAAGGAACCTTAGGCAGAAGGGTTAGACACACCTTCATCAAACGTAATTCTAGTCATTATCAATATTATAAATCCTTAGAAAGGATCAAGTCTTTATAGTTATTCTGTTCTTCATTATAGTATTTGTATTCTGCATTTATATTGTGTATAGAGTCGCTCTGTGAATAGACTTGTGATTACAGAAGTCGTTCATCGTTCCTGACAGGCTGCAAGATCCACATCTAGTGGACCCAACACAATGTATTTCTTATGTTTATCTTTACCTAAAATAGCTGATACGTAGACTCTTGTACAAGGTTCCTTAATCTATAAAAGGAGACCTTTAGGTTTTAGTTCAATGTATGTTTTACACTTTCATTGTACGCAAGTTCGATTAATCAATCAAAGTGAAAGTTTGGTTTATTCTGTTTGTGTGTTCTTGTTCTAAGTATTAATTCCGCATAATACTTAGATTGTTTCATATACAACAAAGTTTCTCTAAGTGTTTAACTTGATTCATTCTCGTTTACACAAAGCTAAATCGATCTAAGTTTGGGATCAACAAGTGGTATCAGAGCTTGTTGAAGAACTTTGATCTAAAGAACACAAAACCCTAAAAACCCTAAATCGCCAAAAACCCTAGTTTTTCAAGAAACCCTAAAAACCAGACAATATGTCTACTCCAGAGTTGACCTCCTCCTCAAGCCATAACCTAAAAATCCCCATGCTAGACCTTGACAACTTTGAGCTATGGAAATTCAATTTTGAGCAGTACCTTCAAATCCATGACAACACCCTATGGGAAATTATTGAATATGGAAACACATTCGATAAGGCTGCCAAGATTCAAGCTGCTATTACTTTAAGATCAACTCCAGGCTCAAGTGAAGCGGATCTAAAAGAACAACCTACAGATGGGAGAGCTGTCTCAACTGAGGACATTGCAAAGAGAAGGAACGACATGAAAACTCTAAACATTCTCAAACTTTCTTTGGGACCAGCAAATCAGCACAAGTACAGAGGTTTGAGTCTGCCAAAGAGCTTTGGGCAACTCTTCAAGTCACTTATGGTGGTAATGATGATACTGCCTCAGAGAAAAAGAAGCAACTCTTGCATGAGTATGCTGTGTTCAAAGCTCTTCCCAATGAAAAGCTAAGTGGGGTGAGAAGCAGACTTCTTGACATCACAAGCAAATTGTCATTTATGGGAACAGTGCATGATGATGCTGATATCATTACCCCTTTCCTTAAAAGTCTTGGTGAAGCATGGAAGATTGAAGCAAGGTCTATAATTGCTACTAATGCTCATAAAAGTTCCACTTTTGATGACGTCTACAATAAACTGAAGATTCTAGAGAATGAAATCCTTTTGGATCAAGGAAGCAAATCTACCAATGGAAACATGGCCTTCTTCTCACATAGTGAAGGTCAATTTCATCAAAGGGAGTCATACGTGCACCCTATTACTGGATCACCTTGTGTCAACGTTGGATCAAGCTTTGTCAGCGCCCCACATTCAGACGCTGACACATACAATGTTGACTCACCAAGGATTAGGCCTGCTGGTATTGATCTAGATAAAGTGTGTGCATACATTGATTCATTGCCCAATGGTTCAGTGGTTACATATGAGGACCTTGAGCAAATTAGTGATGAGCATTTGGAGGAGATGGACATAAAGTGGAATATGGCACTTGCAAGCATAAGGGCCAATAGATGGAATAGGCGATTTAGGAAGAAGATGACCTTTAATGCTAAAGACACTGCTGGGTTTGATAAATCCAAGGTTGAGTGTTACAATTGCCATAGAATGGGTCACTTTATGAGAGAGTGTAGATCTCTAAGAAGATCTGATGCTGGAAAGCCTTCAATCCAAATCATCAAGGTTGAAGATACAAAAGCTATGGTTGCCATGCAAGAGATTGATGGTGTTGGCTGGGACTGGAGCTTTTTTGCCAAAGATGTGGAAGAGAACAAGGCCTTGATTGCAGAGAAGGAAGAAGAAGAGCATGTTCACTATGCTCTCACGGCACATTCTTCATCTTCATCAGATAATGAGGTATATGATGATGCATTTTATAGTAAAGGTTGTCGTTTAAACACTAAAAAACTTAACAAATAAATTTAAAGTTAAAATCAGATATTTTTGATGAAAAATGCAAGTTATCTAACTATCAACTTGCACTTGTTCAAACTGAAAAGACTGTGGCTGAATATAAGAAAATGGAGCTTGACCTAAAAGATCAAATCAATGTTTTGACTCATGACCTCAATGCTAGTATTGACATTAGGGACATCTTTGAGAGATCCAAAGGTGTAATACAAGTTAAATTAGATGAGGCCATTAAAAAAAGATAATGTAGATCTTAAAATTCAAAGATTTGATAAAGCTTCTCAAACCCTAGAAAAATGTGTTCGTGAACAAAGAGACTCTAGGGATATGACTGGGATTGGGATGAAAGAGTATGCTGGTGTTCCACCACCTGCTGGGAACTTGTATGGTGTCCTTAGAAAGGATTTGTCTTGGACTGGTATACCAGAACTCCAAGAAAAGGAATTTATTCCTCCACCAAGAGTTCTTACTCCAGTAGAGGAATATAAGCAGAAAGTGACTGATTTGGACCAATGGAAGAAAACCAATCCTACTTTGTTTGTTAAAGGCGGCATGCTTAGTGAAAGCCCAAATGAATCTACACCCATAAAAGTGACCAAACCCACTACTGGAAAGACTGTTGACCTTGGCTTAAGCTTTGATAAAAAACCTAGTGTTAAATATACAGAAATGTATAGAAAACCTAGGTCACCAAAAAGTCAAGTTAGTGATAGTGGGACATGTTTCTTTTTATCTAGACCTAGAGTTATGTCTAGAAAAGCCTGTTATACATGGGAGTTTTTCACATTTGGCATATAAGTGTGTCAATGCTTCAAAAGTTAAAGCTGATAGAAAGTCAACCATGGTCAAACCCAGACCTTTTGTCCAGTAGAGTCCACAAGTTACTAGACCAGCTCCATTCTTTACTAAAAGGTCTAATACTTATGGACAAAGGCCTTTTGAAAAGACAAATACATGGTCTAACAAACAATGGGTTCCTGTGGCAAACCCTAGTTTTGGCGGTGACAAGTGCAATTTCGGTGTTGTCAAGAACAGTTTTAACGTTGACAGGAATGTTTCCAACGCTGTTAGACCAAGTAATAACAAATACTTACAGCCAAAGGGAAAGGGGTCTAAAGCTTCTTCTAGCTTAACTTGGAGACCCAAACAAGACCAAAACCCTAATTCAGATGGGATTTCTATGACATGTAACAGATTTCATTATATTTCAAAGGTCATAACTAAACCAGTTGGGGTTAACTGGGTGTTCAATCCAAAAAGGGATGAACAAGGGGTTGTTATAAGGACTAAGTCTGTTCTTGTTGCACAACCAAATGAATCCAAGTCTGCTCAGGCTTGGGTTCCCAAAGAAAACTAATTTGTTTTCTTTATGTGCAGGGCATTCAAAAGCAGGTAAATGATCATGGCTATTGGGATAGTGGACGCTTTAGGCACATGACGGGGAAGGAATATTATTTGACAAACTTTATCCCCATTAAAGATGGGGACAAAGTGTACTTTGGAGGAGGATATGGAACTATTATTGGTAAAGGCACTCTTATCACCAATAATTTGCGTTTTGAAAACTTTTTCTGGTAAAGGAACTTGATTATAATCTGTTTAGTGTATCACAAGTTTGTGATAACAAAAATAAGGTTCTTTTCACTGATACTGAATGCTTGGTGTTAAGCAAAGATTTTAAAATACCTGATGAGAAATTCATTGATTATAGAACACCTAGGCATAAGGACATTTATAATGTGAATCTTAATGGAATTAGGATGAATAATAATTTGTCATGTCTATATGCTAAGGCTTCAGTTGATGAGAGTAATCTTTGGCACAGAAGGTTAGGGCACATAAATTTTAAGAATATAAATAGACTTGTGAGCCATGGTTTAGTTGATGGTTTGCCTGAAAAGGCTTTCCACAATGACCACTCTTGTGTTGCATGCCTTAAAGGCAAGCAGCATAAAGTCTCCTTTAAGTCTAAACTGGTGCATTCTAGTTCTAAACCACTTCACTTGCTGCATATGGACTTGTTTGGTCCAACTAATATAGAACGTTTAAATGGAAAATCTTTTTGTTTTGTCATAACTGATGATTTTTCTAGATTTACTTGGACTTTCTTTTTGGCTTTGAAAAGTGAATCTACCACTGTTTTGATTAACTTTATTACCCAAATTGAAAATAAAATTGGGAATGAGGTTGAAATACTTAGAAGTGATAATGGTGGTGAGTTTAGAAATAAGTTGTTAGATGACTTCTGTGTCAAGAAAGGGATTACTAGGCAGTTTAGTGTTGCTAGAACCCCACAACAAAATGGGGTGGCTGAAAGGAAGAATAGAACACTCATAGAAGCAGCTAGGACAATGTTGGCTGATGCTCACTTCCCCATTGCATTTTGGGCTGAGGCTGTAAATACAGCCTGCTATGTTCAGAATAGGGCATTGATCAACAAAATCCACAATAAGACACCTTATGAGCTATTTTGGAATAGGAAACCTAATATTGGTTTTCTTAAACCCTTTGGATGTCATGTAGTTGTTCTTGATACTAGTGATGCCTTAGGAAAGTTTAGTGCTAAAGGTGATGAAGGCTACTTTATGGGCTATTCAGTGCAGAGTAGAGGATATAGGGTTTACATTAAGAAAGAAAAACGTATACTTGAAAAGGTACATGTTCGGTTTTTAGAAAGTAAACCTAGTGATCCTGAAAGTGGACCAAATTGGCTCTTTGACTTGGATCCTCTATCTAGAACCTTGAATTATATGCCTGTTACTAATCCAGACATTGTGAAGGTAAATTCAAATGTTGTGGAAGAACCAGTTGTTGAAATTTCAGGTATACAGGTTGATAAGGAAGTAGGATCACATGCAGACAAATCAGCTACCATACTTGAGTATGTCACCATTCCTATTTGGACAGATGGATTTGCTGCTGCTGCTGCTGGAAAGGCAAAGGATGGTCCATAAGAGAAACTAGTTGATGAAAACATGCATGAATCTTCAAGCGCTTAAAAAGGAAAATCTGGCGCTGACAGGCCAAATTCAGGCGTTGATGGCTCAAACGTTGACAGACCCAGTTCAGGCGTTGACAACTCTTTTGACCATTTATTCTCTTCCAATGTTTTTGAACAAGGTGAGCATTCAACAGTACATGAAGAGGTTCACTCAGGTGATAATGGAGGAGAATTTGAAGATGATATTGGCAATTTGGAGACTGAAATTGAAGACAACACAATTATTGAAGGAGGAATACTTACATCTACTATCAAGAATCATCCTTCTTCTTTAATCATTGGTGATGTGATGTATCCTGTTCAAACTAGAAGGTCTCATCAGAATCAAGGAGGTTTTATTGCCAATATCCACAAGAAGGTTGATACCCCTCTTGTTCAGGCATGTTTGTTTGCTGTCACAACAGGAACCCAAGAAGATATTTGATGCTCTCAAAGAACCAAGTTGGGTAGAAGCAATGCAGGATGAGCTTCACCAACTTGCTATTCAAGATGTTTGGGACTTAGTTGACTGTCCCAGATATGTCAGACCTATAGGGACAAGATGGGTTCTTAGAAACAAAAATGATGAAAGAGGGATTGTGGTCAGAAACAAGGCACGTTTAGTTGCTCAAGGCTATACACAAGAGGAAGGGATAGACTATGAAGAGGTTTTTGCACCTGTTGCAAGGATTGAAGCAATAAGGATTTTCCTAGCCTATGCTTCTTGCATGGGCTTCATAGTTTATCAAATGGATGTGAAGAGTGCTTTTCTTTATGGCATAATTGTAGAGGAGGTTTATGTAATGCAGCCTCCTAGTTTTGAAGATTCAGAACATCCAGACAAGATGTATAGAGTGAAGAAAGTAATGTATGGACTTCATGAAGCCCCAAGAGCATGGTATGGCACATTGTCCACCTATCTGGTGGAAAATGGATTCAAGAGGGGCACCATAGATCAGACTTTGTTTACCAAGAAGACTGGTAAGGACTTTTTACTTGTTCAGGTCTATGTGGATGATATCATCTTTGGCTCTTTAAGTCCAAAGATGAGTGAAGACTTTTCTAAGATCATGAAAGACAAATTCAAGATGAGTGCAATGGGAGATATGAACTTCTTTCTAGGTTTACAGGTTCAGCAGAAAGAAGATGGTATCTTCATCTCTCAAGACAAATATGTAGCATAGATCTTGAAGAAGTTTGGCTTTTCTCCACATGAAAAACGGGATAGCACACCCATGGATAGGGAACACCCTTGAGGAAAGGTTGGAGATGGAAAAGAGGTGGATGTCAGGCATTATAGGTCAATGATTGGATGATTGATGTATCTTACAACTTCTAGACCTGACATCATGTTTGCTTTGTGTGCATGTGCACGCCATCAAGTGACTCCCAAAGAGTGTCATCTTCATGCTGTCAAGAGGATTTTTAGATACCTTAGGTGTTATCCCACCTTGGGATTATGGTATCCAAAGGATTCTCCATTGGAGCTTATTGCTTATTCAGACAGTGATTATAGAGGTGACAAGTTTGATAGAAAATCCACAACTGGTGGATGCCAATTTCTTGGGAGTAGGTTAATATCTTGGCAATGCAAGAAACAAACAGTGGTGGCCAACTCTACAACTGAAGCAGAATACGTAGCTGCAGCTGCTTGTTGTGGACGAGTCTTATGGATTCATAACCAGCTGTTGGATTATGGGTATAATTTTATGCATACCAAGATTTTTGTAGACAATAACAGTACTTTATGTATTATTAAGAATCCTCTACATCATTCTAAAACAAAACACATAGAAATTAGACATCATTTTACAAGAGATTGTTTTGAAAAAGGGTTAATACAACCAGATAGGGTTGACAAAGAAGAAAATGTGGCAGTTTTATTAACTAAACCTTTTGATACTAGAAGATTTCAATACTTGGTAACAAGTATTGGAATGATCAATCTTACTTAATATGTGTTTTTGGAACTTATTGTAAAAGTATGTACAGGATATGAATTGTTATTGGTCTTTGTACAAAATTAGGTTTTCCACTTTATTTGTCTAATGCTGACAAAGGTTATTTTAACGCTGTTACGTGTTAAAATGGCGTTGACAACAATATGTTAGTTTTGTGGTTTTTGATCTAATTATGCAGGCATTATGAGCATTGTACAAATGGATACAGAGTTGCTTATGGATCCTTGGAGCTTACTTGGAGCATGTTCAAGTTTATGGATGATGGTTGGAATGTTAACATTCCTATCTTGACATAAATTTTTATTGCATGTATTATTTTTGGCAACCTGTATATCCTATTTTAAGGGGAGGTTTAGGAAACCTTTAGGACTTTTTGGGTATTCATATAATACTCTTATCACAATTCTATATTGTGTCCACTGGTGAGTACGAGTTAGTTTACTAAATCGTGAGGCGCTGTAGCATGCAAAGTTGATATACTTTGCACGCTGCCAAGACTTTTTGACCTAGAATTGGATGTGGTCTGTTGGGAGACTTGGGTGTGATTTTTATTGGGCTTACCTGGGAAGTTACAAAGGATTTTATAAGATAACTTCATTGTTAAGAACTTTGGTTAGCAAGGGAAACTTGAGGACAATTATGTCTATCTTGCTTAAGCAAGTGTGCATGATTGGACAGTGCTTGCTACCCTATGGTGCTTTTCAGTCTATAAGTTATCTTCACTAGGATAAATTACTTTGTTAAGGTTCTTTTTCTTTTATATTATTTTTATTTTTGGACGCTGACAGTTTTCTTTCCAAGCGTTGTTAAGACCAATTTTGACGTTGACATGGCAAAATCCAACGTTGACAAGAATATAGTCGTTGGGCGTTGATAATTTATTTTTGACCGTTGATAAACATTGGGTCCTACCCAGTTGTTATTTTTGACGAAAATTTGGGCCGTAATTTTAGGAGTTGGTAACTTTTTATTAATGCAAGAGATAAGTTATATCTTTTTCAAGATTTTCATCATTATATTTTGAATATAACTGCCTCATGCATTGACCAATCACATGTTTTCACTTCTCTTATATATTTGGCTCATTCTTTTGAAACAGGGTAACTGCTTATTCTTGTCTAACTAAATTTTCACAAACCTTCATCTTTCATAACATTTATAACAGCTTTCTATATCAATGGCGCCCAAGTTTAGACAGAGCGATTTGGAATTGGGGTTCAGAAGTCAGCATAACATGGTTGCTTATTTAGAGGCTGATGATGCTCTGTTTCCTCAATATACTCAGATGGTGGAGTATTTAAATGCATCCCCTTTAAGGTATGCACTTTCTCATGCTCCTCTTATCCCTGTCACACATATTAAATAGTTCTGGAATACCGTCACTTCCTCAACAGTTAATAATGTGACTACATTGACTGCTACTGTCCATAGGCTTCCATGGGTGGTTACTAAAGCTTTGGTTCACCAAGATTTGCATCTTAATGATGCAGATGGTATAACCACCCTACCCATTGGTGAGATAGAACAAGGGCTCCAAGCTTTGGGTTATCCTTTGCCAGATGATGGCCATTTAAACAAATATACAAAACAGGAATTTACCCTAGCTTGGAAGTACTTGATACATGTCATTCTTCAATGTTTGAGTCCCAAATGTACTACACACAATGAAATTAACCGTTCAATTGGGAGTGCCACTGTGTGTATTTCTACTGGGCAAAAATATAATTTTTCAAAAATGATTTTTGATGGCATGTGTCATAACAAGGGTAGCAAGATGACTCTTACTTACCCAAGGTTTTTACAAATGGTGTTTGATGAACAAAGATACTGCAATAGGGATCACAATGATTTTTATAAGATTCCTGTTCAAAAGAAAGCAATTTTTGGGAAGATGATTTCACCCCCTCATAGAGACTTACCCCTTACCCAAGCCATGCTTGCTGTTATTGCAGCATCACAACCACAACAAGACCCTCAACCTCAACCAGACCCATTGCCTGAACAACCACCATCACCCCGGCAAATGGAAGTTGACCAAGAACCCTTCAACGCTGTCACGTTCAATGTTGGCGTTGACACTACAAATCCAAACGCTGACACCCTTTAACAACAAACCCAACACCTCTTAACCTTCAAACAGACACCCAATCCACATCATCTTCTACACCCCCTAACTTTAGGTTGGAAAAACGCCAAAGGACTACTGGAGTGTTCTCCTCTGGTGGTCCTAGCCATGTTGTAGAGAGAACCACCACCACTAGTGTGGTTGGTGACATGGGTGGGGCTGGGACTATTGGTTCTAGCTTAGATGTAAGCCAAGCCAATCCTAACATCATTAAGACCGCATCCATGCCCCATGACTCTACTTTGGGAGGTCAAATTCCCTTTCTTGAGGAGGGCAGATTGGTACCTTACACATTGTTGGAATTGACGGCTGTCTGCATTAGCTTGCAAAAGCAAAATGCAGACCTTGTACATACTGTCTCTACACAAGGCCTTGAACTCAAGAAATTTAGGGAGATGATTGTTGTTCTGGAACCTGCTGAGACTAGGAGAAGGCAGACAAGAGTCCTTTCATCCGGGGAGGATTCTTACAAAGGGGAGGAAGCTGCTACTGAGCCATTTAATTTAAGTGACAAAGGCTCAGGTGGTTCTATTGGTGTGGAGATGGCTGAAGCTTTGACCAGCTTGAAGGAGAGGCCAGTTGTTGATGTTTCGCTGGTAACTCCAACGAAGATATCATTTATGGAGATGCTGGAACAGGTTTCTAAGCCAGGCATTGACACACAGAGTTTAAGCATTGATAGGAGTAAGTTAGGCGTTGAAAAGTAGGTTTTGGACGCTGATAGACCTGCAGGTGTGGTTGATGTATTCCAGTCATCAGCTATCATCAAGGATGTGTCTACACAGGTATCATCAATCTCTTTACCTACCATTGATGTATTAGATAAATGTAAAGAGATTTTGGTAATAACAATAGTTCCCAAGGATGCAGCCCAAGTAAAGTTTGATTCCATGTTGGCTGCACAACTTGAGGAAAAAGAGAAGAAGAAGATTGCTGCTATTGAGTCACCATTTGTGGCTACTTCTCAGAGCAATAAGGAAGGTAGTGATGATGAGAGTACTGATTCAAGTGTGATGATCATTGAAGAGCCAGAGAGACTTGAATATGGTGATAAGTTGGCAAAGGAAAGGATTGTAGAGTTGAAATATCAGGTAGATTATGAGATGCCTAAAGTAGCTCAGATGTACTTTGCATGGGAGAATAAGGTAATGGAGAATTCAGACATGTCACTTTCAGATCAAATTTAGGTTTTGGAGATTCTTCTAAGAGTTTAAAGAGATTGCAAGGTGATTCTGAAGTATAAGGCTAGCAAGGTTCTTGCACAGTCTAAAAAGGATAAAAGGGAGCTTTACTACATGCTTCTCAGATGTCATCAAGGAGGTTGGACTTTTAAGAAGTTGCAGGGTTTGTCCTTTGATGAGTTGGAATATAAAGCTTATCCTATATGGGCAAGTGTGTAAGAGCAGAACACTATCAGACTTCTTTCAGATGTAAGAAAGGAAGAACTTGCGGAAGAGATGCAGATCCAACAAACTTTAATTGCACCAAGACCTTTGAAGAAGGGAGTTCCACTTGAGTTCCCAGAAAATTTGGATAGAGTGAATCCTAGTGAAGCAGTTATTAGAAGGAATATTAAGCTCTCACCCTTGGAAGCTTCACACATGGTAGAAGTTTTACTTGATGATTCCAGAAACCCTATAGTTCACTATGAGGAAGATGCAAGTGGGTTTTGGATGATTGGCAGATATGGGAAGAAGGTACATACTTTTACTACTCTTATGTCTTTGTTTGCAAGTCTGGATAGGGAAGACTTGGCAGATCATTGGAGATTGATGCAGGCCAAGTATGAGACTGAAGCACCTACTTCAGTCAATGGAATAAAGATTTGGTCCACATTCAAGAGAATGTGTGAGCCAAATGATGAAGATCCAGTATGGAAGGATGTTGATGATACCAGTGGACTTCAATGGCGTCTACATTCAGCAGCTGGTGTGTATCATTTGAGTACTACAAAGTTTTCTGAATATCTTCTTGTGATGCTGAATATCCCATGTCCAAGGAAGTTTTGAAGAAAATGGTGTGAACACAACTGGAGATGGATTACACAAGTGACGTTGGCAAAGATTTAATTAGGTTTATTTATTTCCAACTTAATAAGTAATTTGTATTTGTAAGAATCCTCCTTGTACTTAGTTCTTTTATTCAAAAACTTGATTACTAGAGTAGATATCAAGTTTAGGGGAGGATTGTTGGGAATAAAATGAAGCCAAGACACTTAGACGCTGACAAGAGGAAATTGGATGTTGATAGGAAGAAATCAGGCGTTGTCAGATCAAGCATTGACAAGAAGAAGTCAAGCGTTGATGAGAAGAAGTTAAGCACTGATAGGATACTTAGTCTACACGTTTTATGTTTCTAGTAAAGATATGTTCGACAATGTATTTCTTATGTTTATCTTTACCTAAAATAGCTGATACGTAGACTCTTGTACAAGGTTCCTTAATCTATAAAAGGAGGCCTTTAGGTTTTAGTTCAATGTATGTTTTACACTTTCATTGTACGCAAGTTCAATTAATCAATCAAAGTGAAAGTTTGGTTTATTCTGTTTGTGTGTTCTTGTTCTAAGTATTAATTCCGCATAATACTTAGATTGTTTCATATACAACAAAGTTTCTCTAAGTGTTTAACTTGATTCATTCTCGTTTACACAAAGCTAAATTGATCTAAGTTTGGGATCAACAGAACCGCGGAGGTAGACTCCGCTCCTTTTTGTCTTTTAGTGGATTTGAAATATCTGAGGCTGTTTAAACCTTCAAAGGATATTCTTATGGCATTTGGAATATGCCATATTCAAATTTTTATTTTCCATTTTAATAAAACATTTTCTTAAAAATAAAGTTTATTAAAAATCTTTTGTCACATTTGACAAAAGAGAGTTTTAAGGCTAATCACTTTTATGACCACTAAGCATGATTAAGATATGTTAGTGTAATGATTATTACCTTGATGATAGTGTTTGTTAGATAATTCGTTTTATGATTATATTTGAAAATAAATATCTTTGTAATTTTTCGTGATCAAAACTAAGAAAAATTAGTTAGCACTAGCATTATTTTTAGGCCAAACATATTTACACACATGTTAACCATTCAAGAGTGGGATGACTCATTAATCCATGAACATTTCCTCATTGCCTTGACTCACTTCTTATGCGTTCTTAAAGATGAAGATTGAGACAATACTGATTGTCGGAATCAATGTCTAGAGAAGACAATTGAGAGATAGATGATGACAAATCATAGCAAGGGTTGAGAGAGTCGTCTTGAGAGACATTTCCATCTTCATTTGAATCATGCATGGGTTCAAAAGAGATGTTTCCTTCAATAGGAAGCATGACTCAATCCACGGAGTGAAATGAGAAGCATTTAGAGGTGGAAAGTAAAGAAGAAGTTTTCTAAGAAGCCTTGAGAGAATCATGGCAAATGGAAGACTAGAGCGAGACCCGCTGAGAACAAATCTTATTCTTCTAGCTATGAAAAATGCAAGGTTGTATGGAGTGGAGGTAGCAACACAATGCAACATATGTGCAAGACAAGCGGACACACGGTTGCGATTACTATCCAAACACATTGCATTTTCCCTAATGATTTCGGCCCAAGGGATCATAAAATCATTAAGATCGCTAGTTAGTAATTCCCAAGGAGTGAGAGTACGAACTTCTCCCTCAAAATTACCAAGAATAGGGTATTCACGAGGTATAGCAATGGAACAAGAGATAGCCGAAGCCGAGGGTATCTCAGTCACATAATTCACATCAATAGGGGCTGATTCTAAAAAGTTCAAACTCCAAGCATCGGTGAACCTACATTGACCTTCGTATGGAACTTTGAGAATCTCACCAAATTCTTCAAGAGTATATACAAAGGTTTTCCCCTTGATGGAAAATCTTATAGATAAACCATTATTGATGCAAATTTATGTGTACGAGCTAAAGAATCCCAAGAGGAAGAAAGGAAAGACTGGCTCATTAATATAAAGCAAACAGTCAAAGCCAATGGAATTGAACATGAATCGAATAAAGTCAAGTCCAAGAAAGTTAGAAGGAATAATGCATCCTTCATGAAAACAACGAGATTCAAGACAACGATAAGTGTTTTGAGTAGAACGAGTTCGACGTAAAGAAGAAAGATTAGGCATGTATTCTCTAGTACGTTGGTGGTCATTTTGATATCCCGAAGACATGATAGTACCTAAAAATAACATACAAACATATTTCCCCAATCACTCATATGTTACATATAAACCGAAAATCGAAAAGATGAGAATGTGTTTCATCAATTTCTTGACAATCAAAGGATTAATCCTTATCATTTCCATGCTCATAATGTACCTAGTTCATCATTGACAATAACATATTAATCATGTAAAATCAAAAATAAACTTGAACATTGGTTTTTCAAAACAAGGTTTTTAGGTAAGCATTTAACAATGCCATTACAAACTTGTTCATGGGTTCATATCGATTCCATCAATTAACCAAAATTATTTAGTCAAAATTCGGATTCTTCTACAAGTAGGTTTTAGTGAAATATCAATGAATATGAACCTAAGGAATCATAACAAGATTACTATGTCAACTCTTATTCCTAGTTTTAAAAATCCCCAATTATGAATGTATGAACCCTAGAACAAATTAGATGAAACTGAAAGATCTTGGATGAAGGATGAGTGAAACCCACAAATTGGAATTAAATTATCTTGAGTGATTGAAGGTTTTAAAAGATCAACAATGGTGGAAAATGGAAGAAATCGTCGCTAAGTTGGATAAGAGAGAGAAGGTTTGTTTGAAAACTGATATTTTTATAAAACTTGGCACTTTAGTCGTAATCACTGGCCGCGGTTCCTTATCGATATGGAACCGCGCATTTGAGCCGCGATAGATAAAGAACCGCGTACAGTGGTGAGTTTTTATCAAAGAAAATCAAAGAATTTTTCTAAACCAAATTTTTCTAAAATCCTTAAAATATATCTTAAGCCTTTAGGAAATCATCGAACCACCACAACACTAGGTAATAATGCCTTAATGAAGGATTACGAGTTGAATCGAGATAGGAAAAGACCGAAATGGACAAACGACTACTGGTAGAAAAGAAGCAAAGAGGAGAGAAGTCAAGAGAAGTGAATCAAGACCAAGAACAATGCTTAAAAGACAAATGACAATCGTCAAATCAAGGAGACGAAGAGCTTGTATCATATATAGTGGTTTAAGACGTGCCTTTCCGGCAAAAGTCTAAACGGTTTTGGTAATGAACTATACCAAGCAATTTTGATACATAGAATAAGATCACTTTTAAGATTAGTCTTATTCCATATCAAAATGTGAGCAAAGTATGAATTCACTTTCTCTCCCACATGATCGGACAATTATTGCTAGGATTAACAATAACAATATCCTTGGAATATTTCAATTCCAAATGTGTAAAATCCAACTACAACTTATGAAGTAGTTTGGTATCTCAAAGGATTAATTAATCATCCTAGAGATGAGCTCAATTGCACAAGTTACACATGATATAGGGCCTACTAACCGTAAGGGTGCAAACCATGGAAATCATGCTTGATACTTTAAGCTTCTACTAACCCACTCTACATCTCCATAGTGAGTCAAGTATTCATGTAATAAAGGTTTGAGAGGGAAAAAGGAAAAAATCACAAACCACAAACAAATGTCAAGGCAAGGATGGCAAGAACAAGCATATAGTCAATTAATGATCAAAAGAATGATCAATAGGGCGTCTGGAAGAACGAAAACGTACCTTAGCCACAAAGTGCATTCCAAGCTTTCAAGGAACCAATGCAAAGCCCAACCATGACCAAAGTGACTACTAAGTCTTCAAGGAATAGTATCACTCCCATCCATCTTGATATCATAATTCAATGATGTTGGAAATCAAAGAAGACGAGTCTTCTACAAGTGTAAGTAACTCAATCTACAATCAATTGAATGATTGATCTTCATGAGTAACTACCCATAACAAGATGCAAACTAGTAGATACATTTTAAGAGTTAACCTAAAATGCATAAATACTACTAATCTAAATGGGATGCTATATTACCAATCAAAAGGCCTATTTTTAATAAAAAATAGTTTTGACCAAAGAAAAATTTTTGTACAACTTAACCTTCTAATTTGAGTAGATAATGGATCAATCCAAGTTTTAAAGTACAATATACTTCAAAGATCTTGTGTCACCATCTCTCTGATACCAATTATAGAAACTAGAAGGGGGGGGGGTTGAATAGTTTCTTTTATTTATCTCCTAACTAAAATTCTTTTCAATTAGGTGAGCGTCAAAAACATCTTTTACTTGAAAGCTAGTTGCATAATGATTAGGTTCAATTCTAATGCATTAACAATGACAAGTAGTAAGTGTAACGATGATGAAGGTAAGTAAAGAGTAAGGAAAGAAACAACCTAGTAGGAAGACAACAAGATTTATAGTGGTTCGGCAACGAGGCTCTATCCTCGTTCCTACTCCACTCCTCGAGTATACCTACTCGAGATTTCCACTATATCCACAAGCTCCCTTCTTGGCGGAGAAAACCTTACAACGTCGCGTACATTATTTTCTGACACTAAGCTAAATGTCGAGACCTAATCTTAGCTAGGACCAATCTACACAACGTCGCCCACTTCACCATTTTACGACACAAGGCTAGATGTCGAGTTCTAATCGAAAGATAGAACCAATCTTCACAACGTTGTCTACTTCACCATTTTCTAACACAAGGCTAGATGTCGAATTCTAATCCAAAGCTAGAACCAATCTTCACGAATCTTCACTTTGAAGCTAAGTGAGAACTTCACACAACACAACTACACATCACTTTATAGTTTAATTACATCACTTTATAGTTTAGTGAGAACTTACACAACTTATTACAACTCAACTAAACATATCCAACTACACACATGTAACTTGGATCTACACAACACAAATCCAAGCACACACATATGCAAAGGATTTACACAACTCTAATCCAAGTATTAACAAATAGCTTGGATGAACACAAATAGTCAAAGTATTCACAAATATATTGGATCTATACAAGACACAAAAAATGATGAACATGACTAGATCTTTAGGAGAGGATGATCTTCATCAAGGCTTCATCTTTAATCACATCACAAGTGTGCGAGTGATATTCTCTTTGGGCAAGGTAAAGAAGGAGATCAAGAGAATAATCATAAGTAAACATACTTAACACATTAAGTGATCATTTACAAATGATTAGGATTAGAAAGGAGAAAGAAGGCTGAAAGAGATGTCCAAAAAGGGTTATGGAAAATGCATATTTGATCCACTATTTATAGGAGAAAAAAACCAACGGCTAGCTGAGCGCGGTTCCTTATCTCCCTAGGCGTTTCCTTATCAATAGAGAACCGCATAGGCACTTAAGGAACCGCGGAGGTAGACTCTGCTCCTTTTTGTCTTTTAGTGGATTTGAAATATCTGAGACTGTTTAAAACCTTCAAAGGATATTCTTTTGGCATTTGGAATATGCCATATTCAAATTTTCATTTTTCCATTTTAATAAAACATTTTCTTAAAAAATAAAGTTTATTAAAAATCTTTTGTCACATTTGACAAAAGTGAGTTTTAAGGCTAATCACTTTTATGATCACTAAGCATGATTAAGATATGTTAGTGTAATGATTATTACCTTGATGATAGTGTTTGTTAGATAACTCGTTTTATGATTATATTTGACAATAAATGTCTTTGTAATTTGTCGTCATCAAACTAAGAAAGATTAGTTAGCACTAACAATGTTTTTAGGCATTGGTTTGCATTAACATACCCTTTTCAATCTTCACATATAAAAGTTTTTTACGCTAAAACTAATATTAAAACATATCATTTGACTCTTGAATGGATTATTGATTCTAGTGCCAATTAAGACATGACTATTTCTTATCATAATATGCTTAATTTTGTTGATAATTTTAGCTTGAAGTTAATTGCGGGTCATCCTAGTGGTAGTATAGCTAAGATCATTGTTATAAACAATCTTAAGTTGATTAGCAGTGCAATTTTGTTTGATGTGCTTGAGTATATAGTGAATTTGCTATCTATTAATAAAATGATTAAGGATAGTAAGAATATGTTGGTTTTGACGAATCTAAGTGTTTATTCAAGATTTGAAAATAGGAAAAATTATGGGTACTGGTAGTGAATCTCATAGATTACATCTATTTGATAGTATTATTGATGGTTATCATCCTTGTTGATACAAAAGTTGGATGATCCTTGCTTAACCCGAATTAGGCTTAATCCGGGCAGGCTGGGCTGCAGCTCTTGCACCAAGTGAATGTCTTGCTGAGATCCTGCACACTAAAATAACACGCGTTAAGCTTACCGTAGGAACGTATCCCACGATTAGACTCCGGCGTGAGAGTAAATAATCGGTTTAGGGTTAGATAATTAGCTGTAGGTTGAGAGTATAGAGAGTGTAATACCTTTGTGGAACCCTTGGGGGTTCCTTATATAGGCGGTGAAACCTTAATGGGCTATCACCAATGCTTCGGCCCCAAGTAAAGAATAAGTGCCATAATTAGCTTGATTGTTATCTTCTAATTATGGTGAGTGTATATCCTATACTTTGGGGTAAATCCCAATCCTGATAAGATTGTGATTCTGTCTAACCCTGTACCGGTCGTGCCGGGCCGTGGGCCGCACACATCTTATGAGGACACTGTTCATTCAAGCCCATCATCTCAAATGATATTAATCCAACCCATTCGTGATGGGTTGGATGCGGGTAGTAACCATGGGCCGGGTTCATGATCCGGTTGGGGACTATACGTCATCATGTCCCCCCAGTCTAGTTGTTACAGATGTAGGTGTAACCTCTAGACTAATCAATGTCCTTTATACATCGTTGTTGCAAACATAGCCATACTCCAAAAAGGCCGGCCAGGACAACATTAATGAATGCATTATTGGTAGTCATTAGTCAGACGTTTTGTCTGCAAAAGTGCACCAGACAGGCCCACTCTTGAGCCACGTAAAACTGTTATAAGGTGACCCGTGGGTCCCTCTGACGTTTCAGTGGTGTCAGGAACCCCATCCGTTAGATGGGCGTAGTGGATTACACGTGGCAATCATCCAGGCACCTCGTAAATCGAGGCAACCCTATAAAAATTGGTCCGTGTAACTGTGTACACACACAGTTAACAACTCCTTTCCATCATTGTTATACTTGCTCTTATTCCTTCATTCATTCTCCTCCTTTTTTACGGAAATCCATCATACCAGGTTAGACCACCGCGCCCTTCTCCTTATTTGCATAAATTATGGTGAAGGATAACCCTACCATCACGACTGTACTTAACGTGATGTCCGTGGAGAAATACATGGATTTTCTTTCCGATTACTATATTCCTAAGAGCGTACACCCCACCAATCCGGGTGATGGTGAAGCTATCACGGATGCTCCCGCTGGGAAAATAGGCGTTTATGCACGTCTATTTAACGCGGCGAACTACCGTATTCCACTATCGAAATTCCTTGTAGATATTCTGACATACTATGATTTCCATATATCTCAACTTCATTGTATAGGAGCCTGTAAGATCAAACAATTCGAGATTACATGCCATACTTGTGAGGTATCCCCCACCGTGAATTTATTTAGGGTCTTTTACGTCCCCCAAATGGTAAATGGTTGGTTGTCGTTTAAAAAAGATCCGCAACCGCCCCCATGTGCTATAGGAAACCCCTAGACTCCCTTAAGAAGTGGTACGACCACTACTTTTTCGTAGATGCCAAAGTGTTTCCCATGACCTTTCGCCTTAAATACAAAGTGGGACACGACTATCTTCCTCCCACAAGAGATTATAATAGTAAAGATGTAAAAACATTAGACACCCATCACACTGACTTTCATAAGGACCTACCGGAGCATTTTTTATGCTTAGTAGGGATCAGCCATAACTATTTTGGTAGGGAGGATAGATATCCGTGCTTTCTGACGGAAGGTAGACAGGGTAGGTATTTCTTTTTATATATGCGCGTTCACATAAATGTGACAATAATGCTTGTAATCATACTAACACATATGTATGCGTATGTCCGCATAGATGAGGCTATTTGGGCTGCTACGCTAGGGAGATCCAAACAAAGTCGCAGAGGGATCCCGACCACTACGTGAGGGAGAGCCTCCTCTACTTGTCGCGACCGCTGGCATGACCATTTCTCTTGAAGAAACACCAGAGCCGCAGTCTGATGAGCAGGGATCAACGATAGAGAAGTCCCCGCTAAACTTCACCAATGAAGATGGTGATGAGCCATTGTTGGAGAACGCTACCACCATCCAAGGTGAAAATACGAAGCAACCAACTGATCCGTCTATCAACCGTATGTTAGGTGATGACGATGAAAAGGAAGAGGAAGTGGCGCAAGAGACCGGAACCTCCAGGCAGCCAAAACCCACTTCCAGGAAGCGCAAGTCCACCAGGAAGGTGGTGAAAGAGGTAGAGGTGGAGGCGGAGGAATTCAATGCACCTCCCAAGAGGCTTAGGAAAGACCACCCCTAATTTCAAGAAGGGGGCAGCACCACGTTGCCGCAAGATAACCCCCCATTGCAAGTAGACACACATGTGTGGAAGGCAAAGCCAGTGAGCGCCATAGCTCCCACTACCATGGAGCCGATGATAGACGCGATGTAAGTACCTATTTATATTCCATCATATTTGTTTTGCATGAAACTGCCGAAAGTCATAAGTGTTTGTTAAATAACAGGGTGGATCCTTCGACATTAGTATAGGAGAAGGAAACTGAGAGAGAACCGTCCCCCATGATATACGCGGTGCCCCCATCTCCTCCCCCTACTCATGCAGAGGAGCCTCGGGCCGAGGGTTCGGACACCTGCCTTCGCCCGGCCTGGAACTTGTCCAACCTGGCAAGGCTAGAGGCAGAGTCCGAGTGTAAGGAGTTCATGGACCACTTGACTCCTCCCGTGCTGGCGCAAGACCTGGATGAGCTCAACCATGGGGCTCGTCTCGAACAATTTGATGTAGCAACGGCGCACCAGATAACACTTGGTGCAGCCTTACGGCGCTGTTTTAAGGAGTCCTTGGCCCATGTACGCCGCACTGATAGGAGGATTGTGCGCAGGGAGGAGATGGTGGATAAGCATGAGAAGACAATTGCCTCCCTGCAGGCGGATTTGGCCGTGGCTGAAGCCACAATAAAAGAACAAACCAGCCTCACCAATGCCCGTGATGAGCGTATTGCTGAGTTAGAAGCTCTTCTTGAGGCAGCAAACGACAAGGTATGCTTCCTTACATGTTTATGTGAATTTGTGTGACACCACTCTTATCTTTCTCATCCTATAGTAACCATAATCTTTTCATAGGTAGCCGCAGCCGAAGCCGCGACCAAAACCGCAGCTGACCAGGTATCCGCCCTCACAGAAGAGCATGAGGCGTTGAAGGAAGAGTTCAACAAGGAGCGAACTAATATGGAGGAGCGGGCGGCCGAGGCCTTGGGCAACGTGGAGCACGAGCTGAGCGTGCTGGCCACAGATTGTGCTAATGTGTTGTGCCCCCCCCACTTCTTTCAGCCATTGCTGGTCGTAGGTGGATGGTGGGCCAAGGAACGCGTCTGTCCGTGACAAGAGTGATGGAGGCGCCGCAGTTTGTGCAGGCTTTTGCCAACATCGTGTCAAATGGCATTGAACGCGGCAGGCATGAAGGGTTAACCAAGGCTGTAGAATTAATAAGCAAGAGTGAAGACACCACTAAGCATGCCTACCATAACCTTGAGGTGGAAGCAAAGATGACTGCGTCCATGGCCGCCCTGTAGGATATGGAGTACCCCTTCCTATATGACCTCGAAGCTATAAAGGATGCCTCCAATGAGGATATCATGGCGAAGCTTACATCGGACCCAATCCAGCTCACTCTGCCAACATATGATGCAAGTTTGAAGGTCGTGAAGGGTGAGAAGCTATTAGCTGAGGCGTTGGAGGCCAACCTAGCCAGGGCGCACATCGGAAAGGATGCTCGTGGTAAAGCCCTTCGTGCTTTGATAGCCGAGGGTAAGAGAGAAGTAGGGGAGTTCCTGCCTCCTTTGTAGTTTATCTATTGTAAACATTTGCACTACTTTTTATTTATTCGTCCGTGGGTGTACACGGCTTTAATTTGTAATACCATGTGTAAACACTTAGAATATTTTCAAAATATATGTCTGTGGTGAGCACGACAAGTTTTGTTTGTTTATATTGAAACTTGTTTTTATTCCTTGGATATCATGTATCTACTTGCATGACGTGTCACGGCTGATTAAGAATAAAACTAAGTCTATAATTTACTAGACGTGCACCGTGTGTCTTTATCATGTACGACACTATGTAAGTACAGCATGTGGAAACTTATTACAATGTCTTGTAAGTAAGGTGTCTAGTAAGGATACATGATCCGCGCCACTGTGGTTGCATCCCTCTTAAGCGACAAGTTGAATTATTAGGTTCACTTAATCCTCTTACTCCGCCTGGGAGCGAATAGTACATGTACGATTTGAATGAATGCATATAAACAAGAAATAACACACAAGAGAATGAAAAATAACTCTAAGAACACATAAGACAATAATTTGCACAAGAACAAGCCGTGGAGCTAGCTAGGCACCATGGTATTTTATTATAACGGTTACGATTTTTTGACAGAAATAAAAACCTAAGATAAATAGAACCTAGAAAACATGAAAGCAAAAAATACATGGATCTTTATTGAAGCTGACTACAGCGAAGTGTCCATGCGGAGGCCGTAGCCTTTCAGAGGTAGCATCTTTTAAGGTTGCAAATGTTCCATGTACGATCCAAGTCACGGCCATCCATATCACGCAACTTGTACGCGCCTAGCCCCAAAGCTTCTGTGACCTCATACGGTCCTTCCCACTTTGGCCCAAGTTTTCCCGTGCTCTCCGCGCGACTTGCCTTGTTAGCACGATAGACAAAATCCCCCGGTCGGAAGGAAACACCCTTGACCTTGAAGTCGTAATAAGCTTTCATACATGCCTTAGATTTAGCCTCATTGATAGCTGCTATCTCCATTTTTTCCTCTAATAAGTCTAGATTGACCCGGAGTTGCTCATCGTTTGCGACGACGTTAACCTCCTCTGTGCGGATTGTTGGCATCCCAATTTCTTCTAGGATAACGACCTCGGTTCCATAGGCCAATGCGAATGGAGTGTCCCCATTGGCTGTTTTGGTCATCGTCCTGAGTGCCCATATGACATGCGGCAGTTCATCCACCCACTTGGCGCTTCTTTCATCTAAGCGCGCTTTTATACCTTCACCTAGGCTTCTATTCGCCCGCTCCGCTAGACCATTAGTCTGTGGGTGCTTAACTGATGCAAAACGCCGTTTGATGTTCAACGTCGCGCACCAATCCTTGAATGGATTGTTCGTAAACTGCTTCCCGTTATCCGAGATGATCTCGCCTGGCAAACCAAAGCGGCACACAATATTCTCCCAAAGAAACTTTTTTACTTGTTTGCCCGTGATCGTTGCGACCGCCTTATCTTCTATCTAGCGGGGGAAGTAATCCATAGCTACGATCAAGAACTTAACGCCCCCTGCGGAAATAGGAAAAGGACCTGCGAAGTCAATTCCCCATTTGTAAAATGGCCATGGGGATGTGATGGGCGTTAGTTCTTGTTGTGGATGTCGTGGTACTGGCCTGTGTACTTGGCAATCACTGCATTTAAGAATCATGTCTCGTGCGTCCCGATGCATGGTCGGCCAATAGTACCCTGTGCGTAGAGCTTGTGCTACTACTAATCTGGGGCCTGCGTGCATGCCGCACGACCCTTCATGTATTTCACTGATTATGTAACTAGCTTGTCGTGGCCTAACACATCGTAACCACGACTGTAGGAATGAACGTTTATATAGGACACCATCTTGGAGCTTGAAAGTGTTGTGACTTCGGTTTGATGTACCGCGCCCCAGTGTCGTCCTCGGGAAGGGTTTCATCAGTTAGGTAGTTTATGATCGGAGTCATCCACGTAGGCCCCTCTTCATCAACCATGGTCACTATCTCCCCTCCTTTAATGGATTTCTCCTTAAGTATTTCAACCAACACCTGTTTGGATAGATGGGCAAAGCTTGTAGACGCGATCTTGCTAAGAGCATCCGCCTTCTTGTTCTAGCCTCTTGGTACCTGCTTGATGGAGAACTTACCAAAACCGGCGATGAGTGACTTGACTTTCTCCAAATATTGCCTTAGCTTTGTAACCTCCTAGGATGTGGTTCGCGACAAGCCGTGAAGTCCACGTAGGCTTCAAGGTTGCGGACTCCCATCCTAGCGGCAATTTTTAAACCCACAATCAATGCTTCGTATTCTGCCTCATTATTCGTGGCTGTGAACTCAAATCGCAAGGCGTAGGTGAATTCCATGCCTTCCGGATTTGTAAGTATAAGGTCAGCTCCCGATCCGTCCGTGCAAGAAGATCCATCCGTAAACAAAATCCATGGTCCCGTTGGGATCTCTTCCTTTTGCACCATTGGCTCATCCTCCTCCGGCTTCTCAATTATGAAGTCTGCCAGAATTTGGCCTTTGATGGCTGTCCTTGGTCTATAAGAGATGTTATGTTCCCCTAGCAGGATGCTCCACTTCTCTAGTCGTCCTGCTACGTCTAGCTTGGAGATCACCTGTTTGATTGGCGGATCAGTGATAACCACAATTGGGTGCGCCTGGATGTACCGACGCAGCCTTTTCGTGGTGTAAATTAATGATAAAACTAGCTTCTCCATTGCTGAATAATTCAACTCTGGCCCTTGCAACGCTCTGCATATGAAGAAAACCAGAGTCTGGACTGAATCCCGATCAGTCATGAGGACTGCGCTTATTTCTCCGTACGAAGCAGACATATACATAATTAGCTCCTCCTTAGGTCAGGGTGCGACTAGCATGGGAAGAGCCGCGAGGTGTTGCTTGAGCTGCCCAAAAGTTTCCTCTGCCTCTTTTGTCCAGCGAAAGTCTCCTTTCTTTAAGCACTTCTTGAGTGTTTTAAATAAAGGAAGTAACTTCTCCGCGGACTTTAATTAGAACCTATTAAGCCCGACCAGCTTTCCATTGATTGATTGTACCTCCTTGAGTGTCCGAGGGGATGGTAGATGTATCACAACGTCCGTCTTCTCTGGACAAGGTTTGACGCCGTTTATATTAATCATATACCCAAGGAACATTCCTTCGGTTGCTCCAAACTTCCACTTTTTTGGATTCAGTTTCATGTTGATTTTCCTCAACGTGTCGAACGTTTCCTGGATATCACGGAGGAGCTCTTCCTCCGTATGGCTCTTGATGACCAAGTCGTCAACGTAGACTTCAAGGTTACGACCTATCTGCGAGTCGAAGGCTTTATCAACAAGTCGTTGATATGTCGTGCCGGCGTTCTTTAGTCCGAACGACATCTTTGTGTAACAATACACACCCTAACTAGAGTGGAACGTAGTCTTCTCATCGTCTTCTTCCGCCATCTGGATCTAATGGTATCCTTTATATGCGTCTACAAAACATTTAAAAGAGTATCCACATAAGGATTCCACCTTCCAATCAATTTCTGGTAACGGATAGCAATCTTGTGGGCAAGCTTTGTTCAAGTCTGTGAAGTCCACACACATGCGCCAACTTCCGTCATGCTTCTTTACCATGACCGGATTAGATAGCCACCCACGGTAATAGACCTCGCACATAATTCCTGCGTCTACCAGCTTCCGTACCTCGTCTAGTATTACCTGAATGCGTTCTGGTGCTTGACCATGCTTTTTTTGCTTAACAGGGGGATATCCCGGGTGGATTTGAAGTTTATGTTCTGCTATCGAACGCTGTACACCCGTCATATGCTTTGGCTCCCATGCGAATATATCAAGGTTTGCCTTTAGGAGAGAGCACATGGCCTTCTTCCCTTTCTCAGAGAGCGTTCCCCCTAAAGCTACCTCTTGTTCTGAGTAGTCAGGGTGGATTACCACCTTCCAATTGGGGGGTGGTGATCCTTCCTTTGTAGGAGCTGGCTCGATCGGTTTTGTCACAGCATGGCACTCGGATGCCGACACGATTGAATTGTAAATAGTAACAATTACCCCTTCCACTGGAAACTTAATCATTCCGTGTGCCGTGGATGGCACAACCCGTATGTCTAGGATACCTGGCCTTCCGATAATACCATTGTATGGAGAATGTGAACGTATCACCATAAGGTTCATCCACGCCGTGGTGGAATGCTCTTTATCTCCAATAGTTACCAGTAAACGTAGCTGTCCTATTGGCCAGATAGTGTCTCCACTGAAGCCAATGAGCGGCGACGTGGCCGACATCAATTGGCTTTTGATATCTGGTCGTAGCTGTACGAAGCAGTGTTCGTATAGTACCTCTGTCGATGATCCTACATCCACGTACATACGACGAACATTGTGAGTTCCAATGCTCACCTCAATCGTGTGAGGTGCGTCAGCCACATTGCCCGCCGTGATAGGAGGGAATGAGATTTCCTTGCTACGTGAAATTTTTTGACTAACTTTCTGCTTCGTCCGGCGCTGCCATGATTGAACAATATATATGGTCGTAGGCTTGTCTTTTTGGGAATCTTTTTTGTCGTATTTTTTGTTATCCTTCCCATCCTTCCAATCCTTGACCAAATGTTTGAGTTTGCCTGATTTGATCAGTGACTCAATGTGCTTCTTGAGCTGAATGCACTCCTCGGTGCCATGACCTTTGTCATTGTGGAATTCGCAGAAGCGATTTCCTTGACGACGGTCGACTGGAGTTGTCATTGGAGAAGGTCTTGGAAAATTTGCTCCTTCTGTTAGCAAAATATCCCGGTAAGTCATCTTTAGAGGGGTGAATTTATCATCCGACCGTCCTCCTTTTGACTGGTTTTTGTAATCCAGACTCCTCCCATTGCCGGAGTTACTTTGGCCACCTGATTTCCTTCTAGGCTGATCGTTTGATCGGTAGCCGTGGTTCCCTTTTGTAGGGTAAGTCGCAGCAACCGCGATTTCCCCCTCCACAAAATTCTGAACCCTTTCCATGAGTTCGTCAAACTTCTCCGGACGTTTATCATTAAGGCGCCTGATTAGCTCCTTATCGGTTATAGCGTGCATGTAATCAGAAATTTTGAGAACTTCTGGACACGCTTTGGTACGCGTGCACTCGTCATTGAAACGCTCCGTGAAGTCTTCTGTAGACTCTCCGGGCCTCTGCTTGACAGTTGCCAATGAGACCGGATCCCTATTGTACTTTTTCCGCTGAGTGGAATTGTTTTTGAACGTGGTGCGTAGCTCGCCAAAGCTATCAATGCTCCAATCCGGGTTGAATTAAACATCTGGCACCATATAGGCATCAGCCATCGTTCAATTTTAGCATGTGTATCAAACACTTTTAGGTGATCATCCAGATCACCACCATCATAGGTTTTGACGCACGCCGACATACGACGCTTCTTTTCCTCGGAGTAGTTTCGTATGCAAAGAGTGAAGGCGTCTTCCCTGTCGTCGCACCACGGAAGGGAGAGATCTTCCACCTCTTCATCATGATAGTAGGGATCACCGTAGCGTCCTTCATCGTCCGATGGTGGTTGTGGGGAATACCTAGGTCAGCGACGTCTAGGGGGAGGGTCATCCGAATCAGACCCTGAAGGGTCGTTAGGTGGGGGTGGTGCCCTACCTCTATGATGGGCACTCTTGTGAGAAGGAGCTTCCCTCCCACCAGAGTTTATCCTACACCACACTCTTGTGCGGAGATTATCCACGGGAGTTTCCAACACCAGGCATCCAGTGGAGATCTTCCACCTCTTCATCATGATAGTAGGGATCACCGTAGCGTCCTTCATCGTCCAGTGGAGCCGTCGGACCTATCCTCATCCTCATAAGCTTCTTGCAATTCCCGCATGATGTGATCCCCTATGCGCTCGAACACATTCCGTGGTCGAGGGGTGTCCTCGAGGAAGGCTGTTCATTAGCTCGCGTCTTCCTTCCCCTCTTCCTAGCATGAGGGTGAGTACCGTGCGCAGAGCTTTTGAAGTTAAGTCTGGACTGGAGATTCCATCCCAGATTTAACCTTGCCGAGATGCCTGGCATAATTCTGTCGAAATTTTTCGTGAGTACACGCTCGAGGTCCTCGTCGTCAAGTGAACCAACTTCCAATTCTGCCTCAACCACTGGTGGCCTCTGCGGCTCCTTGGTAAGGGCCTTTGGTGCAGCTCCCGGATCGGGGTTATCCAAAGTGATGGTTGAAGGTGGGGTATTATCGGACGTGCCTGCCCCACCAAGAGACTAAAACATGTTTCGGTTATTTGGCCCTCCTGCTTGGCCACCCTGAGGTTGAGCGAAGGTGATTATCCCGTCACCTACGAACTTTCGATTCCCAGGATTCGTGTTCCTTGGGTTTCCCTGAAAGTGTCCCTTCGTCATTGGGAGAGTTTGAGATTGGGAATGAGTTTAGTGTATGGATCTCACGGATGACGCCAACTTGTTGATACAAAAGTTGGATGATCCTTGCTTGACCCGAGTTAGGCTTAATCCGAGTAGGCTGGGCTCCGGCTCTTGCACCAAGTGAATGTCTTGCTGAGATCCTGCACACTAAAACAACACGCTTTAAGCTTACCGTGAGAACGTATCCCACGATTAGACTCTGGCGTGAGAGTAAGTAATCAGTTTAGGGTTAGATAATCGGCTGTAGGTTGAGAGTATAGAGAATCTAATACCTTTGTGGAACCCTTGCGGGTTCCTTATATAGGCGGTGAAACCCTAATGGGTTGTCACCGATGCTTCGGCCCCAAGCAAAGGATAAGTGCCATATATAGCTTGATTGTTATCTTCTAATTATGGTGAGTATATATCCTATACTTTGGGGTAAATACCAATCCTAATAAGATTGTGATTCTGTCTAACCCTGTACCGACCGTGTCGGGCCGTGGGCCGCACACATCTTATGCGGCCATTGTTCATTCAAGCCCATAAGCTCAAATGATATTAATCCAACCCATTCATGATGGGCCGGATGCGGGTAGTACCCGTGGGCCGGGTTCATGACCCGGTTAGGGACTATACGTCATCAATCCTCGATCGCATTAGATGCTTCCTGTTATAATATAGAGTATGGTAAGGAACCTAGTCTCTCTCACTTAACAGCCTTTGGCTGTCTTTGTTATTCAACAGTGTTGAATAACAATGACAAGTTTGATGTCAAGTCCGAATAAGGTGTTCTTCTTATTTTATGGTGTGAAAGAAGCTTATTAATTATGAAGACTTAATAATAAAACTATTTTATTTTCAAGGGATTTTAAATTCTATGAAACAATGTTCCTTTTTAAATACAAAGTTCTAATGATAATAAGGTTGAAAATCCTGTAACTTCAATTGAAATTGTGTCTTTAAACTTTTTTGATGTAAAAGGTTCTCAAAGTCCCGATGATGATGACGGGGACACATCTAATAAGGATGGTAGTAATGAGGCCGATTCTAGTTATTGTGGTAGTCCAGTGACAGTCACAGTAGAATTGGCTCCATTTGCACCCCAAATATATGATGATGTCACCTATAAGGGCACTATTAAAAAAAGAAATAATAGTAAAGGTTCTAGTAATAATAAGAATGTCCTACATACAGAGGTGAGGAGATATGTTAGGAACAAAACTGCTCCAGTTAAGTTTAACGTTTTTGTTGTGAACAATAATGTTAAGTATGGTTTTGAAAAATATGTCTCTTATTCTAAAATATCATTTGTGGATTATCGTTTCTCTACTACTCTTAACAAATTCATTGAACCTAAAACTCATAATGAGCCATGTTGTGATGATGATTGGGTTAATGCTATGAACCAAGACATGAAGGCTTTACATAAAATCATACTTGGATTCTAGCTGATCTTCCTTTGAGAAGATGAACTATAGGATGCAAGTGGATTTACAAAATAAAAGATAAAGCATCTGGTGAGGTTGATAGGTATAAGGCTAGATTGGTTACCAAGGACTTTTATCAAATATAATGACTTGATTATGAAAAGACTTTTAGTCCTGTTATGAAAATGGTTACTTTTAGATGTCTAGTTGGTTTAGATGTGTCAAATGGTTGGCCACTTTATCAGTTAGATGTTAACAATGCTTTCTTATATGGGGATTTACATGAGAAAGTCTATATGACTGTTCCTCTCGGATATTAAGATAAAAATGAAGCTAAAGTATGCTAACTTGTCAAGTCCTTATATGGTTTAAAACAAGTTCTTAGACAGTGGAATGAAAAACTTACTTGCGCCTTAATTGATAATGGTTTCTCTCAGCGTAAAAATGATTACTCTTTGTATGTTAAAAATTAAGAAGGGTCTTTCTTGCTTTGCTTGTTTATGTTGATGATATTGTTGTTACTGGTAATAGTCAATATGAAATTGATCATTTCATAAGCTTTTTGAGTCATAGATATATATTAAAGATCTTGGAATTCTTAACTACTTTTTGGGCATTGAGGTTTTGAAAAATAATTCTGGTTTGTGCTTATGTTAAAGGAAGTATTGTCTCTTAAAACTTAAGAAAACTATTTTGTTGCATAGGAGTAGCAACATGCTTACATGCTAACAAGGAAATTCGTTAGCACTAAGAAATATGTTTTTGGGTTGTGTGTCTACTTTTGTGACAATCGTATATCATGGAAAAGTAAGAAACAAGCAACATTATCCATATCCTCTGATGAGTATGTGTTTGGCATCCATTATGTGTGAAATTATTTCGATTGCTAAAATCTTGAAGGACCTAAATATCGAGGGCTTGTTTCTTGTGAGTTTGTTTTGTGATAGTAGCTCTGATATTCAGATAGATGCTAATCCAATTTTCCATGAGGAAACTAATAATTTTAAGATTGGCTTACATTTGGTAAAGGAGAGAGTTTATGTTGGTGTTATTAACACCTTGAAAGTGAAATCTGCTAAGAATGTTGCCGATATTTTACAAAAAGGGTTAAGTGTGAATTAGCATACTAAGTTTTATAAGATGTTTAGCTTGGTTGATATGTTCAAGCCATAACATGAGAAGGGTTATTGAAAGTATAGTTTGGTTTGCAGGCTTTTTAGATTGTTTATATGTATAGGGGCTTATCGTGTGCATTTTACATATATTTTGGTAGGTTTAGTATGTTTTTACTTGTTTTAACATGTTGATATTCATGGAGGGCTGAAGTGGGGTTTTGAGTATATAAACTCCTCGCCAGCTATCTTGGTTCATTCATCTCTTCGTTTCTGTTGGCTCAAAACACAAAGTTGTTCATCACCTTTAATTAGGGTTTTTGGTCTTAATCTTGTATATCAATCTTGTCATCAAGATCATCTTGATCTTGTTGTTGATCTAGTATCGAGAGTTTTGTAGTGAGGTATTATTGATGTGAGTGATATTCTATTTGTGGTGTTGCATCTGTTTGAGGATAACACATCCTTTCTTTGTATTTGTTGGTGAACACTTAGTTGAGGACTCATCTTGAATAAATCACCAAACCATAGGTTAATTGATTAGGTGATAACACTCATTCTTGTGTTGTGATTCTTTATTTTTACATCTTCAATTGATATGGGTGATAGAGTGGTGTTTCTAAGAGTTAAACAAGTCACAATAGTTACACGAAAGTATCTTCAGAATTTTACACCGATTTTATGTTTACAAAATGATATATTTGACCTTGAGACAAATGATCATTTAATACTCTTTTTCTTGGATATGAGGTTTGCTTCTCTTAATTTCTGTAAGAAAACATAATTTTTAAAGAATTAACTTTTTAATTGTGTAGTTGCTGATGACCTTTACTTTTTTAGGAAGATTTACATGTATATCCTTGTTGAATTTGAATATTACGTCAATATCCTTTCTATTTTTCTAATTACATTAATGTCCTTTCCAAAAGTTAAAATTTACATATATATCTGAAAATCAATATTGTCATAACTATATCATTTTTAAAATCTGAAAATATGAATTATCTTTAATTTAATACTTAATTGACTGATTTATCCTTCTTACCTAACCATCATAATGGACTCTTTCGATTTCTAGAAACTTATTTTTATCTAACCTCTTCATTTTCCTCCATAGTTTCACCATTTTCTAACAAATAATTTGAGATCTCGATTCTCTCGTTAAAAATTGAAAGCTCACAGTATCTTGTTGATTTATATTTAATTATTTAATATCTTGTTGATTTATATTGAATAATATCTTGGTGTTTAGTTTATTTTATTTCATTCATACATACTCATGTGGTATGGAGGATTTAAATATTTGAGTTTCATTTTTTTTTATTTTATAAGAAAACATTGTTTATTTAAGATATGCATGTCTTTTTCATTGAGCTCCATATCAACTGATGGTGGGTTGATTTTCATCCTCAGGTAGCTTTTAGTTTGATATTATACTCTTGATGGTTTATGTTTAATTTATAATCAATGTTTTTTAATAGTGGTTCGGCGTTTGGTTAAAGATGAATAATATTGTCGACACTAGTATGAGTGACTCTTCAAGATCAGGACGAGATGACATTGTCGAATCACCAATACTTGAGTATGGTTCTAAGTTTTTTTTGGTATAATAATGCTTGGTTTCATTTGCACCTAGCTAGTTTTTTTCTATTTGTACATGGTCAGGCATGTAGCACTCAGCTACAAGCTAAATTTGAAATATGGAGGGTTATTTCGACTAGCAAGAAACTTGAGTAAGACGATATACTATTTTAACAAAAGAAAGCGTATCTACATAAACACGTACTCATACAACTAAAGTCAACTAATTGAAGAAGTGAATAAACATTATCAATCTCATAGCGATGATGTTTTTCCAATAACTTTTTGTTGACAAGAATGTAAAAGAACAAACTTTTATTCAACTTGAAACTAGTGAGGATTTCAAGTTGATGCTTAACATGTACGAGCAAGAAAAAGAAATAACAATATACGTCTCGAAAAATATTCATATACCACAGAGGTGTCATGATGAAATTACTATTGTACTTGATGGTGAAAATGGTTCGAACTCAGATTGTCCGAGTGAAAATAGTTACCACAGCCTTCATAGTAGAGATGATGAATATGACTTGAAATATTCTGATGAAGTTCACTCGGATATACAGGATAGTGCAACTATAGAAGTGCATAATAGGTTTTCTAACGTGATTGCATTTAGACGAGCATTTAACCATTATACAGTCATAAATGAATTTTAGTATAAAATTGAGAAAAGTGATTTCAGACGATTGACAACATGTTATGAAGATACTAAGTGTGAGTGGATGATTCATGTGTAGACTATGAATAATAACATCACTTTTCAAGTAAGTATAAATGATATACTTCCTGACATGCTTATTTTGCAAACTCAAATTTTGTCTTTATTTTCTAATGTACATGTCAAGAAATTTGTGGAAACACATTCGTGTACTCGAAGTAACAAGTGTGATAATAAGCGCGTTACTCAAGGATGGATAGCTGATGTGATCAGTGACAAAATAAAATCTGATGAGGATATATCTACTACTGAAATCATGAAGTGGCTCATGACAACTTACAGTGTTGATGTACCATACATGAGAGCTTATAGAGGTAAAGAACAAGTTTACACGGATATGTATGGAAAGTGAGAAGATAGTTTTATCTAGATGGATGTGTTCAGGAAAGAACTACTAACTAGAAACAAAGAGAGCATTATTGGAATTGCATTTGAGACAAAGGGTGACAAAAAATATTTCCAATGGTTTTTTATATGTTTAGAAGTGTGCCTAAGGGATTTATTGCTGGTTGTCGGCCTTGTATAAGTCTTGACGCGTGCCATTTGAAAGGGAAGTTCAATGGTGTGGTAGCTGTTGCTGTAAGTATTGATGGTAATAATAGTATATTTAAAGTAGCATATGTGTGCTTTAATCAGAAAATACAAATTCATGGGAATGGTTTCTTGGGTCGCTAAAAAAGGCAATTGAGACACCTAATGGTCTTGTTATATCGTCCGACATGCAAAAAGGGTTAGGTGCTGCCATCACAAAAGTTTACCCTGATGTAGAACATCGAGATTTCATGAGGAAATTGTATAGCAATTTTAAGAAACAATATCGTGGTGACTTTTTCAAGACTAACATATGGGGTGCTGCAAACACCTACTCTGTCACTAAACATAACCGGTTACTTCAGGAAATCTCTAAAGTAAGTAAAGAGGCGATTGTGTATCTTAATGAGCATCATAATAAGATATGGAGTAGAAGCAAGTTTGGCACAATATCCAAATGCGACTATATTACAAACAATATATCAGAGAGTTTTAATTCTTGGGTTGGTGATACCCGCTCCCGACTGGTGCTTGATCTCCTCGATTCCATTAGAGAAATGCTTATGGTACAGTTGAGAGATAAAAGACAGGCTGTGAAGAAATGGAAGGGAAGTTTAGTTCCAGTTGCTATGAAATATTTGAGATACATATCTAAGGCAAGTTATCTGATTCATATCCCTTCAATATTTAATCTTGCTGAAACATATTATAGTTTCTTTCTTACTTTTTATTTTTTATGTAGAACTTGGGTGAATATCATGTTAGTAGAAGTAGTGACAATCGTGCTGAGGCAAAGTACAAAGGATACCGATGGGAGGTCTTGCTTAATGAGAGAACATGTAGTTCTCCAATTCCTGATAAAGATTAGTGGACACCTATAGACACAAGTGAAAAGATCTACCCTCTATAATCAAACGCCCTGTCGGACAACAAAAAAAGAATAGAATTGTGCCCCATGATGAGACAAAGAAACAACGCAAATGTAGACGATGTGGTGGACTTGGGCACCTTCAAAGAACATGCAAAAGATCTCCATTTTGATGCGAGTACTTCTTAGTTATCTGAACCTTGTCAACCAACCCCACGTAAAAGGTAAAATAGTTCTTAGTCATCTACTATATAGTTTTTTGAACAAGCTTAAAAATTTTGTGAATGCTACTTATTTCTTTTGATATTTCAGGGGACGAGTGAAGAATGCAAAAGCTAGTGAAAGTAACAAGTCGATGCCAAAATAAACGATTTAGATGAAGGAGCTATTATATTTTCTCCTAGTCTTTAGTTTAAGAGCTTATCTTAAAGGACTTGTATTAGTAGTTTCTGTACTAAGATTTTCTTTTGAGTTATGTGTTTTTCGAATAATTTATCTTGGATTAATTCTTGAGATTTCAATGTATTTTCTTTTTGTTCCTGAATTTTACATTATTTTTAATCTTAATACTTCAGTGATTGTTATGAAATTGCAATATTTAGTTAAGGGTAAAATGGTCGTTTATCTTTATAAATATGAAGGAAATAATAATCTTATAAATTGAAATTAATTAAAATACATTTAACTTGAACTTTGGATATATATATGAGAATATAATAGTTTTAAAAGGATATATACGTAATTGAAAAAGTGAGAAAGATATTGATGTAATATTTAATTTCGACAAGGATATAGATGTAATTGCCCAATTTTTTGATAAACATGATTTTTGACATATTGACCGATTAATCCATAGGGTTTGAGCCAACCGCCACACATTTAACTTGTTAACTACCATTTTATCGTGATGCACACGTGTTTAACATTTTAATATGAAATAATGTGCGATAAATTTATTCTTACGATTCTCACCATGCGTAATAAAGTCGTTATCACGAAAAATATATAATCGGAGAAAATATCGTTCATCCAAATTTTGATTATAAGATACCCACCATTACAACGGACAATATTAAATAATATGTTTGCTAATTTCATTGGTAGAGTAATTTGAGAGATTGAACTTTCTCGAACTATGTTTTCTGCATGTATCTAATCTTTGACTACCATGGTGTAAATTTCGTGTTAGAAGTATCCAATGGGGTAAGATTTACGTACGCCACAACACGCGCGTTATCAAATAACTTTATTGATCAATCGAATTGTGGTTTACGACATATAAGACGTTATCAATGTACTCACATATTTTAGCTACGTTCTGTCCTTTCCCTCATCTAGCAAACTTATTTTGTAGAAAACACAGGATTATAGGTTTGCTTGCTTGTCACTAGCTTGCCACGTATATGATGGAGCTGTTTGTGATTTTTTATTATCAACGATTATTTAAATGTAATAGATTGACTTAGTTGACTAATGTATAATCGTGATAAATGTTCATCAAGTCGGGTTGTGCGGAGTGCATACTTGTATGACGTTATTGGGATTATCATACGGGGGCGAAGCCCCCATACGACGGGGGACAGGGGGCAGCGCCCCTGGTAGCAGGTCCAATGGGCAGCGCCCCTGGCTGGTATAAAGTGCTTTGTCTAAAATGTACTTTGAAAATAAAATTTCCGGATTTTGGACTCGGTTTTTTCTTCCCGTTTTTTCACCTTTTCTATTGTTGGATAACTGCTAGGCAGTTACAACCGTAGGTTGAAAAACCTGTTGGTCATATATGTAGTTTTCTGTTCTCGTTCTGTTCATAACATTAAAACATATTCATTGTTCGACTCTTAGTTTTATCCGATTGAAGATTTCGATAGAAACATCATAATACTTTGATCTGAAAGTGTTTGAGTGTTTGACACGACTCTCAGATACTATGATCCACCAAAATTCTAACAGGAGAAATCTCGTAAGGTTGACATGCCCGGTTCATGGGTATCGTTGGCCCAAACCTTATTATGTCGCCGTCATTGAGTGCTGCAGCTTGCAATGGTGTCCATATAGGCTCACGAGCCATACCATTTACACGAATTAATCTTCTTTTCGATCAGATGCAATGCTAGACCCCTTGTGTAAGATACAAATATACGATAACCCCCTTGTTGAAGTGTAATCAAGCCAACTTGGTGTTGGTGATTTTTGTGTCATCACATATATTTTGTGTAATTGTGATATACTTGAGATCAAGGGCTTAATCAAGTATAGCTTACAGTCGAGTATGGAGAGTGCGGAGTGCACACTCGTTCTAGCTAACTTGATGCCGCCACGAACAAATGCGGGGGTCAAGTGGGTCGCACCCCCTTGCGGGGTCAAGAGGCAGAGCACCTTGCTGGTATTTTAGAACGTTTTTTTCCCTTTTCCTAACAGACATAATCTTTTGTGAAAAGTTATTTCTTTTCCCTGCAACAGTTATTAAACCAATTGTAACTGTCATTTGGTTTGGTTTAATTTTTTAGAAACAGAAAAAATTGATCTCTTCCAGATAGAACAAACACACGATTTTCTGTGCATTTCTTAGATCTCTCGTGCCTTATAGGCTAAGTGCTATTCTCTGTCTTATCCAATTGAGGATTTCGTGATACCCGAGGCATATAAGGTCGAAATACTTCAATCTGAAAGTGATCTCCACACGCATTCAGAGAATATATTAGAGGTGGCAAAATGGGCGGGCGGGCGGCGGGCTAAACGGGCAACGGGCTAAACTGGCGGCGGGCAAAACGGGCGCGGGCTAAACGGGCACGGACAAAACGGGCGGGCGGGCTAAACGGGCGCAAGGTAAAATGAGAAAAAAGACATATAAGAACGTAGAATTAATAAATAAAAATACTTGTTTAAAATCTGGGGATAAAAACTAAATATAAAATATCCGCCGAGTAGCTTAATTAGTTTTTTACATGTGCGCCCGTTAGGCCCATAAGTTTCTTACATATGCGCCCGTTTAGCCCATTGATAAAAAAAAATGGGCGAAAAGTGCCCCATTTTTTGAAAATGGACAAAAAGTGTCCATATTTATTAAAATGGGCAAGATTTACCACCTCTAAGATTGTTAGTTATTACCACCCACAAAACTAACAGATCGGGATTGTATACTAACACCGACATTGTGTTTATGATGCTGCTTCCTTCTTTCGTGTGCATCAAAGCATGCTTGTATAAAAATGAACTCGTGAAAACCTATCTAAATATACTTATTTTAATTTGTTTCTATCTAAGGGATCGCCCTATGTCTAGTTATAAGAATTGAAGACAGCATCCGATAAAATGATACATACTTTGTCAAGAAGAAATATAAAAAAATATTTGTCCAAAACACCTTCTCAAGCCTCTCCACTGTGATCTCTTCTAATGAATACGAATACGTATAGTACGGCTGGGAGGTTCACTAGGATATCCGTCTGCCCATATTTTGCAATGACCTCATCAAGAACATTCTTACAATTTTTATTATACCTAAGATCCGAAGGTATGGCAATAGGGTCAACCGAGCCTTCCATTTTTGCCTCATTTATGATATCCAATGTATCTTTTGCATTTATGTCCTCGTCTCCCTTCACATACGTGAAGGCTATTGACGCACCCTCCTTAGCGATGCGGTAACAAACTGACCTTCCGATACCTGAATCTCCTCCTGCTATTAACGCTACTTCCCCTGTGCAAAGGAAATAAATGTTTTAATTTCCTATACCTGACTTGCTATATCATCTATAATACATGTCTTAGTTTCTTTTTGATGTTTCGAAGGTAGATCAACCAAAGTTTCATGTATTGTCATGCACAATTGACTCTAGTCCATTTTCATTAGATTCTTTCCAATAACATGCTTCTGATGATTCTATAGAAGCCATATATGTGTGTGGGTCTTCATCAATAGTATGTCATGTAATCATGTCCAAGAGTCTGGTGAGTTTTTCATGCTTACCTCTTTTAGGTTCGGCATTCTCTCGTGGAACCTCAAAAATGTAGTCTCTTTGATCTTCAGGCAAATGATCATCTAATATTCTCTTTCTTCCATTTAAGGTTTGTTTCTCTTTATTTTATAAGAAAATATATTCTTAAAGAATTAATTCCATAATTGTGTTGTTGCTTATGACTTAGACATTTTACGTTAACTACCATTTTCATATCGTAATGCAAAAGTACTTGACATTTTAATATGAAATAGTGTGCGGCAAAGTTACCCTTATAATTCTCACTTTGCATAAACTCATCATCAATCATGCATAAACTCATTATCACGAAAAATATGTAATAAAAAAAATATTGCTCGCCGAAAAAGTTGATTATAGAGGTACCGCCAGTATAACCGGCAATATTTAATAATATGTTTATTATTTTTTGGTAATCCCGGTAAATTTTATCAATCCAAAAGAATATTTAAATGCAAGGGATATACGTGAATCTTAAATCTGCGCTGGTAATCAAACAATTTTCTATTTAAACAATTTCCTATATGCTTGTATCTAATCTTTTACTACCATGGTGTAAATTTCGTGTATCTAATCTTTTACTACCATGGTGAAAATTTCGTGTAGAAGTCTCCTTTTTTTTATTTGAAGGTAGAAGTCTCCCCTGGGGTTATATTTACGCCACAACACGTTATCAAATAAGTTTATTGATCAATGGAATTGTGGTTTACGACATATCAGACGTTTTTAATTTTCCCACATATCTTAGCTAGTATGTTTTCATTCATGGTATAAAAATTTGCCAGTAACAAAACAATGGCCTATCATAAGTTATTCCCTGTTTCACTTGTAATCTTAGAAACGTATATTTTAATAATCACATCAAAGACATTTGTTTAAGCAACAAGAAGGTTGCTATGCCTGTAAAAAAAAGTTGGAAATACTTGATTACAAATAAACAAAACATCCAACCTCTTGAAAATGGAGGGCTTTACCGGCCTGTTTTGAGTTTGTGTGGCAGTGGGCTCAAACCCCGTGGATTAGTCGGCCAATGTGTCAGAAATCACGGTTAACAACAAAAAAGCATCACGTATCTTGCTACTACAACAATACACAATCTCATCAATTAATCGGAGTATGAGTGAGGAACTGCTTCTAGCTACGTTACGTGTCATGCGATACTTCTTTTATAGGTTTCTTGCTTGTCATTGTCTTGCTACATTTAGCAAGGTTGAAAGATGTACGTAACATTTACTTGACTCTCATATGAATGATAACAAATTTTTCGATCTGATCTCTCTATATATATAGCTCCTCCCTAAATGGGTTTCATTCATTCAGATAATCTAAATATCTTAAGTAATTAAGATGATGCATTCAATCGCAAGGAATTTATGTTTAATATCACGTAGCATGCTAAGCTCGCAAATTATAACAGGAATTAGCACTGTCAAGCCGACGATAGGAAGTCTTCTAAGTCGCCATTCCTCAGCTATTCGCACCTTTAAGGTCCTTTATCTCACCTTCATGGCTTCATCACATGATGTATGTTAAACAATTATCCTAATTATCGGACTTTGGTTAACCTATTTTAGTCGAAGGGAACATTAATGGAGGAAGAAGAACGACGATTTCCACCACAGAACCAAGAGTCACAACCAGGAAAAGAATATCTCATGATCCCTCGACCTCTATTCGCCAACCCTGATTACAAGCCGTCTAGTAAACTCAAGGTACCCTTCATTGAGTAAAAAAAAGAGACTACTCGTATTTTATAAAGGTGTCACGAATATACTGTCAGTGAGAGACATAATTTAAAGTCTGTCAATTTTTTCCCGATCACCAGTACTATTGATATAGCAAGAAGCTATAATATAAGAGAACATTTGGGGGGTTACAAGCTGCATAAGGGTTAAAATTAAAGGGTTCTAGACCTGCACGTGAGCAAGTCAGGTAAACGAAATTAAATCGTATATTTTCTTGGCACAGGGAAAGGTAGCGTTAGTAGCAGGAGGAGATTCAGGTATCGGAAGGTCAGTTTGTTACCACTTTGCTAAGGAGGGTGCGTCAATAGCTTTCACTTATGTGAAGGGAGACGAGGACATAGATGCAAAAGATACATTGGATATCATAAATGAGGCAAAAATGGAATGCTCGGGTGATCCTATTGCCATACCTACTGATCTTAGGTATGATAAACATTGTAAAAATGTTGTTGATGATGTCATTGCAAAATATGGGCAGATGGATATCCTAGTGAACCTTCCAGCCGTGCAGTACTATACGTATTCGTATTCGTTAGAGGAGATCACAGAGGAGAGGCTTGAGAAGGTGTTTCGGACAAATATTTTTTCATATTTCTTCTTGACAAAGTATGTATCATTTATCATATGCTTTCTTCAATTCTTATAACTGAACATAGGGCGATCACTTAGATAGAAACAAATTAAAATATGTATATTTGGATAGGTAGTCACGACTTCATTTTTATACAGGCATGCTTTGATGCACATGAAAGAAGGAAGCAGCATCATAAACACATCGTCATCGTTAGCATACAATCCTGACCCACCAAGTTGGCTTGACTACACTTCAACAAAGGGGGCCATCGTATCTTACACAAGGGGTCTAGCATTGCATTTGGTCGAAAAGAAGATTCGTGTAAATGGTGTGGCCCCTGGTCCTATATGGACACCACTGGAAGCTGCAGTACTCAATGATGAGGACACATCAATATTTGGGTCACAGGTGCCCATGAATCGGGCTGGTCAACCATACGAGATTGCTCCATCATACGTGTTCCTTGCATCTGAGGATTCTTCCTATATGACTGGTCAAGTTCTTCATCCTAATGGTATTGCACTTAAACACTTACATGCTACAGCTTATGATATACTAGTAACACACGCACTAGTGCCACTAGTACAACACTATGTCATGTGCATACAAGTTTCAGTTTTCTTTTATCCAATAATTGGTCACCTTTATTGCTGCCTAAACGAAGTTAGTAATGTTTTTTTTTTGAACGGCGTTTTGTATTAAAACTAGCAAGAAGCTAGAACAAGATACAACAAAAGAAAGAAAAAATTACAATTAACTGGAACAAGCCACTCTAGGGGTGGTGATCCATTCAAGCCAATTCAACCAAATGTTTTTACTTCTATGAGTAATCCAAAGGTGTGAAAGACTCTTAATTTCTTCCATGAGAGTGTCCCGGCCTGGAGGTTTCAAGTCAAAGCAAACTCTATTCCGAAGTTAGTAATGTTGCAATCTTTTTTTTTTTGCAGGCGGGGTGATGGTGAATGGTTAGTCCTTTAGAAATAGAGTGAATTTGAGATAAATGTCTTACTTAATATGTAACGAGATCGCCAAGGCTTGGAACATGAAGTTCTTGAGACCATTATAAAAATGTTCTAATAAAGTGCTGATGATCGATTGCATTACTTGCTTCTGGTTGATCTTATTATAATTCTAAATTTCTAATTATGAAACCATAACTTTTTAGCAGTTAGTTCAATTTTTTCCCAAAATAATTATTTGTATTGATTTGGAGAAGGGAGTCCAATAATTAGAATACAATACATATACAATCCACTTAAATTCAACATCATCGTGCTGATACATAGATTGATTGTATAGTCCTTACAATGCTATTTCTACAACAATATGTCATTTAATTTGCTTAGGCATATTACACTTTCTAAAAGAAGTGTGAGCTATTTTGTAAAGACGAAGCAGACAGTAGTCCGTAGATGTGGGCGGGCTCATCAATGTAAACGTGACAAATCACTTCTCACTCAAATTCGAGCTTATTTATGCTTGGTTCGAAAATAAAAAAATTAGGCTCGAGCTCGTCTCGATAACTCGATAAGCCTTAATAAAAAAAAGCTTGACCACGGCTCGAATAATATTCGAATAAGGCTCGCGCTCGGCTCGAAAAACCTCGAATTTATTCATAAACGTTGTATTCAGTAGTCAAATTTATCAATGAAGTCAAGAAAATATGTAAATTAACTCAAGAGTAGAGAATATTTGCAAAACATTTGAGTTTTAGGGTATAAATAAATATTCTTATACCATCCTCCCATTTTGCTGTCCCTCGTTAGTCGAACAAGTTATTAGTACCGTATCCGCTATCAGCGCTACGCTTTAAGACACTATTTTTACCTACACTATTACAATCTCTAATCGTCGGTCATCTATACCCGTAAGGCCGTAAGTAGTAACCAATGCAGCAACATCCATCCTCATATATGGCTTAAAATATTTATAGGGTCAATGACAAGAAGGATCGGAGGTCCTCATATTCAAGAGTATTGATGGTTGGAACATCTCATTTCTTTTTTGGGTAGAGAGTTTCTCGAGTAAATTTTATTACATCAAAAATATTTAAGTAAAAAGAATGTGAGCGAGTTCTACATCTCCGCCCGTTACATACGTAAACAACTTCAAAAGAAAATAACCCAAAGAAACAAGACTACAATGTCACATAACAAAAAGAAAACTAATGTTTCGTACGACCTCGGAGCCTCATTCTTAAATTATTAGCTAGACAACGGACATTTTCCAATATATCCTGATCTTCATACATATGCTCATTATATGGGTCGTAGTCATTTTCAGCATTCCCATGAGTTTCTTTTCATTTTTTTCACACACTTTTAGCTCATATCACGCATCAGACGATTTAGAAGCAAAAAATCATGCCATATCATTATCCGTTTGTTCAACTATATCCTTATCCTCACCCTCACTTGAGTATTCAATCCTTTTCTTAGGAACCGGCTTCACAAAAGTAAATGTACCACCAATAATGCTTTTTTTTCATCGTATTAATTTTAGCAATGATAAGAGGGGCGTAGATAGATTCTGCATCAAAAGGACTATCCTCATGCATAAACTCATCCGAAATATCGTCCAAGCCAGCCAACTTAGATATCTTCCCATTTGTACTAAAATCATTGTCATTTTAAAAAATGTCGATTGTTATTAAACGTTCTCCATTTCAGTAATACCCAAATTTACAAATGCCAAGTCCGAATTTTTGTTTGTTGAAATATATTTCCTATGTCTTATCATGATGTTAATTTCGTGTTAGAAGTCTCGACGACTCTACTCATCATATTCACGTCACAAAACGTTATCAAATTGTGATGTTGACAGAGTATGATCAAATTGGGATTTTCGACAGTATATTCTTGGTAATTTTTAAACTGAACCGGAAGTCCAACCTAAGTTTGCATTGTAATGGTAAAAAGAAATACTCGTAACAAAAAAACAATTCCTACGTGAGAAATTTGCAACACAAGATCATAAGTTAATGAATGCATTGCGTTTAGTGCTACTCTTCCTTTATAGGTTGCTGCAATTAGAAAGGTTGAAAGATGTACGTAGCTTTGATTTCACTCTTATACGATTGATTACCTTCCTGTTATCAGCTCTCTCTCTCTATAAACAGTCACTAAATTGGTTTCAATCATTTAATTCATCTGTGTGTCTTAATTAGTAATTGTGATGATGTATTCAATGGTGTCCAGCTCATGCAAGATTTCAATCGCGCACAAGTCATGTTTATGGTCACGTAGCTTGTTTACTTCATATATTATGACAGGAATTACTAATACGATTACACCCACGATGAAAAGTGCTCTAAGGCCGGGAGCTATTCGCACCTTTAAGGTCCTTAATATCAGCTTCTTTATCTTTAAGTTATTGTCAGCTTAACACGTTACTAGGAATAATTATGTTATCCTAACTATTGGACTTTGGTGAATCTATTTTAGTCGAAGGAGGTGGGGATGGAAAAAGGTGAACCACGATTTCCACCACAGAACCAAGAGTCGCAACCAGGAAAAGAATATCTCATGAACCCTCGACCTATATTCGCCAACCCTCACTACAAGCCATCACATAAACTCAAGGTACTTTCCGTTGATTTATTGTTGACATGATAACAAAAAAGAAGATCGAAGGTTAGCTTAGTACGTTTACTGAAACTAGACAGAAGAGTTTGTAAGACTTACTGACAACGAAAGAGTTGCTAACTCGTCACTACCGATCCAAAAGTTTTACCAACACTAAAAAGTATTTAAATTCGTCAGCTATTTGTTTTACTGACACAAACAGAATGGACATACCTTTTAAAGTTTGTGACAGTTTAGTTTCTCCAATTGTGAGAGTACAACAAGTAATTGATAACCTTTACCACTCTATTCGATATACATGTGTCACTAAAAGTACAACAAAGAGGCTGTTTTTATAGGTGTCACTTTATTGTTTGAACAACGATTTTATTGAACTAACAAGAAACTAGAAAAAAAAGCATATGCAAACAAATCCAGTAGACCTTATAATTTCATGGCACAGGGAAAGGTGGCATTAGTTGCAGGAGGAGATTCAGGTATCGGGAGGTCAGTTTGTTACCACTTTGCTAAGGAGGGTGCGTCAATAGCCTTCACTTATGTGAAGGGAGACGAGGACATAGATGCGAAAGAAACATTGGATATCATAAATGAGGCAAAAATGGATGGCTCGGGTGATCCTATTGCCATACCTACTGATCTTAGATATGATAAAAACTGTAAGCATGTTGTTGATGAGGTCATTGCAAAATATGGGCAGATGGATATCCTAGTGAACCTTCCAGCCGTGCAGTACTATACGTATTCGTATTCGTTAGAAGAGATCACTGAGGAGAGGCTTGAGAAGGTGTTTCGGACGAATATTTTTTCATATTTCTTCTTGGCAAAGTATGTATCATTTTTTAACCTGTTAATAATATCTTTTTTCTAGGATGCATTATATTTTTATATCCGAGAAAATGTTAAACTTATCACGCTAGATAAACGACTGATCAAATAATTCACCTGTCATCTTTGCTTACATTGTTACTAATGTTTGTCCCATAAATTCGGATGTTATATATGGCTGTATCAATTATTTCTCACATCTGAAATAAACAGAGAGAGACTTTCTTAAATTTTTGTATGAAACATCAAATAAAAAACTCCAGTTCTTTAAAAATTTACATAGGTCGTAACGTGTAATTTTCTATACAGGCATGCTTTGAATCACATGAAAGAAGGAGGCAGCATCATAAACACCACATCGGTGTTAGCATACAATTCCAGCACACCAAGGTGGCTTGACTACATCTCAACAAAGGGGGCAATTGTATCCTTCACAAGGGGTCTATCATTGCATTTGGTTGAAAAGAAGATTCGTGTGAATGGTGTGGCTCCTGGTCCTATATGGACACCACTGCAAGCTGCAGTACTCAATGATGAGGACACATCAATATTTGGGTCTCAGGTGCCCATGAATCGGGCAGGTCAACCTTACGAGATTGCTCCGTCATACGTGTTCCTTGCATCTGATACGGACTCTTCCTATATGACTGGTCAAGTTCTTCATCCTAATGGTATTGCACTTAAACACATACATGTTACTGCTTATAATAAGACACACACTAGTTTCACTACTACAACACTATGTCATGTGCATACAAGTTTTTATAATACAGAGTATCATTTTACAACAACCTTTTTTACAACAGTTGAGAAAAAAATGGTTCAATAATTTTTACTTTTCCATGCTCATTGCTTTAAACATACATACATGTTTATGAATATCAACAATTTAGCAAAAATTTACGTATTATTTAAGTCACTTAATATTTAGTGATCTTACCTTTTTTTTGTAGGCGGAGCGATGGTCAATGGTTAGTCCTCTTCCTCACAACGGACATCTCTAGTTCAAGTTATGGTTGTTTGAATAAATCTCTCTACACGGTCTTGGGCTTCTAAAAACAAGTTGCACATTTTTCGATACTTGGGCCTTCATTCTATATATTAGCATGGTTCTACATATTTAAGCAAGATGCAAAGTGATCAACTTATGGTAGCAACAGCAAGCAATACCAAATTTTACAGAACAAATACCTTGAGTTTTATTTTATTGACATACTTAGCTTTTGAGAAATATTAATTCTATACTACATACTTTTTACGGGTTATAACAGAATATGATAATGATCTTATTATAAGGTAAGAAGATTGATTGAAAGGTAAGAAGTAGTGTTAGTATTAGTGTCAAGTCTAGTTAACGTATGCGATAAGTAGGAGGTACCTAAGTGCACTTTTCTTAATGTACTATGTTTTGAGTCGGATTTGGGTTGCAGCCCAATCCTAGGTCGGTTAGGATTACCCCTCATCTCTATAAATAGAGATGAGGGGTGAAGGACTCGTTACACCGTAGCTTTTATTCTTTCTATGTAATCGATCGATTGGTATAATAAAGTAAATCGTTTGGTTACCTCTTTGTGTGTCGTTCTTCTGGGTTTTGGTCGTTGCAACTCTGCGATCTTCTTTAAGGGATCTAGGTTCCGCATATCGATCTTCGGGTTGTTGGTGTCGAGTCCAACAAGTGGTATCAAGAGCCTACGGTTAGTCGTGGTCATTGAAGATCGTTGCTAGATTAAGAGGGTCGTGGAAGAAAAAGGTTACGAGGTTCTTCGAATCCTCATCTTCGAGTTGCAGGTGTTCGATTGGAGAAGAAAGGCGGAGAAGACGAAGTGAGTGGTTTTTTTTTTTTGTTTCTGAAAAAGAAAAAAAACCTTGCACGTGATATGTACTGTAATTGACAAAGTGATATTAGTATTAGTTTAGTTAATAAACTTTTACTATAGTTTGTCGCTTTCGTTTATCAAAAGGAAGTGTGGTTTTTTTTTATCACGTGAATGTTATAACTACAAAGGGGCTATAGTTGTTTTTATATAAAAGAAATTCAACTATAAAAAAAGGTTTCTTGTTGCGGGTTCTTGTGGTTCAAGTTTACGATCGGGTTCGCTTGTACGTGATCGAGGTTTAGGGTTATTCTAATTAATTCGATTTGCAAGAAGGTATTTTACGCAGCAAGGGAGAAAGAATATGTCGTCGATAGCGAAGTTTGACGTCGAAAAATTCGACGGGTCTAATGACTTCGGGTTGTGGCGTGTGAAGATGCGATGTCTATTAATACAACATGGTTGGGAGGCTGCGTTAGATCCATTCCCGGATATCATGACGGACGCTCAAAAGACTGCGGCGTTGAAGACGGATGTCTATAAAAAGGCACACAGTGCCTTACTCTTATGCTTGGATAACAAGGTGTTGAGGGAAGTCAACAAAGAAAATTCTGCTGCGGGGGTTTGGTTAAAGTTAGAAACTTTGTATATGACGAAGTCTTTAGCCAACAAGTTGTACTTGAAGAAGAAGTTGTTCACTTTCTACATGCATTCAGGTAAGAAACTATCTGAACATATAGACGAGTTTAATAAGTTGATCGGTGACTTGGCGAACATAGACGTTGAAATTGATGACGAAGACCAGGCACTCATGTTACTTACATCATTACCATCCTCGTATGATAACTTTGTGGAGACATTGCTTTATGGAAGGGAGTCACTCACTTTGGAAGATGTCTTGTCTACCCTCAATTCACGGGAGCTGAAGAAGAGGACAGATGCAAAGGATGATGGTGATGGATTATTTGTAAGGGGGAGGCCGGAGCATCGGGGTAATCAAGGACGTGGTAGTTTGCGATCAAAGTCAAAAGGTAAAGGAACTTATAAACAGAAGTGTTACATATGCTATTCTGAGGATCACCTTAAGAAAGAATGTCCAAAATGGAACAAGAAGAAATCAACTGGCTTTGTCAACAAGAATGCAAAACAGGACGCTGGGACGTATTCTAAGGGTTATGACAATGGTGATTTGTTGATGGCGGTGAGTGAGGAAAGGTTCTTAGAGTGGATCATGGACTCTGGTGGATCCTATCACATGACGCCTAAGAGGGAGTTCTTGTTTGATTTTAAGGAGCTTGATGGTGGTATGGTTGTGCTCGGTGATAATAGAGCATGTGCCATCAAGGGGACAGGGAAGGTGAGAGTACAATTGAAAGATGGTTCAAGTTTTGTGCTTGAGAATGTGCGTTACATTCCCGAGCTGAAAAGAAATTTGATATCTTTGGGCACTCTGGATCGAGAGGGCTATACCGTGAAATTGCAGAATGGAAGAGTAAAGGTGATCAAGGGTTCTTTGATGGTTTTGTCAGGAACTTTGAAGGAAAACTGTGTGTACTCCTTGGATGGATGGGCTGAATCAGGTGAAGCTAGTGTTGGTATAGAAGAAAAGGAAAGTCTTGCGCAAGTGTGGCATAAACGCCTGGGTCACATTAGTGAAGCAAGCTTGAATGAACTCAAAAGAAGAGATGTGCTGGGGAATAAAAGTCTAGGTAAGCTCGAATTCTGTGAAAATTGTGTTCTTGGAAAATCGACCAGGGTAAGTTTTGGTCGAGATCAGCACACAACAGAGGGAGTTGTAGACTATGTTCATGCGGATCTCTGGGGTCCTTCTCGGGTGGAACCGATGAGTGGTTGCCGGTACTTCTTATCGATTGTTTATGATTATTCGAGGAGGGTTTGGGTGTATTTTCTTAGACACAAAAGCGAGGCATTCAGCAAGTTCAAGGAGTGGAAGCAGTTGATTGAAAACCAGACAGGTAGAAAACTGAAGAAACTTCGAACGGATAATGGTTTGGAGTTTTATAATCAGGAGTTTAATAACTTGTGCAAGGAGAGCGGGGTAGCAAGACATTTGAAGGTTGCTGGAACTCCGCAACAGAATGGTCTAGCTGAACGAATGAACATGACGCTCTTGGACAAGGTTAGGTGTTTACTGATTCAGTCTGGTTTGCCAGAGTCATTCTGGGCAGAAGCAACGGTGACGGCAGCATATCTGATCAATAGGTCTCCATCTACAGCATTGGAGAAGAAGACACCTATGGATATATGGTCAGGACATCCGGCGAATTACGAGATGTTGAGGATATTTGGTTGCGTTGCTTATTCACACGTGAATCAGGGGAAGCTCAAGCCTAGAGCTATAAAATGCATATTCCTGGGGTATCCTGAAGGTGTGAAGGGATACAGATTATGGAGGTTGGATGATGTTAAACCGAAGATAATCATAAGCAGGGATGTGGTCTTTAATGAGAGCCTTATGTACAAGGATACTCTTAAAGGTGCTGGTGCTGCAGATTCTGGGAAGGAAATTGAGTTTGAGGTGGAACTTCAAGGCAGTCGGGTCGAACCAACTGTGGATCCTCATACTGGGGTAAATCCAGGGAATGAATATGAGGATCAAGTTGAAGATGCAGTAGATGCAATGCCTCAACAACAGAATCTGGACAACTATGTTCTGGTGCGTGATAGAGCTAAGAGAACAGTTACTATACCTGCAAGGTATAGGAATGAAGGTAATATATCATTGTCTAGTCCATCGGTGTCTAGGGAAGAAGATGATATTACGGCTTATGCGTTTGCTATTGCTGAGGAAGAAGATACACATGAACCAATCACATTCCAGGAGGCGATTAATTCATCTGAAAAGGATGAGTGGGTTCGTGCTATGGAGGAAGAAATGAGTTCTTTAAAAAAGAATCATACTTGGGAGCTGGTCGATCAACCACCTGGTCAGAAGCTGGTAAGCTGCAAGTGGTTGTATAAGATTAAAGAAGGGATTGAAGGTGTTCAGAAACCAAGGTACAAAGCGAGGCTGGTAGCTCGGGGGTTTACACAACGAGCAAGGATTGACTACAATGAGGTATTTTCACCCGTGGTTCGACATACATCTATTAGGGTGATTCTCTCATTAACTGCTTGTGAAGATTACGAGTTGGAACAACTTGATGTGAAGACGGCGTTTTTGCATGGTAATCTTGAAGAAACCATTTACATGAGGCAGCCGCTTGGTTTTGAAGAAGGAACGGGCAACAAGGTATGTTTGTTGAAGAAATCCCTTTATGGTCTTAAGCAGTCTCCAAGGCAGTGGTACAAACGGTTTGATGTGTATATGGTCAGCAATGGGTTTAGCCGTAGCAGCTATGATAGCTGTGTTTACTTCAAGGAGTTTGCACCAGGTATGTACATATATCTACTGCTGTATGTAGATGATATGTTGATTGCTTGTAAAAGCAAGTCTGAGATCGAATATACCAAGGGACTGCTGCGGAAAGAGTTTGATATGAAGGAACTTGGTCCAGCTAGGAAGATACTTGGTATGGAGATTGTCAGGGATAGGGGTAACCGAACCCTGAAGGTGTCTCAGTCGGGATATGTGCAGAAAATTCTGAATAACTACAGAGTAGATAATGGCAAGTCGGTCTCTCTGCCATTGGGAGCACACTTCAAGGTATCTTTGAAGGATTGTCCGTCGAGTGACTGGGATGTGGAAAGAATGAGTAAGGTCCCATATGCGAATGCTGTAGGTAGTTTAATGTACTTGATGGTTTGCACTAGACCAGATATTGCGTACGCTGTTAGCATTGTGAGCAGGTATTTGGCGAATCCAGGTAAAAATCACTGGGAAGCGGTGAAGTGGATTTTGAAGTACTTGAAGGGCACTGCTGATGTAGGTCTAGTGTATGGTAGAGATCAAGGGAAGCACGTGGATGTTGACGGTTTCGTGGATAGCGATTATGCTAAAGACCCTGACAAGGGTAGGTCGATAACCGGGTACGTGTTTATGGTACATGGCTGTGTTGTGAGTTGGAAAGCAACTCTGCAGCATGTTGTTGCATTGTCTACTACATAGGCGGAGTATATGGCGCTTACGGAAGCTGTTAAGGAAAGCATTTGGCTTAAAGGTCTACTAATCGAGCTGGGAATAAACCTAAGGTCAGTGGTTGTGAATTGTGATAATCAAGGGGCGATTCATCTCTCAAGAAATGCAATGTTTCATGAGAGGACGAAGCATATCAACGTGAGGTATCACTTCATCAGGGAGATCGTAGAATCTAAAGAGATTGAAGTGGCAAAGATAGGCACGGAAGATAATGCAGCTGACGCTTTCACAAAGGTGGTTCCAGGTCCGAAGTTCAAGTATTGCATGGAGATACTTGGAGTCGGGGCTAACTAGTCTTGTCACTAAGGTGGAAATTGTTAGTATTAGTGTCAAGTCTAGTTAACGTATGCGATAAGTAGGAGGTACCTAAGTGCACTTTTCTTAATGTACTATGTTTTGAGTCGGATTTGAGTTGCAACCCAATCCTAGGTCGGTTAGGATTACCCCTCATCTCTATAAATAGAGATGAGGGGTGAAGGACTCGTTACACCGTAGCTTTTATTCTTTCTATGTAATCGATCGATTGGTATAATAAAGTAAATCGTTTGGTTACCTCTTTGTGTGTCGTTCTTCTGGGTTTTGGTCGTTGCAACTCTGCGATCTTCTTTAAAGGATCTAGGTTCCGCATATCGATCTTCGAGTTGTTGGTGTCGAGTCCAACAAGTAGGAAAAGACTAAAAGCCCTGGCTAACTCCGCGCCCGCAGCCACGGTAAGACGGGGTAGTATAGATTCTACAGTAATACTCCCTCACATTCGGAAAGTAATAAAGTAAATGGCTGAGAAAACAATATTAGAAAAGTTTAACTTATACTCTCTCCTTCCCATGTTAATAGTTCCGTTTCTATTTTTGGATATCCTAAACTAATATTCTAGTACAAAGATAGATAACATATGTATATTAAGTTTACCATATTACCCTCACTTGAGGGTATTATTAAAAACAATAAAGAAATTATAAATTAATTGTTTAGGGGTAAAATTGTCATTATGTAAAAAGTAAGAGAGATAAAATTAAAAAAAATAATGTTTTTATTACTGCTCGTTTTTGTCGATAAACTATTATTATGAGACGGTAGGAGTATTAGTTTGCTAATGGTGACAAACTTTATACCATGTTTATATCTCATTTTAATCTAATGCAACAATCAACAAGCCGCCATTAGCACCAATCCGCCATCATCAGCAAGTCACAAATCATCAACAAGCCCCAGCATCAATGTATAAAGTCAAATTAATTTTTTTATTTGATGAATATAAACTTGTGACTTTATGATGAGCTATGCTTAAATATTAGGTTTAGGATTCTGTAAATCAATTAACCCTTCACTTTTATATATCAGATTATATTAAGGGTTCACCCCAATCTTCTGTGTTCTTATTTATTGAATGATTTGATGATGATGATGATGATGATGCTTGTTTGATCAATATGATCGATCCTGGAAAACCCTATGATCAAGACTTGCGAATTCCAAACTAATTTACATAATTTAATGGCTGGGATTATAATTTTAGCTCAAAGAAAAAGTAAAGAAGAAAGAGAATACCCTGCTAATAACTGAGAATAAATTGAGGCAACTAATTATATTCATGAATGCATTAAGTATCCTGCTAAACTTGTTGTTGTACTGTCATATGCTACAATTACAAAGTTTGAAAATTATACAAAGCATTTATATGATCCAACAAACTGGCAATGAAGTTTTTGACTTTTAGACGATCAACATTTATTTGTCATTCTCTGATCTCCCTATATAAGATATATGTCATCAAATGTGTTACACACTCTAAGTCTCTGAAGTTATTTCATACTCGGTGATGCATACACTGGTGTCTAGCTCCGCTAAGATACCAATCGTATCTAGCTCCGCTAAGATACCAATCGTATCACGGAACTTGTTGGGTTCACATGCTATACCAAGAATTAGCACTAATCGGGTCACACCTGCGATTGGATGTCTTGAAAGGCGTGGATACTCTGCTAGTCACACCTTTCAGGTCTTTTTAACCATTTTCTTAACTTTTTTCCACTGAACTTTAGTATTACGATTCAGTAGAATATATAACGTGCGCATTAGTAAACATGTAATTTTCCTAATTAACTGGAATTTGGTGAATGTGTATTAGGCGAACGCAATGCAGATGGAAGAAGGTGAACGGCGATTTCCCCCGCAGAACCAAGAGTCGCAACCAGGCAAAGAATACCTCATGAACCCTCGCCCTCTATATGCCAGCCCTAATTACAAGTCCGCTGATAAACTTAAGGTACCTTAAAGTAATTATTTTTTCAAAAACCGTGCTATTGTCTGTATTTGCTGCACAGCAACCATTAAAGTTGTTTGAACGAGAAGGAAAGAAGACATTAAAGCTTAACTTGTATGATTATGGTTACTAAAGTTGTGAGCGGTAAACAGTGTGGAACTTTTTACTATACGTCACTGGCTAGCAAATAGAAACCTTATATTTCAAGTGTATGTGTCTAATTTATACGTAAATGTCATCCAAATATTCATTTATTGGCTCAGGGAAAGGTGGTGTTAGTAGCAGGAGGAGATTCAGGTATTGGAAGGTCAGTCTGCTACCACTTTGCTAAGGAAGGTGCTACTATAGCCTTCACCTATGTGAAAGGCGAGGAGGACATAGATGCAAAAGATACATTGGATATCATAAATGAGGCAAAAATGGAAGGCTCTGGTGATCCCGTTGCAATACCTACTGATCTTAGGTATGATAATAACTGTAAGAATGTTGTTGATGAGGTCATTGCTAAATATGGAGGCATTGATGTCCTAGTGAACCTTCCCGCCGTTCAATACTATACGTATTCGCATACGTTAGAAGAAATCACAGAGGAGAGGCTTGAAAAGGTGTTTCGGACCAATATTTATTCATATTTCTTCTTGACAAAGTACGTATTGTTTCTCCGATACATTATTTTATTATCTAAAATGTTGATAGTTCTACATGGTAGAAAACCTAAATCAATTATGCTAGAAAAACACTGATTGATTCAAAGCCAAATCTTTTACATTGATTTTACTATTTTAGACCATTAAATCGGATGGTATGTGTGTTAAAAACGTGGCTCGTTGAACTGTTTAAATAGACATACAATTAAACTATTCAAGAGTTTAATTTCTTCATTCTTGTCTGCGTATCCAGGGAAAGATTTTTAGATGGGTCGTTGTAACGATTTACTTTTTATACAGGCATGCTTTGACGCACATGAAAGAAGGAAGCAGCATCATAAACACCACATCAGTGTTAGCATACAATCCCTTCCCACCATTTTGGCTTGACTACATTTCAACAAAGGGGGCGATCGTATCCTTCACAAGGGGTCTAGCATTGCATTTGGCCGAAAAGAAGATTCGTGTGTGAATGGTGTGGCCCCTGGTCCACTCCAAGCTTCAGCCCTCAATGACGCTGACATAGCAAGGTTTGGGTCAACTGTTCCCTTGAATCGGTCTGCTGAACCTTACGAGGTTGCTCCATCATACGTGTTCCTTGCATCTGATAAGGACTCTTCCTATGTGACTGGCCAAGTTCTCCATCCTAATGGTATTGTATACGAACTATCAATTTGCTGTTCTTTGTTTTTCTTTTTGGTAGCCATAAATTTAGAGGCTTGTAAATACACTGATGTTGCAATCCTTTGATTTGCAGGTGGGACAATGGTGAATGGTTAGGTTAGTCCATTCATATTTCACAATGAATTAAACCGAGTGAAACATGCCTGAAGTTTGTATAATTGAAATAAATTGAGGCGCTATAATAGTGTAATGTAACGTCTTATTACTCTATATATGAGTACTTTGACCGTCAAGCATGAAGTTCTCGTGAAATTCATGCAACTGTTGTAATGAACTTCATACAAGTCTTAATTTAGAGTTTGGAGTTGAGTGTGATACTTGAAATTTGAATGTGGGAAGCGAATAATTCAGCAAGTCACAAGAATATATTTAATTTGCTGTTATCACATGCTATAGAAAATCATAACCTACATAGTTAGTAGAGTTAACATAGAGCGTCTTTCAGTAAGTGCCAAAATGACATTTTCGTCTTAGAAAACAAAAATATTGTAAGGAAACTATAACACTTTTATTTATAAATCAAATAAATTAAATTAATTAAATTAACATAAAACAAATAACAGAATATAAATAACAGAAAAATAAATACAAACATAACTATAAACGATAATTAAATAAAAACTAAAGTAATAAAAAAAAACTTACTAAATCACCAGCAAGTCGAGGCACGCGTAAGACACGGTCAGAACTAAAGAGCTGAGGCACGTGTTTGACACGCTTCCCTTAAAACAGATTCATCGTCTGTTTCCCAGGGTACAACAGCCGAAACAGTAAGTTGTACTGTCGGACTTAACCAAACTGCCCGGAATTTCATCTTTACAGATGCGTACTCCATATGTTGGAAATCAATAATAATACTTATTGATTTGATGTGTGAAAGAAAACTATGGAATTAGGCCTCTATTTATACACAATAGGCTCTCTTCCAGTTTACTCATCCCACCGATGTGGGACAAAAAATAAACTATTTTTTCTCTTTAAGCATGGTACCAAATGCCTAACTTTGAGACACGATATCTCATTCACATCACCTTCATTTTGGACACATAAAGGCTCATTGCGAAGCTCTCTTCAAGGAGAACGCGAAGCTATAAAGTATCACTAATATATATGATACATACATATACATAATTGTGTCCAAAGTTGGTCAAAAGTTATTTTACCAATAATATTTTCCAACAATCCCCCACATGAATAGAGATCGTTTGTAATACACAAAAGTTTCAATAAAATTCCAACAGTTGAATCTTGCATAGGATAGGTAGGTGTGACCCTTTGAACCTTCCCTTGTGAGATGCACTTAGTCTCCTAGATCTAAGTAGACGCGATGTCTTTGAACTTAGCCTCTGTTTACGTAGACGACAATACACACTCACACAAGACTCTCCCTGACATTGTCAAGTCCTGATAGTCGTGTTCGTTATGGTCATGAACACTAGCCTGGTTCTGCAAGAGCTCTTAGAAATTGCGCCCCCACAATTTCTTTCGAAGCGACCCCTACTTCTCTCTCACATAGGTGATTTCATCTTGAATCATTAAAAACATATGTTTTATGATGTCATATTGAATCATCATGCTTTATGATTTCATCATGAATCAATTAAGCCATATGTTTAACCTCTCAATAAGTCACATTGTTCTAGGAATGGACTAGGAAAGTTACTGTATTAAGTAACTCCCCCACATTGACGTGACTTCCCCCATATTTCTATGATTAGGTTGTCATATTGAACCCAGATCTTGGGATCTCCAGTCAACTGGGTTAGGTTTTCCTTCATAGAAACTCATTCTTTCAAGGGCTTTAGTCACATTCCTTTAGACGACTCACTAACTAACTCTCTGCTTAAGCCTTTCGTAAGCGGATCCGCGATGTTATCCTTTGACGTTACGTAGTCAATCGTGATAACTCTAGTTGCGAGTAGTTGTCGCAACAATCACAATCTATGATGGATATGTCTTGACTTACCGTTTACATTTGTGATATGAGCTCTGTCAAATTCTATTGACTATCACACTTTATAAACATGGTCGTTACCGGTATACGCCATCTTGGTATGTCCTTTACGAATTAACGTAAACTATCCTGCCTGCATATTTTATAAATTTATCTCAAATAATAAATTCATATTTCATCATAGATTTAGCTATAATTGTCTCTTTGAAATACTTTCAAGATTTCTAGGACATAGCTTTCCACTTAGGATAAATACATCCCCTCTAGTGGATTTAGATTCTTATATGTAAGAATCTATATTTGCATTACTCTATCACTTGATAGTAGTAGGATATCTTCCATAATGCAATATTATTAGTATCATAGTACTCAAGTAATACTTATTTAAATGGTCCCCACTTGAATTACTAATATATCTGCTTGCCTGATTATAAGTTCTAAATCAGATCATACACATGTCATTAGACACATAAGATACCCAATATTCTTTGAGTATTCAAAATGGGAAACAATTTTACCTCTATTTTAAATAGATTAAAAAAAATGTCATTGGACTCTAGCTAGGCCGGAATCCCCCACATTGAACCTCTCAATAATATTGTTTTTCTTAATGTTTGACTTTAAAACGAATCCATATGGGTTCAACAAACCCAACAACTAATGAAATTAATGTCAAATATTGACTCCAACAGATCATTAGCGGATTTATTCATCTTGTTATCACTTCTAGTGATAAGTATATTCATGTATAAACACAAGAGTACATATTTACTATTGATCACACGTACATACATCAATTTTGAATCCACATTCTGACATGATATGATCAAAAAGTTTGATGTCATTGTTTGGTAGCTTGCCTTAAACCATATAATGACTTAATTAGCCTACAAACTTTTCTCTCTAGCATAGGAACTATGAAACCCTCAGGCTGGTTCATGTATAGTTCATTTTTCTAAATCCCTGTTTAGAAATATCGTTTTCAACATCCACATAAGAAACTTCCAAAATTTCTTAATGCGGTCAATAAAGTACCATCATAATTGAGGTTTTTCGTGTAACATGCAAATAAGCATCCAAGGAAGATAGACCTTCTCGCTTTTTAAATTCTTTGATTACCAATATTTCTTTGCACATGTCAATGGTGACATGCACATGTTAATGGTGACATCGAATTTATCTATTTTTTTTAAGATCCATTTATAGCCTAGTCGTTTACAACTTAAGGTACACCCACGAGCTTCTAAGTTTACTTTGTAAACTATAATCTATTTCACTTTTGACTTCTTTTCATTGATACCATTTCAAAGAAGTTATTGCTTCTCAGTAAGAAGTAGCCTCATTTTCTACCATAAAAGAAACAAAAATCAAATCCAACCAATCTCTCGGTTCATGTCTTTTTGTTTCTTCTAGGTTCAACCTCTCCTTGGGTCAATCTTGTCTCTCATCAAAGAGATCAATATCATCTCGTTGTCTCTGACCTTGGACAACCTCGTCATCTATTCTAGATGATCTTTCAATTTCCTTCATAAACAAGGAATATATTTCCGAAGAATGAATCATTCCTTAATTCCATTACTATGTCTATTTTCGATTCATGTACAATGAAACGATAAGCACTTCTATTCATAACAAAACATGTGAACATACAATCCATGGGTTTAGGTCCAATATTTCGAACCATGAATTTCATACGGATATCTTAGCTAGATACCCCCCACATTTGTAAGTACTTATAAGATAGTTTTCTTCTCACCAATAGTTCGTAAGAAGTATCTTATTTTATTTACAAGGGATCTTATCTAAAAGATAAGCAATCGATATAATAGCTTTCCCCCACATGCCATTGCTTAAACCTGGACTTAAGAACATGGCATTAACCATTTCTTCTAAGGCATGATTCTTTTCTATATCAAGAGCAATGAATTTGTGTCTTATTCTAAGTTTAGCATAAAAATTTAGAAATAGAGACACATATTCACCTCCAATAACTTCGAATCACCTTATTATCGATAATAAGTTGGTTCTCAACTTATGTATATAGATCAAGCTTGTCTATATCCTTACTCTCAAGTAAGTGTAAATAGCAATATTTTGTACCGCATTTAGCCAATATGGTGAAGTACACGATACTCTATACCTTAGTAGGTATCAATTCTAAATCACATAAAACCATGTGAATCATATCAAGGTTTTTGGTTATTTCTGTTCAACCAAGAGAAAAGACTTATCAATTTGGCTTTAACCTAAGTTTTGATTTTGTAATCCGTGTCAATACAAAATGGGTATCCAATTTGGTTTAATTGGACAACATGTTGAGTAAAAATTTAAACATGTCAAGGTAAGTCATAACATACATTTAAAAATGACCATTCTAAAATATAATCAACTTACCCATTTTAAAGGCATAACCCGTATGCACTAAATTTATGTTATTCGTTAAATCGATTTTTATTTGATTCAAACACATATGAAAGCCAAATTTCATTAAGCAACCATCCGGACATAAGATTCCTACGAATCTCCGGCACACACAACGTTGGTTAACTTAGTTTCTTTTCCAGATGTAAATCACATCTTGTTCCTTGATATTAGCAGTTGGAGAGTTGCCGAAACTCGTTCTCTCCATTCTCAACTGCAATATAAGAGTTAATCAAACTCTTATCACCATATACATGACATGATACAGAAGTGCTGATGCACCATTATCTATGGTTGGATTCACTCATGACCTCAGTTTTCATGTCATTCTAGCCATTTAACACATAGTTACGGCACAAAAGGTTTCTGAATGCTTTAAAGCATCTACCGTACACATAAATCAAGTATCGGTCTCCCATTTTACAAGTAAGGGAGCAGATCCTTTAGATGTCACTCGTGACATTCCAAATAATTTGTTAATCCGATGTCTCAAATTAGTTTGAAACTAATTTTTGTTACTATTAACAACATTCTAAATTACATAGTGTTTCTTATCCAAAACGAATTAAATCGAATTTTGATTCAAACCACTAATGTTTTGTACGATCCGTCACACAAAACCACTTTAAAGAAAGTCTTTCGACTAAACAATTAAAGAATGTCTCCTATGACATAATCTTTCTAACAAAACCACATATGTTATCAATCTTCATCCCGAAGATCTTAATAGATAATTTCATATGATCAATTTCTACAACGAAACTCAACAAGGTTTCAGTAGATCCATTCTTTTAAAAAAAACTCAACAAGGTTTTAATAGATATGCTTTTAAACTCAACAATGTTTTTATAGATATATCTATAAACTCAACAAGGTTTCTATAGGTATATTTATAAACTTAACAAGGTTTCAAGAATATATATGGTTTATAATTAGACCCGGCCCAATTTATAATGAATTACACAAGGGTCAAACAAACTCTTCCACTAATTTAATAAAAATAGTGTATGTAATCTGATATTTAATGATAACTCATACCATTGACAACATCTTGTTTCAAAGAAATTCTTCTTGATTTCATTGAACACGTTTCAAAAGTCTAATAAAATAAGATCTTGCACTTTATGAGATCAATGAATACGTTCTAATAATCTCATAAAATAGCAACTTATCTTTTATGAGATTTGTGTCAAAGAAACTCCACTTGGTTTCAATGAATCTAAATTCACCATGATTCCAATCATGTTGTAACTGGCGCACCAATTACATTTACAAGATTCACTAGGGTCACAATTGTATTACCACAAGTAAATTTGTCAATATTCCAACAGAATACAGTTAAGAACTATTAAAACAATTTGGTATCTAATAAACTCAACATGGTTTATATAAACTTGTACCAAATCTGATTCAAAGAAACTCAATCGTGGCTTCAGCAAATCTAGGTTAAAACTATAACATATGTAATAAACAAACTAAACGATCAGTTTGAACGCAAACTCATCATGGTTTTAAAACAAACTGATACGATAAACTGTTTTAAAAAAAATCGTTTATAGATCTGTAACACCAGATCTGTTAATTAAAATTCTGTTTACTTAAAAACTGATTTCCTAAAGAAACACAATCTTGGTTTCGGGAGGATACAGTTTGTATAAAAAATAAGTTAATTAAATTAATATGATTTTAGCAAAAAAGTGTTTAACTCTGTTACACATAATCTGTTTTAAGACTGTAGGGAAACTATAACACTTTTATTTATAAATCAAATAAATTAAATTAAATAAATTAACATAAAACAAATAACAGAATATAAATAACAGAAAAATAAATACAGACATAACTATAAATGATAATTAAATAAAAACTAAAATAATAAAAAAAACTTACTAAATCACCAGCAAGTCGAGGCACGCGTAAGACACGCTTAGAACTAAAGAGCTGAGACACGTGTTTGACACGCTTCCCTTAAAACAGATTCGTCGTCTGTTTCCCAGGGTACAACAACCGAAACAGTAAGTTGTACTGTCGGACTTAACCAAACTGCCCGGAATTTCATCTTTACAGTTGCGTACTCCATATGTTGGAAATCAATAATAATACTTATTGATTTGATGTGTGAAAGAAAACTATGGAATTAGGCCTCTATTTATACACAATAGGCTCTCTTCCAGTTTACTCATCCCACCGATGTGGGACAAAAAATAAACTATTTTTTCTCTTTAAGCATGGTACCAAATGCCTAACTTTGAGACACGATATCTCATTCACATCACCTTCATTTTGGACACATAAAGGCTCATTACGAAACTCTCTTCAAGGAGAACGTGAAGCTATAAAGTATCACTAATATATATGATACATACATATACATAATTGTGTCCAAAGTTGGTCAAAAGTTATTTTACCAACAATATTTTCCAACAAATATTACACCAGATGTTTCCACTACAAAAAAAATGCATTTAATTACACTTTTTTCTACCCATTTTTAAATAGTTCTAAAAATATTTTAAATTTATTAACACATATAAATGTATACAAAAATACGATCATAAATAAGTGTGAACAAATTTTGAAAATTCACACTTAGTTAAAAATAAAAAACCACACTTTCTATTGTGGAAAAATTCCCAACTTTTTTTATACTTTTAAATGTGAAACTCATTATATTACACGATAATCCTCCACACTTATTATTTTCATGAGAAGTGTGAATAATTATAATGTAACAAAATAGGATCCACGCTTCAAAGTGTGGAAAAGTTAGATATCTTTTCACATTAAAAAATGTAAAATTTTATTTGCAACAAATTTAAATGTGAGTTTTTAAAATTTATTTACACTTATCTATATAACTATTTTTTAACACATTTATACATGTTAATAAACTTGAAATATTTCCACACTATTCAATAGTGTATTCAAGAGACATGCAGCTTTTTTAGCGTATTTGATACGTTAAATTAAATTGCATCGTCCTTTCATTCCTAATGATTAATATCAGGATCATATTTGAAAAAAAAGTAACATTTTCTAAAATTCTTCGAAGGTTTATTTTTAGATTTAGTTTATATTAATTTCCAATCATCACCCACCACAGCCATCAATGTAAATGTGACAAATCACTTCTCACTCAAATTCGAGCTTATTCATGCTTGGTTCGAAAATCAAAAGTTAGGCTCGAGCTCGTCTAAATAACTCGATAAGCCTTAATAAAAAAAGCTTGACCTCGGCTCGAATAATATTCGAATAAGGATCGCGCTCGGCTTGAAAAACCTCGAATTTATTCATAAACGTTGTATTCAGTAGTCAAATTTATCAAGGAAGTCAAGAAAAAATGTAAATTAACTCAAGAGTAGAGAATTTTTGCAAAATATTTGAGTTTTAGGGTATAAATATTCTTATGCCATCCTCCCATTTTACTGTCCCTCGTTGTTCCAACAAGTTATTAGTACCTATCAGTGCTACGCTTTAAGCATGGCACTATTTTTACCTACACTATTACAATCTTTAACCGTCGGTCATCTATACCCGTAAATAGTAACCAATGGAGCAACATCCATCCTCATATATGGCTTAAAATATTTATAGGGTCAATGACAAGAAGGATCGGAGGTCCTCATATTCAAGCGTATTGATGGTTGGAACATCTCATTTTTTTTGGGCATAGAGTTTCTCGAGTAAATTTTATTACAGCAAAAATATTTAAGTACAAAGAATGTGAGCGAGTCCCACATCTCCGCCTGTTACATAGGTAAACAACTTCAAAAGAAAATAACCCAAAGAAACAAGACTACAATGTCACATAAAAATTTAGAAAACTAATGTTTCGTATGACCTCAGAGCCATATTCTTAAATGATTAGCTATACAACAGACATTTTCCAATATATCATGATCTTCATACATATGCTCATTATATGGGTCGTAGTCATACCTACTGATCTTAGGTATGATAAAAATTGTAAGAATGTTGTTGATGAGGTCATTGCAACATATGGGCAGATGGATATCCTAGTGCACCTTCCAACAGTGCAGTACTATACGTATTCGTATACATTAGAGAGATCACCGAGGAGAGGCTTGAAAAGGTGTTTCAGACCAATATTTTTTCATATATCTTCTTGACAAAGTGAAAGTTTATGGACATAAAATTAAATAGTCGTGTGATAGGATCGAACTCGGGATTACGAGATTACACACAATACGTAAAGGATTAATTAATTTTAATAAATATATTTATTTATTAAAATATATCGAGCTTATTTAACGATCGTTAATAATTAAAAGTTAAGTGTAAACGAGCGTTATAGAATTATATAGAAAAGGGAACAAGAACGGAAAGTTCTGGAAACCCCTTGGGGTTTAATATAGTCAGAGGCTATATAGGCAAAAAGGGAAGAAGGATTAGTTTCTTAATCTTGATTTGGGCTTGGAGAACAAGTTATGTAATCCTATATATACCCCATCAAGCCTTCACAATTTTTGTCCCTCCCATCTTTTCTTTTCTTGCGATCGCAAACCCTAACGCACACATGGTTTCGGTTTGATTTTCGATTTAGATATATTTCACAAGTATTGAAGCTCCGGTTTATTAGTGTTAGCCTCACGATTGATCCGTTGCATTACGTGTGTACAAGAGAGTAATATAGTTTCATTTTAAACTATATCTTGATGTTCTTCATATAAACCCTAATTCGTGATTCACCGGTGTCCTTGAAGATTTGCTCTAGCTAAAGGTATGTAACCTTAACTCGATTAATTATGAATGTGTTATTAATTATGATCTTGTTAAACGCTTCCGCTATGTGTGCTTTTATCTTAGTTAAGGTTTTACGTAATTCATGAGTAATATAAACCTTCAGTGGCATCGAGAGCCGTTTTAACATGTTATAATTATCGAGATTTAAAGTTTTTTTAAACTAAAATTGGTTTGAGTTAAAATCACATGATGTTTTTAGGTTTTTATTAAATTAGGGTTTTGTTTTTTTAAATTAATTCGGTTTAGCCGAATTTTTATTAAAAAAAAGGTTTTTTTTGAAACCCTAAAAATTTAAATGGTGATTATCTTTAGATGTTTTGCATGAAGTAATTTTTATGTCATGTTTGGTTACGATCCGTAGAGAGATTTAATTGTTAAGATTATATGGGGAAGATCCGTGATAAACATGCATGTTTTTTCACGGATCATATGATTTTATGCTATTTGCTTTATTTGATTCAAAAGTTTTAAAATTAGGGAAGACTTTTTATGTTTATAAAAACCCCTAGATTTTATGTTTTGAATAAATTGTTATGCATGTGGCTATTTGATTTAGTTTTTTTGTACCTACTTGTTTTCATACGTTTTATATTGATTGTATGTTGTAAACAAGGGTAATTTTTTACAAGAAAAATTAATATGGACTAAATCATAGAAAATTTAATGAATTGTTTTTGAGATCTAATTGACATATGATTTGCGTTGATTGGAATTGCAATAATAACTTAACGGCCTATTCAACTTTGACAAACTATAGAGTGGGTATAACGCACCGCTGGTCATGAACCCGGTTTAGGAAGGAGGTGTTATGCTTCAGCGCTGACCAAATTCCCGGGTTGCCTGTGCGTCAAAGTTTGAATTACCTACGGTTATTATTTACATAATTTCTTAAGGTTGATTTAATCGCAAATTCACATCCGAAACACAATGAATAAGGTTAGTGCTTTGTGCTTTAGCCAAGTTCTAGGAACGTGAGGCGTGAATTGTTGTGGGTAAAATTTTTAATTAGTTTAACCAATACCCCAACTTGCAAATATATGATGAAATTTTAGTCTCACCAACAAGTTTACTAATTTTTTTTATTAAACTTATGCTATGGAGATGTATGCATGCTTCTCCATACATGATTTTGGCACTAAAATCAATACCCTTAAAATTTAAGTCTTATGCCATCTAATTGACGAACACTTGAAGTTACAATTGTCGTCATATGAGATTTTGGATGATGTTGTAATGGAGAGAAAACTTCATGACTGAATAAGATTGCACATGAAGGTTTTACGTTCTTTAGATTAGTGGACTTGATTGAGTTACTCAGTAAGATCTGGAAACTTAAGGCATAAAGTAGGGATAAAACATGTTTACGATGCAAAAATTACTTTTGGCAACATAAATCCCTAAAATATATAGAAATTGCAAATTTGCTTGTCAATTATTGTTCGACAAGTTACCGTGTTGAATACATTTGTCGCTAGCAGATCAACGGATGTGATAAGTTTATGTCAATATGGATTCTAGTTTTTCAAGGAAAATACTATGGTATTAATTACCGGGGTAATTTTATTTTCTTGATTGGTATTATCGAAAATACTAATATTTTGAACTTATTTCTGTATAAATGGCTCAACCCGATAACAATGCGTTAAGTACTGTATTCAAGACTTATCTTGAACGTCAGGTATTAACTGGCCCAAACTTCAATGATTGGTACCTCTCACTAAGAATAGTTCTGAGAGTAGCGGGTACTTCTGATTACTTGACCAGGGCGTTACCTGCGCCCCTTGGCCCTAATGCTACTCCAGTTGAAAGACTGAATTATGAGGAAGAGGTTAAAAATCACAATGATGTGGCTTGTTTAATGCTTGAAAAAATAGCTCCTTTATTGCAAAGGAAATTTGAGCTATATGCTCCAAATCAAATGCTTGAAGAGCTCAAGGCAATGTATGAGAAGCCTTAGGCTGTAGAGATCTACGACTTGGTAGATGCTTTGCACAGTTGTAAGCAAGCCCCTGGGAAATCCGTTAGTGCACATTATCAAGAGATGAAGGGTTACATGGAACAGCTCATCGCACTAGGGAAATCTTATGACAATGATATGGCTATTAACCTAATCAATAGGTCTCTTAATCGGGACTTTAATGATTTCGTTAGGAACTATAATATGCATTGCGCGGGGAAGATAGTGAATGACTTGCACGTAATGCTCATTGACTATGAAAAGGGTATAAAGGACAAGGCAAGTACATCTGCTCCTACCCCTCCTGTGCTTTATGTACAAAAGGGTGGAGTGAATAAGCCAAAACCGCACAAGAACAACAAGAAGGGCAAAGGCAAGGGTGATAAGGGCAAACAAGTTGCGACTTATCCTAAACCCAAGCAGAACTTTGTCAAGAAGAAATCTCAGAAGGATGAGACTTGTCACCATTGCAAAGCAAGTGGTCACTGGAAGAGGAACTGCCCTATTTATCTCGAGGAGTTACGAGAAATAAAGAAGAAGGTTGAGCTTGGTGCTGCAGCGTCTTCAGGTAACTTATATTTGATAAAGTTATTTAATCTTACATATAAATTAAATTCCTGGGTATATGATACGGGATGTGGTATTAACATTTGTAATACTATGCAGGGATTTGAGTTGGAGAGGAAGCTTACCTATGGGGAACAATTTCTGCATGTGGGCAATGGTGCACAAGTAGCGGTTGAAGCTATAGGAACATTTAATCTAGTTTTACCTTCGGGTCTAGTACTGAGATTGAATAATTGTCATTTTGCACCTAAAATTGTTAGGGGTGTTATTTCCTTTTCTTGTATGTTGGATCTTGGATTTATTCATACTACTGATAATAATAGAATTTCTGTTTTCAAAGATGGTTTATTCTATTTTGATGCAATTTCTGTGAATGGTGTTTTTGAAATTAACATGCATGGTAATAATTCCAAGAGAAAGATTGATTATGTATTTAGTATGAATAAGAAGAGAAAGTTAGACAAGAACTCTTCTTATCTTTGGCATTGTAGACTTGCCCATACTGGAAAGACTCGTATACAAAAGATTCAACGTGATGGTCTTTTGGAAAATATCAGTGATGAATCATTTGATAAATGTGAGTCTTGTATCTCTGGAAAGATGACCAAGAAACCTTTTAATTGCAATATTGAAAGGGCTACTGATCTACTTGGACTTATACATACGGATGTATGTGGACCACTTAGACATGTGTCAAGGAAAGGTGCTAGCTACTTCTTAACATTTACGGATGATTATAGCCGTTATGGTTATGTTTATTTACTTAATCATAAACATGAGGTATTTGAAACATTCAAAGTGTTTAAAGCGGAAGTAGAATTGCAACTAGGAAAGAAGATTAAAGCTCTTCGTTCTGATCGAGGTGGTGAATATTTAAGTCAAGAGTTTAAAGATTATTTAAGTGAGAACGGAATTGTTCAGAAACTTACTTCTCCATATACTCCACAACAAAATGGTGTATCTGAAAGGAGAAATCATACATTATTAGATATGGTGCGATCTATGTTTAATATTAAAACTTTACCTTTATCCTTTTAGGATTATGCTTTAGAATCTATTGTTCGTATTCTGAATATGGTTCCCACAAAGAAGGTTGATAAGACACCATATGAACTATAGCATGGCAAGAAGCCATATTTGTCTTATTTAAAAATATGGGGTTGTGAGGCGTATGTGAAACGTGACTCTGGAGATAAACTTCAACAACGCTCAGTAAAATGTATCTTTGTAGGTTACCCTAAGGAAACTATGGGTTACTACTTTTATTAGCCGGCTGAGAACAAAGTTGTTGTGGCTCGGTATGGAGACTTCCTTGAAAGTGATCTTGTAAATCAAGAATTCAGTGGGAGAAACTATGATCTTGAATAAATTCAAGAAGATACATTACCTTCCTGAAAATACTTGCGAAGAAATTCCAATAGAGCCAGAAAGTCTAGGAGCTCCACCGGAATTAATTCCTCTACGTAGGTCTGCAAGGACTATATGTGCGCCAAGCAAACTATGTCTTAACATAGGGGATGATGAGGAGGAAGTAGGGGATCTTGGTGAGCCTGCTAACTATCGACCTGAATGCTTGATCCAGAAAAGTTAAAATGGATAGTTGCGATGAATGAGGAAATGAAATCCATGAAAATCAACGATGTTTGGATTCTTGTAGATGCACCTAAAAATGATAAAGTCGTGAAAAATAGGTAGATTTTTAAGAAGAAAACCGACATGGATGGTGAAGTACAATCCTATAAAGCACGTTTAGTGGCTAAAGGTTTTACTCAAACTTTTGGCGTATACTATGAGGAGACATTTTCTCCGGTAGCAGACTTACGAGTTATTAGGATTCTCATAGCTATAGCAGCATACTATGACTATGAGATATGGCAAATGGATGTTAAAACTGCCTTCTTGAACGGTTGCTTAGATGAAGAAATCTATATGCAACAACCGGAAGGGTATGTTGATCCTAAATATCCAAAACGTGTGTGCAAACTTCAAAGATCTATTTATGGTTTGAAGCAAGCATCACGTCAATGAAATAAACGATTTGATGAAGAAATCAAAAGTTCGGATTTATTCAAAATCGTGATGAGCCATGTGTATACCGCAAAGCTAGTGGGAGTGATGTAGTGTTCCTAATTTTATATGTCGATGACATATTAATCATGGGAAGTAACATTCCAAGACTTAAGGAAGTTAAGGATTATCTTGGTAAATGTTTTTCTATGAAGGATTTAGGAGATGCTGCATATATTCTGGGAATTAAAATCTATCGAGATAGGAAAAGACGGTTAATTGGTCTTAGTCAAGATGCTTATATTGATAAGATATTGAAGAAGTATAACATGCATAATTCCAAGAAAGGTTTTCAACCTATGGAAGTTAAGCATGAATTAAGTCATGAGTTAGATGCATCAACACCCGAAGAGGTGGCTTACATGCAAAAGGTGCCTTATTCTTCGGTTGTAGGATCTATTATGTATGTTGTAAGATGCACAAGGCCTGATGTGGCGTTTGCTTAGAACTTGGTCAGTAGATACCAACAGAATCCAGGGAAGCTCCACTGGACTACTGTTAAACATATTCTAAAGTATTTCAGGAGTACGAAAGATATGTTTTTGGTATTTGGGGGTAAACCAGACACATAACTGAATGTAACAGGTTTCTGTGATGCGTCCTGGCAATGTGATAAAGACGATACGAAGTCTCAGACGGGTTACGTGTTTGTCATTAATGGAGGAGCAGTTGACTGGAAGAGCAAGAAACAGACAACCATTGCTATGCATGCAACTCAATCGGAGTACATGGCCGCTTCAGAAGCCACAATGGAAGCTGTTTGGATTAAGAATTTTATTGGAGATCTTGGAGTGACGCCTTCAATTAAAGAACCTATTGATATGTATTGCGACAATTCTGCTGCAATTATATTTTCCAATGATCCTAGAGTCATGAAAGGCGTCAGACACTTTAAACATAGATATCACTACGTACAAAACAAGTGGAAGCTCGTGAAATAAAATTAATAAAAGTTCACACAGATGATAACGTAGCTGATCCTTTTACTAAGGCTTTGCCTAGACAAAAGGTAGTTAAGCATGCCAAGGCTATTGGGCTGCAACTAGCTAGCGAATTCATGCAATAATCTGTTGATTAGTATTTGGATAAAGGATTTTAAAGACATTATTGAATTGATGAAATAAAGATTGAGTTTCGTTTATTTTATGTTATTTGATTTTGTATCCTATTTTACATGTTTTATATCCATGAATAAATTGTTATGTTCTAAATGTCCGTTGTCGATTAATAATATGGGAGTATTATTAAACTAAGACAATTCAAAATAGTGACAGAGTATACTTGAAAGTATATTGGTCAATTTTGGATGATATTTGATGGATCAAATATTGGACTTATCCCAACTATATGATTTTACTTTATGGATCTTTGTCATTATAAATAGTTATCCTTAGACCTGAGATACCAGGAAACTATCATGAATGTAGTGTATTTCTGTAAGATAACCTAACGCTAAACGTAACTGGTAGCTATAAGGGTTATTTTTAGAAGTGTTGCAAAGTTCGTAACTTTCGCTTGTAGTCAAAATGGGATTTGTTTCCTTCAAAATTATTTTTGAAGTATAATACAGCTGGGCCCCTCGGGGGAGTAGTAAGATGTTTGTGTGGCCACACCCAAATGTGTTTTGGTAATCTTGCTATATCCGTAAACAAGAAACAGAATGGTTAATGAAGGAATGACTGAGATCCATATCCTATAAACGTTGTATTTGAAATGAAAGGATAATAATAATGATGATGTATCATTAAAAGATTTTTGTCCAAGAGACCTTACTCGAGTTGTACTAGTGACATTGTTAGTGTAACTAGACGCTAATCAATGTGATCACGATATTCAAATTTTGTCCAAGTGGGAGCTAAAAGTTTTATGGACATAAAATTAAATAGTCGTGTGATAGGATCTAACTCGGGATTACGAGATTGCACACAATACGTAAAGGATTAATTAATTTTAATAAAAATATTTATTTATTAAAATATAATCGAGCTTATTTAACGATCGTTAATAATTAAAAGTTAAGTGTAAACGAGCGTTATAGAATTATATAGAAAAGGGAACAAGAACGGAAAGTTCTGGAAACCCCTTGGGGTTTAATATAGTCGGCGGCTATATAGGAAAAAAGGGAAGGAGGATTAGTTTCCTAATCTTGATTTGGGCTTGGAGAACAAGTTATGTAATCCTATATATACTCCATCAAGCCTTCACAATTTTTGTCCCTCCCCTCTTTTCTTTTCTTGCGATCGCAAACCCTAACCCACACAAGGTTCTGATTTGATTTTCGATTTAGCTATAATTCACAAGTATTGAAGCTCCGTTTTATTAGTGCTAGCCTCACGATTGATCTGTTGCATTACGTATGTACAAGAGCGTAATATAGTTTCATTATAAACTATATCTTGGTGTTCTTTATATAAACCCTAATTCGTGATTCGCTGGTGTTCTTGAAGATTTGCTTTAGCTAAAGGTATGTAACCCTAACTCGATTAATTATGAATGTGTTATTAATTATGATCTTGTCAAACGCTTCCACAATGTGTGCTTTGATCTTAATTAGGGTTTTAGTAATCGTTATGATTAATATAAACCTTCACAAAGTATGTAACATTTCTTAACATGTGTATTTTTATATCTGATAAAAAGTTAAACTTGTCGCGCTAGATAAACGACTGATCAAATAATTCACCTGTCATTTTTTCTTACATTCTTTCTATTTATTTGCCATAAAATCGTATGTTATATATGGCTGTCTCAATCAGTACTCTCACATCTGAAATAGATATTAAACAGTTAGAGAGTTTCTTTTAAAAGAATTATATAGACAATTAGATATACGGTGATCATTTTCATGGGAAACATTAAATAAAAATCTCCAGTTTTTTAAATACATTTACGTAGGTCGTTACGCATACTTTTCTATACAGACATGCTTTAAATCACATGAAAGAAGGAACACTACAAAATTTTGAACATTTACTTACTAATATTTTTTTATTATAAAAAACACCATTTCATCATAAAACTTTTATCTACTATAGTTTTTAAATAAGAGTAGGTAAAGATACAATGACTACTAAAAATAAGAGTAAGGAAAAGTTTTGACCCTTATGGTGACTAAAAAATAAGTAAGGATAGACCTTTAGTGTTCCCCTTTTGCTTACTCTTATTCTTTGAGTAGGAGTTGATAAAAAAAGAAAAAGAGTAAGCAAAAGGGGAGCACTAAAGGTTTATCCTTACTAATTTTTTAGTCACCAAAAGAGGTTAAAACTTTTCCTTACTCTTATTTTTAGTAGTCATTGTATCTTTATCTACTCTTATTTAGAGACTTTATTAGGTAAAAGTTTTATAATGAAATGGTGTCTTTTATACTAAAAATATTAGTAAGGAAATGTCCAAATTTTTGTAGTGGAAGTGATGTGTGGGGAAATGTCGGTGTATTTTGATCAAGTACGTTATATAGCAAATTTAGGAAATTATCTTTAGGAGAATGTAATAATCCATAAATAAGCTAAAGACGAATTCAATTAAACATGAGAGTGATCCCGATTCGTTGTACACAAGGACCTTATGAATTTGAGAAGTCGTTTTGAATTGGACAATTGTTTTGAATTTGGTTTTGGGTTTTTATCTAAAATTAATCCTACAATTTTTAAATCCTTAAGTGCATGAATCGTAACCCGACTTTAACTCAAAAAGGCAAATATTTAAATCTATATATTTTTTTTACTTTTTACTTTTATTTTAACAATAATTATTCAAACAAAATTAATTTTTAAACTTTATTTAAACTTTATTCAAACTATTTAAATGACACTAATTTATTTAAACTCTTTATTGCCAAAAGTAATTAAGTAATTTTTAAAACTTTATATTTTAACAAAATTAACAAAAACTCTTTTATTAAAAGTTGACATACTTTTCATTAATTAAAAAATGTGAAAAACTTACAAAATAAAAAAAAACGTTTAAATTAAATAAAGGCAGAACACATTTAATAAAGTATAAGAAATTCCAAGTGCAAACATTTAACCAAATACACCATCAGCACAAATGGTTAAGGCATTGTAATGTTTAGTGGGAGGTCTCGAGTTCGAGACTCCTAAGTGACGTTTCAATTATTATTTTTTTACTTTTGAAAGTAATTTTATATTTACATATAGATAAACATACAGTAATGAAAACAACATAAATCACAGATAGCACAATAGCAAAAATGCGTATAGAACAGCAGGTAAGTAATTAAAATGGATAAATCCATCTAAAGTGGTAATTCAGTACAATAAAACACGAAAAACCAAAATCCAAAATCCAAATTCAACAATAACAGTTTGGCAACCAAAACCAGAATAACAATTATACCAAACACACTTAATAAAATACAACTAGAAAGCAGCTTAAAACTGATACAACACAGGAATCAGTAATCTAAATACCAAAAAATATCCAAAGTCCCCAATGTAATCACAAAATCAGATTGGAAGCAGATCACGTTTACATGAATTTCAAAAAGCCATACAAGAATAATCAAACCCTATTAAGTTTTGAAAATCAGAGAACTAAAAATCAATATAAAACAGCAGGTCATATATCAATGAAAATGCAGAACAAATTCAATTAACACAATCAGATATTAAAACTGCCTTAATCCTACATCTATAAACAACCTACTGAATCTATCAGAATATACTAATCAACTTCCAATCACAAAATAACAACTCAAATATATGATTAGCAAACATTCATTCTAAAAATACAGGAAAGTAAATAAGAGGTTACCCATTTTGATTATGATACCGTTGGTGATGAAGGTGAGCGCTGAGCTCCCTTTTAACATCTAAACGACACCAAACTATAACAAATCACCATCTCGAACCAAGTACTCCTTGAAACCACCATCATCATCGAACAACGACACTAAACTTTTACCAAACACCTTATTCTCGACCACCACTTATGAATCAAACCAAACAACGCACATTGATTCAACAGCTTTCTTTTTATTAATTATTCAGTGGGAATAATTAATTTATCCCAATCTCATTCTTATCAATCAAATAAACTACTGATTAAGTTTATACGATTGATTTCAGTTATAATATCAATAATCATAAAACAGATTTGCAAGTAAATGATAAAACATTAAGCGCAGGATAATAAGAACAATGATTCTGATAATTAAACTTTTTATTAATCCAACTCAAAAATTACAATAAGAAAATTACAAAACCTATTTTAATACTAAGATTATAACATTACAGAAAAAGAAAGGGATGATTGATTACAATTATTTGGGGGTTTTTATAGGCAAGCCTCAAGGCCTTTCTTGAGGTGGTTTGTTGAGGATGAGATGATTTCAGCCCTTGATTCCATCTTCTCTTCATATCTCTCTTCTAATACTTGATCAAACGGTTGTAATTAACCCTCTCTCCCTTGGATCGCCAGCATGGCAGTAACTTGTGTTTGTTGTGCTTCTTTGAAGCTGATGTGGCTGGATTCTATTGGATAAATGATTGGTGGTGATGAAATCCACCAATCAAAAGAAAGATGTGACAAGATGGGATGCCACGTGTGCCTGATATGACCATCTTCTTCATACCTATATAGTAGGGATTTAATTCCAGCGTGTGGGTATCATTTGCCTTTGATAAGAAAAGCCCCAATTTGTATTTTTAGGGTTTGGGTGTGATGGGTTTTTCTCTGCGTTCTTTCTATCTTTCTAGGTTGTAACGAAGGGGATGTGTATGTTTGACCAAGTAAACTTAAGTGAAAAGTTTAAATAACTTTTTTCACCGTCTCACTCTCTTAACCCTTCTGGGATTTGGCATCCAATACTTCCTCACGTCTTATTTATTGTAATTGGGCTTGGGCCCAATTATTCTCCCAACGTCTCATTATTTGGTGCAATTTTGGGCTTGGACCCATTACAAGATAATACTCCATCCGTCTCTTATAATTTGTATAATGGGCTTAGAACAAAAAAATGAGTAACTATATCCACAATTGGGCTTTTGGGGCCAATAAGTAAATGTGGGTCCCACAAAGCCCAATTAACTTTGATAAAGTTAAATCCTTGAATAACAAACTTGTCTTTTGGCTTCTCGATCTTTTCTTCAAACTCGTGTCGTTTTTGCTGGTTTTCGTGATCTTGGGTACCTACACACATGAAACAACAAACATGCATATACAAGGCCATTTTTATACATTTTATGCATTTTAGGCTTGTTTGATGATACAATTGATATGAGTAATTTCACTCATATCAAACTCCCCCTTGCTAAGCAATTGCCGTGTCCTCATGCAATGATAAAATAAAGCTACTAACTATACTTTTATTTGACTTTTGACACTTTATTTTGCAAAGACAAAATGTAATGCTTTCATTATTTGAAAAATAACTTTTAGGGTCATAAAATTCAAATAGATTCATCGTCCTCGACTTTTCACTCTTTCCATGCCAAGTTTAAAAACAAGATCATTGTCAATCATAAGTCCCAATGTTAAGACCACTTATACTATTAATTTGTGTTAAACTCAATCTCCTTTTATTCCTAATTGTATCTCTAGATTTTAAATTTTTTCATTCACCCAAAGGCTCATTAGACTTACTTGATATTTATTAATCCAAAAATGAAGGCAAAAACGGTGTATATTTAACACTCAAAACCTAACCTCGACTTCAAAAACCGTTGTCACTAAAGAAAGCCCACATCAAGGATAACTTAACACGATTTGAGGGATAAATCCCCGGATCCGAAATTTGGCTAATAGGACTACTTAAAAGCAACAATAAATCCTCTAAAGTTAATTTTGATCTTATTAATGGAGTTAGCAATAATTACATCATACACCTTAAGGCTCTTTAAGATGTAAAAGTGCTTCTTATTTATAATCCACACCCGAAGGCTCCGTAGACATAAACAAGGGAATTGACATTCACCATCCCACCTTAAGGCTTATGATGATGAAACGATTTTTATTAAACACCTCACTATGCCATACACCCTAAGGCTCTAATGACAAGGTTAGTGCTACATGACTCCCACCCTAAGGCTCATAAAGAACATGTTTTTATTTATTCTTCTTATTATTATGATATATATATATATATAAAGCCAAATTTCCGCAATCCCATGATCAAAAAGTCCATGACACTGACACCCTTAATGTGTTCTCACTTTAATTACAAGGGAAGAAAAAGGAGTTACGAGTTAAGATATTAAGCCTAAACCGCTAAAAACTTCATTTATTAAGCAATTTATTATTCAAGCGTGGAAAATAAATACAAGGAGATTAAATCAAACACAAAAATACTTATACAAGGAAGAATTAACCTCTAAACTTATGATTAAACTTTATCATTTCTTGTTCTCCATATTGTAAAATTTCAAAAATGTGAAATTAATGGATACTTAGCCTATTAAATCAAAGTTTTGGGTTTTCAAGTCATCTATACGATCTTGCATCTTCTTAGACTTTTTTAAGTTTAGAATTTGCGTTTTAAAGTTCCCTCGATAAACGACTTACTAGGATCAATTATAGGAACTTGCGAAAAGTTCTCGTTCTTAAAATCGTATGAGTTAAGACTTTCCCGTTTTAAAGTTCCCTATATAAAAGTCTAGCAAAACTTGATTTAAACACGTTAAGGAAAAAGCTAAGGTAGAAAACAAATCGAGTCAAAAACTATTTTTATTTTCGCCAACGGAAAGCCTACATTTGTGTCAAAAACACTTATTTTCTCTATTATTAAATATAAAATAACACTAAAAATTTAAACTTTCTATTAAAAACGAGAAAAACGATTACGTTTAGACACGACAAAAGAACTTGCAAGCGATTATATCGATTGACTCCCCCATGCTAAAACCAAACATTTTCCTCAATGTTTCCTAGCTCAAGAGTAACACCCCCTTGCTAAAACACAAAGAGTCTAATGCAAAAGTTCTAACATGGAAAGAGTACACAAATCTATAAGCCGTTTATTGATTATGCTTCAAGATAAAACGTTAGTCTATAAAAATCAAAGGATAGTGAGTGTGCCCCTTTTTGACAATCAAAGTATGGAAGCTCGAGTGGACCGGCAAAAACCGAACACGAGAGTCTTCAATGATTAGGGTCATACCTAAGATTCACAACACAACAAAACACGAGCACAAGCTTGAAAAGATCAAGCCTTATTAGTGTTAGAAAATAGAAAGAAGATAAAATGTATGGGACTCCCCCACAAGGCACCTCGTTTTTGTTAACCGAGTCATGAGCTCGACCCGATCCCCGCATTCATTGGTCCTTAAGGAAAATGGTTAAAACCGGCATAATGGAATAAAATCCAACATAAAGCACGATGCCGGGGTCAAAGATTACATCCTCGTTGTTGGATGACAAACGAAAGGATGAAACTCAAACACAAATCTCCAAAAAGAGATGATAGTCAATGTCACAAATCATGAAATGGACATAGTATGCTCCCCGAGATAAACTCGCACCAAGATGATCGAAAACTCTTTCAATTATTACATCGTTGAAAGGCCGAGATTTCCCTAAATCAACGATTTCAGGGTCGAATACCTCGTCCTCAAGAGAGAAAGGAATAGACAACACGGTGTCGTCCCCACATGCTAATCCATAATCATATAAAGCACATGGTAATGGTGGGGTAAAAGTCTCAACTATAGTGGCATCAACGTGCATGACTCTGTTGCCCTTATCACTCTTTTGAATGTGAACAAAGGGGTCATGGTACTCAAAATGAGTCGCATGAAAAACTCTCACATTAAGATCAAAGCGAGTGGGAAGGAGATTTGGAGTAAAGAAAATTTCTCCCTCCGGGTCAACATTATAATCATCATAAATCGGGTGATCAAACCAAGGGTTTTCAACACCGTCATTAGTAAAATTCTCAAGATAGAGAGTGTGTTCCTTTGGTTCATTAGACTTTTCCTCAAAATCCGAAGTAATGTCCATGGAAAGTAACTCATCAACCTCCTTAAAGAAGAGTTCATCATCACAAAGGGTGTGAGATGGAGGAGGTATGATGCTCTCAAAATCCTCTTTAAACAATGGATTATTGTTCATTGAAACTTAAAAAAGAGGATTCGAGTAAGTCACAATAATGTCATCAATCTTGTCATCACAAGAAATATCCGACAAAGTATCAAGTGTGTCACACTCGGATACAAGATCATCATTCTCATTATAAGGTAGTTAACCGGAGAACTCCTCGTGAATGGACGGTAAATCAAGAAGATCACGCTCGATCTCGAGATCGAAAACGTCTTCACTTCCCCGTGGTAGTAGATCAATAAGAGCAACAAGTTCATCGACGAACTTATCTAATGAATAGTCACTAACCTCACTCAGTGTGAAGTTAGGAATCAAAGGCTCTTCAAACGAAGAATGTGCCTTAGTATCATCAATTTGGTCCTTCGGAGGAAGTGGAGATGGAGTAGTATTCAACAATTGTTCAATTAAAGCAATATCTCTCTCCGGATTGAAGTTTTCATTATCAAACTCACTAGCATCGAATGGTGCACTAAGGTAATTATCAATTTCCTTATCGATCTTATCCTTAAGAGTAAGTGGAGACGAGGTAATATTACAACACTTTTCAACGGAACAAACATCTCCCTCCAGAATTAACATTTCATCTTCACGAAATGAGGGGTCTATAATTGGCTATACACCCTTGTAAATGAGAAATTCCTTGTTTGTATTATTTTCAATAGTTTTAACAAGTTTTACACTTTCCACATTTTTAGAAACAAATTTTGGAAGTTTTTCCAGTTTGAAAACAACATGTTTATCCCTATAAAATAATTTTATCTATTCTTTCCTCATATCAACTTGAACTTGAGCCGTGCACAAAAATGGACGTCCCAAAATTAAAGGCACATGAGGGTTGGTCTCATAATCAACGATTGCAAAATCCGCTAGGTACAAGAACTTCCCCACTTTAACAATGACATTTTCCGTTATACCAACCGGGTGGGCGGTGGTTCCATTAGCAAGCTCAATGATCATTCGAGTGGGAGTAAGTGGGATATAGTCAACAGTCTTCCATATAGATTAAGGCATTAAGTTGATGCTAGCTCCTAGATCGGCTAGAGCTTTGCATTCCTCAAGCTCGTTGAAAACACAAGGTATCAAAAATTGACCCGGATCTCCATATTTCTCGGGATAGAAATCAAAGAAAACCGCAGAACAATTCATATCTAAGGTAGCCTTGGTAACATCAAGAAAAGTCTCTTTAGGTGGAGGATTAAACTCAAGCACATCTTCTAAATTATCATAATCATTATAAATGGTGATGGACTTAATCTCTCCCTTCGGGTTTGGAATGGTGTTGCTAGGTAAGCCACCCGAAGAAGAGGAAGGTTTGAACATAAAAGCCTTAAACATCGAAAGTAATTTGTTCTCAAACTTAGCTTGATTCCCCTTAAAACGGTTTTGGCTTTGTTCTAATCTTTGCTCCATACGGTTTTGGCTTTGCTCTAAACTTTGTTGCATACGGTTTTGGTTTTTCTCAAATCTTTGTTGGTTAAGCTCAATCTTGTTATTTTGCTCCTTGATCGTATTTTGAAATTCATTTTTCAAAGTTGCCATTTGTCCTTGAATATTGTTTTGAAAAGCTTTCAAATTTGCCTCATTTGTTTTGATGTAGCTTGACAAATCATTTTGGTTGTTGTGAAAACCTTGATTATTTTGATTAGCATGAAATCTATTTCCTTGATTAAAATTCCCTTGGTTGCCACGGTTAAATTTATTCCCATTGTTTCTGTTAATGCAATAATGCCTAAAAACGTTACTTGCATTTTTCGGTCTTGCTTAGTTTTGATTACGACAATATGTAAAAACAAGCATTTACGAAAACAGCGAAAAACGAATTCTTGAGTTCAAGTATTTTTCATTTTACCCTGTTACACTTAAGTTATGAATAAACAAGTACTAACCTTAATCAAGTGATCAAGTGATTTAATCTTTTCTTAAAACTCACTTATTATTAAGTGTGACAAGTTTTTATTAATTAAACTTTCTTTTTAAGAAAATGTTTTATTAAATTAAATATTTGAAAATTTGAAAGTGGCATATTCCCTTTTGATTTGGAATATCCTTTCTGGATATTTTTATAATCAGATATGACCTCCACCACTAAAGGACAAAATGAGAGCGGAGTCTAGTCTGGCGGTTCCTTAGCGCCTAGGCGGTTCCTTATCGATAAGGTACCGCCGGCTGAGATAAGGAACCGCGGGCAGATATAGCCGTTGGCCCTTTGTCCTATAAATAGTGGACCTTTCTCAGATTTTCAATCCACCTCTTTTGCACACAAATTTCCAGATTCAAACATACTTCTTAAATCTCTCAAATCCTTGATCATTTGATTGATTACTACTTGTTTAGAAGTGAATCTATCTCATCCATCCCTTCCTCTTCAAGTGCAAAGAGAAGAACACTATCATTGAAGTGTTGAGTCCACCACCAAAGATCCTTTGAAGATCAAATTTTATACATTTGTTGTTGTGTAATAGTTGTGAAGATCCAAGTAGTTGTGTCTATTTGGAAGTTGTGTATGCACTAAGTATAGTTCTGTAGATTGGTCCTAGCAACGATTAGGGCTCGACTTTTAGCTTAGAGTCGGAAATTGGTTAAGCGACGTGCACGGTTTTCTCCACCATAAGGAGCTTGTTGTGTAGTGAACTCTCGAGTAAGGAGTACTTGAGGAGTGGAGTAGGAACGAGGAGTGAGTTTTGTTGTCGAACCACTATAAATCCTTGGTGTTTGGTTTGATCTTTCTTTACCCTTAACTCTTTACATTCCTTATTCTTTATGCATATATATTAGTTAGTATTAGTTTTAAATTACACAATCATTGTTCATATTGTGCATAAGAAGATTTCACTTATTTCCTTAAGTCTAAGTTTTTTGAGAAAAAGGAATTTTTGAAAACCATCATTTAACAAGTATAAGAAACTATTCAACCCCCCCCCCCCCCCCCCTTCTAGTTTCTACAATTGGTATCAGAGAGGGTTGCTCAAGTATTTTTAAAGTATATTGTATTTTAAAACTTGAATCGATCTATGGATTCCAACAAGTACCTAGAAAGGCAATCTATGCAAAGACCACCACTTTTTGAAACCGGTAGTTTTATTTATTGGAAAAATAGATTTGAGACTTATGTGAAATCAAAAGATTTAGATCTTTGGCATGTTATTACCAATGGTGATTTTTTACCTTATCAATTTAATGAAGTTTCTAAAACAAAGGAATTTGTCACTTTTGACAAAGCTAATGATGATACTAAAAAGAAACTTTCGAAAAATAATGAGGCTAAAATGGTGATTTATAATGCTTTGCCTAAGAAAGCGTATGAAAGGATTTTTATGTGTGAAACCGCTAAAGATATTTGGAACACTCTTTTAGTAACCCACCAAGGTAATAGCCATATCGAAGAAAGCAAAATCGATCTTCTTTTCCAACAATATGAACAATTTGTCATCTTAGAAGATGAAGCTATTGATAGTGTTTTTGCTAGATTTAACACTATTATTACTAGTCTAAAAGCACTTGATGAAGGTTTTTCTAGCAAGAACAATGTTAGGAGGTTTCTAAGGACCTTACACCCAAAGTGGAGAGCAAAAGTCACGGCGATCGAAGAATCGAAAGATCTCTCAACTTTATCACTCGGTGAACTCATAGGAAACTTGAAGGTTCATGAGATAATAATTTTGAAGGACTCGGAATTTGCAAAGACCAAGAGTGAAAGGAAGTCTCTTGCACTCAAAGACAAGAAGGCACAAAGCGATCATGATAGTTCCTCGGATAGTGATGACGAGGAGTATGCATTGGCGGTGAGAGATTTCAAGAGGTTCTTCAAAAGACGATGTCAACGCGTGAGGCAACCCAACAATGACAAGAAACGATTCTTAAAGAATCGGTTTGCCAAGAACGAAAAGGGTGATAGGAATTGCTTTAGATGTGGTGATCCAAATCATTTCATTAATGAGTGTCCAAAGCCTTCACGCGATAAGAATCACACGGCATTCGTTAGTGGTTCTTGGAGCGATAGCGGTGAAGATGTTGATGACAACCCCAAAGAGGAGAAATGTCTCATGGCTCACACTTCTAAAGAGGTACATTCCGAAACCGAATATTATAGCAATGATAGCTCCACCTTAGATGATATTGAATTAGAAGGCCAATATGACAATTTACACAAACTTAGCCTTAAATTCATAGAAAAGAACAAAACACTAAAATAAACTAAAACTAAGATTGAAAATGAGATTAATGAACTTAGGGAAAAATTAGGCAAGCTTGAGAAAAATAAAGAAGTTGATATCGGTTGCTTAAGTTGTGAGAAACTTAGGTTAGAGAATAAAGATCTCAAGAGCACCTCCATTAAACTGGAAAAGTTCATGAAAGGTACTAGTGCTCTTGATGATATGTTAAATAAACAAATTCATTTTAAGGAAAGACTTGGTGTAGGTTTTAACTCAGATGAAGCATCAACTAGTGAACCTAAACAAGTCCGATTTTCAGAAAAACTATCTGCTGTACGTGGTCCCAAACTGTATAGGGCGGTTCCTTATCAATATGGAACCGCCGCCATAGATAAGGTACCGCGGCCAGAAAGTGTTTTTGATGAAAATCCTGAACTTTTTGAAAAGTCAAATTTAGGTGAACATCCTAAGCATCTTATTGTTAACAAAGTGAAATTACCCATACTTGACGACAATGCCGTTGATAAGTTCTATAAGCCTTTGAGTAAACCTCTAATGGGAAATAGAAGTTTATCAAGACCATCTTCTACTCCACCAAGAGTACGGAATGAGTCTAGGCCTAGAAGTAGAACGACAACACCTAGAAGAGATAGTCAAAACAATTCACGACCTAGAAGTAAAACTCCAACACCTAGAAGGAATGACCATAACTCTAAACCAAGATCAAATACATCTAGGAGAAATAATAAACAACAAAATGGTTATATGAGTTATTATCCTCCTCCCTTTTATTCCCCATGGGGAAACCCTCCTCAATTCATGCATCTCAACCAAATGCAAGGGATGTTTGGAACTAACAATTTTGGACCCATGAGATATTGGGGACCAAATGTTTGATCATGTATGTTGTTACCTAGATATGCTTGGGAATTGATTTGGAACCCGACGAGTGGATTAAGGATAGTGGTTGTTCTAAACACATGACGGGTAATCGAAGTTTGTTCTCACGGTACAAAGCATATGATGGAGGTAACGTCACATTCGCTAGTAGTCTACGTGGTAATATCATTGGCAAAGGTACGGTTTCTCTTGACTCCATGACTGTTGAAAATGTTGAGCACGTAGATAATTTAGGGTTTAACCTTTTAAGCATAGGTCAAATTTGTGACAATAAGTGTAATGTCATATTTTCGGAAAATGATAGTGAAATCATAAAAGATGGAAAGGTGTTAGAAAGCATGGGCTATATGTCATGAAGGTAAATAAGAAGTCAAAAGACAACATATGTCTTGCGACTATATATGATAGTTCTACTCTTTGGCATAGGAGATTAGGTCACGCTAATATGCGTCTAATTCAATCTTTAGTCTCTAAGGAGTTGGTAAGACACCTCCCTAAGATGAAGTTTGATAGTCACTTTTGTGATGCTTGCAAAGTTGGAAAGCAAGTTCACTCAAGTCACAAAGCCAAGAATTTGGTTTCAACCTTTCGGTGCTTAGAACTCCTACATATGGATCTCTTTGGACCTATTGCTATACGGAGTTATGGAGGTAACATGTATACCTTAGTTATAGTTGATGACTACTCTAGATTCACTTGGACTAGATTTTTGGCATCTAAGAATGAAGCTTTCGATCATTTCGAAATCTTTAGTCGAAGAATTCAAAATCAACCAGGATGTCCAATTTCTCTATTAGGACGGATCATGGTAGGGAATTTGATAATGAAGTGCAATTTGGTGCCTTTTGTGAAGCTCATGGTATTACCCATAACTTCTCGACTCCTCGCACTCCACAATCAAATGGGGTAGTTTAAATGAAGAATAGGACCATCCAAGAGATGAGTAGGACGATGTTAAACGAGCAATCTTTGCCTCAAAAGTTTTGGTGCAATGCCGTGGACACATCGACTTATATTCTCAACCGAATTCTTATTCGACCCTTCCTAGGAAAGACCCCCTATGATATTATTAAAGGTAAGAAACCCTCATTGGAATACTTTAGGGTGTTTGGAAGCAAGTGCTTTATCCTCAACACCAAAGACTACCTTACCAAGTTTGACCCAAAGTCTTATGAAGGTATCTTTTTAGGTTATTCCCAAACTAGCAAAGCCTACATAGTCCTTAATAGAACCTCGGGCGTAACTGAAGAATCACTTATCATGACTTTTGATGAAACCCCTCCTTTAACCAAGACACCACCATTGGTTGATGATGACTTGGATGAAGTAGAAGTAGTTAGAGCCAAAGAGGTTAGGAGTTGAAGACCTTAGTGTTGAAAAGGAAGTAAACATTAAGGAGTCTAAGGATCATACTCTCAATAATATCATTGGTGACTTAAATCAAGGACCCTAAGATCTTAATTCCAAAACCAAAGTAACTTATTTTGTTTCGTCTCCTTGATTGAACCAAACAATGTTAAAGAAGCTTTGACGGATGAGAGTTGGGTCATTGCGATGCAAGAAGAATTGAATCAATTCGTTGCTAATGATGTTTGGGAACTTGTTCCTCCACCTAGAAGTTCTACCACTATAGGAACCAAATGGGTATATAGGAATAAGCTAGATGAAAATGGTGTTGTGTCTCGTAACAAAACTAGACTTGTAGCACAAGGCTATAATCATCAAGAAAGGATTTATTATGACGAGACATATGCACTGGTAGCTAGATTAGAATCCATTAGAATCTTTTAGCTTACACTTGTGCCTTAGATATTAAGCTTCAACAAATGGATGTAAAGAGTGCGTTTCTTAACGGCTTGATCAATGAGGAGGTATATGTGGCTCAACCTCCCAGCTTCATTGATTTTGAGAAACCGGATCATGTTTACAAGCTTAAGAAGGCACTTTATGGTCTTAAACAAGCACCCAAAGCTTGGTATGATAGACTTAAAGCGTTTCTTGTTAAACATGAGTATACAATGGGAATGGTAGACAACACTCTCTTTACAAAGAAGAAAGGTTCTCACCTCATAATCGTGCAAATATATGTTGATGACATTATATTTGGCTCAACTTGTCAAGAATTGTGTGATGACTTTGCCAAAATCATGCATGATGAGTTCGAAATGAGTATGATGGGAGAACTTAACTTCTTTTTAGGACTCCAAATTAAACAAATGGACGATGGTATTTTCTTTAGTCAATCTAAGTACGCTAAAGAAATTTGGATTAGAAGAATCTAGACCAATGAAGACCCCTATGGCCTCGGATACTAAACTCACTGTAGATGATGATTGTGAGTCGGTAGACAACACCAAATATAGAGGTATGATTGGTAGTTTGTTGTACCTAACGGCAAGTCGACCGGATATCATGTTTAGTGTTTGCCTTTGTGCTCGCTTCCAAGAGGCTCCCAAAACCTCTCACCTTGAAGCGGTTAAGCGTATCTTCTGATACATTTAGGGCACTATACATTTAGGATTATGGTATCCTAAAGGGATCGGCGTAGAAACCATTGTCTACGCGGACTCGGATCATGCGGGAGACTATGTGGACCGAAAAAGCACTAGTGGTGTTTGTACCTTCATGGGTTGTTGTTTAACTTCTTGGTTCTCCAAGAAACAAACCGCTCTTGCGATATCCACCACGGAAGCCGAGTATGTGAGTGCCGGAAAAACATGCCAACAAGCTCTATGGATGAAGCAAGCGCTTGTTGATTACGGGATTTGTCTTGATGATGTTCCCATCATGTGTGACAATAAGGGTGCTATAGACCTTAGCAATAATCCCGTGCAACATTCGCGAACCAAGCACATAGAAATTCGTCACCATTTTCTTAGGGATAATGTTCAAAAGGGAAACACTTCAATTGAGAAGGTACCCTCCGAGGATAACTTAGCCGACATCTTCACTAGGCCACTTAAGAGGGAACCTTTTAATTACTTGCGTCTAGGTCTAGGATTAATGGAACATATTCCTTAATTGCTTTCCCTTTATTGAGTCTCTTACCTTCCTTTGAGTCTTTTATCACTTTGAGTCTTTGAGTCTCCTAAACTCTTCTTGAAAATCTTCTCTTCTCCTTTTCAAAATCTTTAAAGTCTGTTTCGAAAATGGTTAGGAAATGTTTTGACATTGTTAATTCAATCTAAAAACGTTTTTCATAGATTCTTGCTATTAATCTCGAGCTTACATAATTCATATGTATGATTCTCTCAAACATAGCAAGAACAAGATAGAATCATGGAGGATCATTGTGTCATGACTTAAGGTCTTGTCTTACACACCTCCTACATCATTTTTTAAAATTCATGTATTTTGGTCAATCTCTATTTGGTGAGTTAGTATGTGTTCTCTTTGTCTATCTTTGCTTTTAAGCATATCCCTATGATAAGTTAGACTAGAAAAATAAGATTTGCTGAAAAATATTACTTCACCACCAAAACTCAACCACTGTAGGCGGTTCCATATATGAATCACGGTTCCTTATCAATAAGGAACCACCGGAAGCAATAAGGAACCGTGTACAGTGCTTCCTTATTTTTCGGGTATTTCTGAAATTCCAAATTTGTTCCAACATTTTTGAGAATCTTTGCTTCAACCCTTTGACCACCCCAAAAATACCTTGAGCCTTCCCTATTAAACCATAAGCATTTTGCCTTACTTAACATCCCAAAATGTCTTACTCTCCTAATGAAAGCCTTGATTCTCATCCATTCTCCCCAATTGCTTTCAATCCCAACTCACCCAAGAACACTTTCAATCCCAACTCACCCATGAACACTTTCAATCCAAATTCACCCAAGAACACTCTTAATCACATCTCTCCTACCAAGAATGTTGATGTGGAACATATTTTCTTCCACCACCACCCTTTAGTGTTCTTCCTCCTTCTCATGATAATGTCATACACCATGGGACATATTGTCATTGTTGTCAATATCAACATCTTGCTATGGCACACATCTATGAGGAGTTGAGCTACATCAAGAGTCTCTTAATCAAGCCTCCTCTTCACTTTGATTATGAGATCTCCACCAAGCCACCACCACCACATTCAGCCACTACCTTGTCTTTGATATAAGCATTGATTGCTTATCCACAAGACACTTTATTCAAGAAAATCTTAGAATTCTAGATTAACTAGGATTAGATTTATGCTTTTGGCTTGTTTCCTCTTTCATACATCTTTGTATGACTCATTTTATTTTATATGACTTCACTTGGATCTTAGTCTTTGTGTTTTCTTCTCTTTTATTTTTTTTGTGTGACCTTTAGCTATATCTTGTTGGATGTTTCTTTTGTTCAACTAACCCTTCTATGTAGCTTGTCACTATATCTCGATTCCTCGGTGCCCCAAGCAAGGGGGAGTAAGCACCAAGGGGGAGTCTTTGCAAAGTCCGTCTCTTCAACACCGACTTGTGCAACCTTTTTGCTTCGACAAAAGGGGAGAAATGAATAAACTCGTCTTCGAAAATCTTGTTTTTTGTGTAATTGAGTTTATGTATTGTCGGAATCAAAAAGGGGGAGATTGTTAATGCAATAATGCCTAAAAACGTTACTTTCATTTTTCGGTCTTGCTTAGTTTTGATTATGAAAATATGTAAAAACAAGCATTTACGAAAACAACGAAAAACGAATTCTTGAGTTCAAGTATTTTTCATTTTACCCTTTTTCACTTAAGGTATGAATAAACAAGTACTAACCTTAATCAAGTAATCAAGTGATTTAATCTTTTCTTAAAACTCACTTTTTATTAAGTGTGACAAGTTTTTAATTAAACTTTCTTTTTAAGAAAATATTTTATTAGATTAAATATTTGAAAATTTGAAAATGGCATATTCCCTTTTGATTTGGAATATCATTTCTGGATATTTTAATAATCAGATATGACCTCCACCACTAAAGGACAAAAAGGGAGCGGAGTCTAGTCCGGCGGTTCTTTAGCGCCTAGGCGGTTCCTTATCGATAAGGTACCACCGGCTGAGATAAGGAACCGCAGGCAGATATAGCCGTTGGCCCTTTGTCCTATAAATATTGGACCTTTCTCAGATTTTCAATCCACCTCTTTTGCACACAAATTTCCAGATTCAAACATACTTCTTAAATCTCTCAAATCCTTGATCATTTGATTGATTACTACTTGTTTAGAAGTGAATCTATCTCATCCATCCCTTCCTCTTCAAGTGCAAAGAGAAGAACACTATCATTGTGAAGTGTTGAGTCCACCACCAAAGATCCTTTGAAGATCAAATTTTATACATTTGTTGTTGTGTAATAGTTGTGAAGATCCAAGTAGTTGTGTCTATTTAGAAGTTGTGTATGTACTAAGTATAGTTTTGTAGATTGGTCCTAGCTACGATTAGGGCTTGACTTTTAGCTTAGATTCGGAAATTGGTTAAGCGACGTGTACGGTTTTCTCCACCATAAGGAGCTTGTTGTGTAGTGAACTCTCGAGTAAGGAGTACTCGAGGAGTGGAGTAGGAACGAGGAGTGAGCTTTGTTGCCGAACCACTATAAATCCTTGGTGTTTGGTTTGATCTTTCTTTACCCTTAACTCTTTACATTCCTTATTCTTTGTGCATATATATTAGTTAGTATTAGTTTTAAATTACACTATCATTGTTCATATTGTGCATAAGAAGATTTCATTTATTTCCTTAAGTCTAAGTTTTTTGAGAAAAAGGAATTTTTGAAAACCATCATTTAACAAGTAAATATAAGAAACTATTCAACCCCCCCCCCCCTCTTCTAGTTTCTATAGTTTCCATTGTTGTATCTATTTTGAACCGGTGGAAAACCCGGTGGAGCAACTTTGTTTTGACGAGGAGCTTGACCGTTAGGGCCATAAGTTCCCGTCGCGGTAAAAGCACTAGCTTGATCAAACCTCGTCGTTGAACAAACATAATTTTGATGTGCTCCACCACATGATACACAAAAATTCTCAACCATATTTATCGATCCATGAGGATTCTTCCTAATCTCATTCAACAACGTAGCAAATCCACTATCGATCTTAGAGTCCAATCTAGCAATCTCGGTATTAGATGAATTCACATTGGAAGCAACCGGTGTGTTTCGTGAATATTGCACTCTAGACTTATTCTCAATGACACCCCACACGTCTCTCGGAGTTTTTCTTAAAAGCTTATCACCTGCGACGGCATTTAAAGAATCTTGTTCAACCATATTAAGTCCATTATAAAAAGTATTGATTTGGTGTAACTATGTGAAACCGTGGTGTGGACATTGTCTCAAGAAACCCTTAAACCTTTCCCAAGCATCTCCAAACGATTCATGCACTTTTTTTTGTTTTAGATGGTGGAAAGAAATAATTCATAAACTTAGACACTAAATCGTCCCATGTAAAAATCGAACCCGGTGGTTCTTTTTCATACCAAAGTTTAGCATTCCCCTCGAGCGAGTACGGAAAAAGAATGAGCTTAATCGCGTCATTCGGTACATCTCTAAACTTAAGAGTCGAGGTAATAAGAATAAAATTCCGAATGTGAGAGTGCAGGTTATCGGTCTCATTGCCACGAAATTGGTCGGCACGAATGAGTGATAAAAGACCCGTCTTAATCTCATAATGATCCACCAAAATAGCCGGCACAACGATTGCTTCCCCATACCTTTCAATGGGTGCACGTAGCAATTCCTCCATTGTTCGGTTATCGGCCATCTCTAAAACAATAGGTGGAAGCTCGGGTTCTACTATTCGCTGTTGACGATTTCTATTTCTATGAGGAATTTTTTCAAGCCTATCGTGATTAATCAAAAGTCGAGTAGATCGTAATTGCATAAACCAAAGTGACAAGAATTTAGAGGGTTGAAGAAAAGAAATTAGATTAGGAGAAGATTATTTTTGGTATTTTTATTTGGTATTGCTCAATCAAAAAGATTGATAAAAACAAGGAATAAGGATAATTACTACACAACAAGCTCCTTATGGGGGAGAAAAGCGTACACGTTGCTTAACGAATTTCCGACTCTAAGCTAAAAGTCGAGCCCTAATCGTAGCTAGGACCAATCTACACAACTAACTTAGTACATACACAACTACCAAATAGACACAACTACTTGGATCTTCACAACTATGACACAACAACAAATGTATAAGATTTGATCTTCAAAGGATCTTTGGTGGTGGACTCAACACTTCACAAGGATAGTGTTCTTCTCTTAACACTTGGAGAGGAAGGGATGGATAGGATAGATTCACTTCTAAACAAGTAGTAATCAATCAAATGATCAAGGATTTGAGTGATTTAAGAAGTATGTTTGAATCTGGAAGTTTATGTGCAAAAGAGGTGAAGAGAAAATCTGAGAATGGTCCACTATTTATAGGATAAAGGGCCAACGGCTATATCTGCCCGCGGTTCCTTATCTCAGCCGGCGGTACCTTATCGATAAGGAACCGCATAGGCACTTGGGAACCGCTGGAGTAGACTCCGCTCCCTTTTTGTCCTTTAGTGGTGGAGGTCTTATCTGATTATAAAATATTCTAAAAGAATATTCCAAATCAAAAAAGAATATGCCATTTTCAAATTTTCAAATATTTAATTTAACAAAACATTTTCTTAAAAAGAAAGTTTAATAATAAAACTTGTCACACTTAATAAAAAGTGAGTTTTAAGAAAAGATTAAATCACTTGATCACTATATTAAGGTTAGTACTTGTTTATTCATACCTTAAGTGAAAATGGGTAAAATGAAAAATACTTGAACTCAAGAATTCGTTTTTTGTTGTTTTCGTAAATGCTTGTTTTTACATATTGTCGTAATCAAAACTAATCGAGACCGAAAAATGCAAGTAACGTTTTTAGGCATTATTGCATTAACAATCTCCCCCTTTTTGATTCCGACAATACATAAACTCAATCACACAAAAACAAGATTTTTGAAGACGAGTTTATTCATTTCTCCCCGTTTGTCGAAGCGAAAAGGTTGCACAAGTCGGTGTTGAAGAGGCGGACTTTGCAAAGACTCCCCCTTGGTGTTTACTCCCCCTTGCTTGGGGCACCGAGGAATCGAGATATGGTGACAAGCTACATAGAAGGGTTAGTTGAACAAAAGAGACAACCAACAAGAGATAGCTATAGGTCACAAAAAATTAAATAAAAAGAGAAGAAAACACAAAGACTAAGATCCAAGTGAAGTCATGTAAATAAAAATCATACAAAGATGTAAGAAAAAGGAAACAAGCCAAAAGCATAAATCTAATCCTAATTAATCTAGAATTCTAAGATTTGCTTGAATTAGGTGTCTTGAGGATAAGCAACCAATGCTTATATGAAAGACAAGGTAGTGGCGGAAGGTGGTGGTGGTGGCTTGGTGGAGATCTCATAATCAAAGTGAAGAGGAGGCTTGATTAAGAGACTCTTGATATAGCTCAACTCCTCATAGATGTGTGCCATAGCAAGATGTTGATATTGACAACAATGACAATATGTCCCATGGTGCATGACATTATCATGAGAAGGAGGAAGAACACTAAAGGGTGGTGGTGGAAGAAAAGATGTTCCACAATCAACATTCTTGGTAGGAGAAATGTGATTAAGAGTTTTCTTGGGTGGAATTGGATTGAAAGTGTTCTTGGCTGAGTTGGGATTGAAAGCAATTGGGGAAAATGGAGTAGAATCAAGGCTTTCATTAGGAGAATAAGACATTTTGGGATGTGAAGTATGGCAAAATGCTTATGGTTAAATAGGGAAGGCTCAAGGTATTTAGGGTGGTCAAAGGGTTGAAACAAAGATTCCCAAAAGTGTTGGAACAAATGTGGAGTTTCAGAAATACCCAAAAAAGGAAGCACTGTACACGGTTCCTTATCACTTATGACGGTTCCTTATCGCTAAGGGACCGCGGTTCATATATGGAACCGCCTACAGAGGCTGTGTTTTGGTGGTGAAGGAAGATTTGTCAATTCAGCAAATCTTATTTTTCTAGTCTAACTAATCATAGGGATATGCTTAAAAGCAAAGATAGACAAAGGAAACACATACGAACTCACCAAATAGAGATTTGACCAAAATACATGGATTTTAAAATAAAAATCGATGTAGGAGGTGTGTAAGACAAGACCTTAAGTCATGACACAATGATCCTCCATGATTCTATCTTGTTCTTGCTATGTTTGAGAGAATCATACATATGAATTATGTAAGCTCGAGATTGATAGCAAGAATCTATGAAAAACGTTTTTAGATTGAATTAACAATGTCAAAACATTTCTCGACCATTTTCGAAAGAGACTTTGAGAATTTTGAAAAGGAGAAGAGAAGATTTTCAAGAAGAGTTTAGGAGATTCAATGACTCAAAGTCATAAAAGACTCAAAAGAAAATAGGAGACTCAATAAAAGGAAAGCAATTAAGGAATATGTTCCATTAATCCTAGACCTAGATGCAAGTAATTAAAAGGTTCCCTTTTAAGTGGCTTAGTGAAGATGTCGGCTAAGTTATCCTCGGAGGGTACCTTCTCAATCGAAATGTTCCCCTTTTGAACATTATCCCTAAGGAAATGGTGGCAAATTTCTATGTGCTTGGTTCGCGAATGTTGCACGGGATTCTTGCTAAGGTCTATAGCACCTTTATTGTCGCACATGGTGGGAACATCATCAAGAGAAATCCCGTAATCAACAAGCGCTTGCTTCATCCATAGAGCTTGTTGGCATGCTTTTCCGGCACTCACATACTCGGCTTCCGTGGTGGATATCGCAAGAGGGGTTTGTTTCTTAGAGAACCAAAAAGTTAAACAACAACCCATGAAGGTACAAACTCCACTAGTGCTTTTCCAGTCCACATAGTCTCCCGCATGATCCAAGTCCGCGTAGACAATGGTTTCTACGCCGGTCCCTTTAGGATACCATAATCCTAAATGTATAGTGCCCTTAATGTATTGGAAGATACGCTTAACCGCTTCAAGGTGAGAGGTTTTGGGAGCCTCTTGGAAGCGAGCACAAAGGCAAACACTAAACATGATATCCGGTCGACTTGCCGTTAGGTACAAAAAACTACCAATCATACCTCTATATTTGGTGTTGTCTACCGACTCACAATCATCATCTACGATGAGTTTAGTATCCGAGGCCATAGGAGTCTTCATTGGTCTAGATTCTTCTAATCCAAATTTCTTTAGCATTTCTTTAGCGTACTTAGATTGACTAAAGAAAATACCATCGTCCATTTGTTTAATTTGGAGTCCTAAAAAGAAGTTAAGTTCTCCCATCATACTCATTTCAAACTCATCATGCATGATTTTGGCAAAGTCATCACACAATTCTTGACAAGTTGAGCCAAATATAATGTCATCAACATATATTTGTACGATTATGAAGTGAGGACCTTTCTTCTTTGTAAAGAGTGTATTGTCTACCATTCCCATGGTATATTCATGTTTAACAAGAAATGCTTTAAGTCTATCATACCAAGCTTTGGGTGCTTGTTTAAGACAATAAAGTGCCTTCTTAAGCTTGTAAACATGATCCGGTTTCTCAAAATCAATGAAGCCGGGAGGTTGAGCCACATATACCTCCTCATTGATCAAACCGTTAAGAAACGCACTCTTTACATCCATTTGTTGAAGCTTAAAGTCTAAGGCACAAGCATAGGCTAAAAGGATTCTAATGGATTCTAATCTTGCTACCGGTGCATATGTCTCGTCATAATCAATCCCTTCTTGTTGATTATAGCCTTGAGCTACAAGTCTAGCTTTGTTACGAGACACAACACCATTCTCATCTAACTTACTCCTATAGACCCATTTGGTTCCTGTAATGGTAGAACTTCTAGGTGGAGGAAAAAGTTCCCAAACATCATTAGCAACGAATTGATTCAATTCTTTTTTCATCGCAATGACCCAACTCTCATCCGTCAAAGCTTCTTTAACATTCTTTGGTTCAATCAAGGAAACGAAACAAAAGAAGTTGCTTTGGTTTTGGACTTGCGATCTTAGGGTCCTTTGATTTAATTTACCAATGATATTATTGAGAGTATGATCCTTAGACTCCTTAATGTTTACTTCCTTTTCAACACTAAGGTCTTCAACTCCTATTTTTATAACCTCTTTGGCTTTAACTACTTCTATTTCATCCAAGTCATCATCAACCAATGGTGGTGTCTTGGGTAAAGGAGGGGTTTCATCAAAAGTCACGTTAAGTGATTCTTCAATTACGCCCGAGGTTCTATTGAGGACTATGTAGGCTTTGCTAGTTTGGGAATAACCTAAAAAGATACCTCCGTAAGACTTTGGGTCGAACTTGGTAAGGTAGTCTTTGGTGTTGAGGATAAAGCACTTGCTTCCAAACACCCTAAAGTATTCCAATGAGGGTTTCTTACCTTTAAGAATCTCATAGGGGGTCTTTCCTAGGAAAGGTCGAATAAGAATTCGGTTGAGAATATAAGTCGATGTGTCCACGGCATTGCACCAAAACTTTTGAGGCAAATACTGATCGTTTAACATCGTCCTACTCATCTCTTGGATGGTCCTATTCTTCCTTACAACTACCCCATTTGATTGTGGAGTGCGAGGAGCCGAGAAGTTATGGGTAATACCATGAGCTTCACAAAAGGCACCAAATTGCACTTCATTATCAAATTCCTTACCATGATCCGTCCTAATAGAGAAAAATGGACATCCTAGTTGATTTTGAATTTTTCGACTAAAGATTTCGAAATGATCGAAAGCTTCATTCTTAGATGCCAAAAATCTAGTCCAAGTGAATCTAGAATAGTCGTCAACTATAACTAGGGTATAAAGGTTACCTCCATAACTCCGTATGGCGGAAGGTCCAAAGAGATCCATATGTAGGAGTTCTAAGCACCGAGAGGTTGAAACCAAATTCTTGGCTTTGTGACTTGAGTGAACTTGCTTTCCAACTTTGCAAGCATCACAAAAGTGACTATCAAACTTCATCTTGGGGAGGTGTCTTACCAACTCCTTAGAGACTAAAGATTGAATTAAACGCATATTAGCGTGACCTAATCTTCTATGCCAAAGAGTAGAACTATCATCTATAGTCGCAAGACATATGTTGTCTTTTGACTTCTTATTGACCTTCATGACATAAAGCCCATGCTTTCTAACACCTTTTCCAATAACCTTTCCATCTTTTACGATTTCACTGTCATGTTCCGAAAAGGTGACCTTACACTTATTGTCACAAATTTGACCTATACTTAAAAGGTTAAACCCTAAATTATCTACGTGCTCAACATTTTCAACGGTCATGAAGTCAAGAGAAACCGTACCTTTGCCAATGATATTACCACGTAAACTACTAGCGAATGTGACGTTACCTCCATCATATGCTTTGTAGCGCGAGAACAAACTTCGATTACCCATCATGTGTTTAGAACAACCACTATCCTTAATCCACTCGTCGGGTTCCAAATCAATTCCCAAGCATATCTAGGTAACAACACACACGATCAAACATTTGGTCCCCAATATCTCATGGGTCCAAAATTGTTAGTTCCAAACATCCCATGCATTTGGTTGGGATGCATGAGTGAAGGAGGGGTTCCCCATGGAGAATAAAATGGAGGAGGATAATTATTCATATAACCATTTTGTTGTTCATTATTTCTCCTAGGTGTATTTGATCTTGGTTTAGAGTTGTGGTCATTCCTTCTAGGTGTTGGAGTTTTACTTCTAGGTCGTGAATTGTTTTGACTATCTCTTCTAGGTGTTGTCGTTCTAGTTATAGGCCTAGACTCATTCCGTACTCTTGGTGGAGTAGTGGATGGTCTTGATAAACTTTTATTTCCCATTAGAGGTTTACTCAAGGGTTTATAGAACTTATCAACGACATTGTCGTCAAGTATGGGTAATTTGACCTTGTTAACAATAAGATGCTTTGGTTGTTCACTTAAATTTGAATTTTCAGAAAGTTCAGAATTTTCAGCAAAAAATCTTTCTGGCCGTGGTTCCTTATCTAGGGCGGCGGTTCTATAGTGATAAGGAACCGCCCCATACAATCTGGGACCACGTACAACAGATGATTTTTCTGAAAATCTGACTTGTTTAGGTTCACTAGTTGATGCTTCATTTGAGTTAAAACCTACACCAAGTCTTTCCTTAGAATGATTAGTTTGTCTAACATATCATCAAGAGCACTAGTACCTTTCATGAACTTTTCCAATTTAATGGAGGTGCTCTTGAGATTTTCATTCTCTAATCTAAGTTTCTCACAACTTAAGCAACCTAATCAACTTCTTTATTTTTCTCAAGCTTGACTAATTTCTCCCTAAGTTCATTGATCTCATTTTCAAGCTTAGTTTTGGTTGATTTTAAGGTTTTGTTCTTTTCTATGAATTTAAGGCTAAGTTTGTGTAAATCATCATATTGGCCTTCTAATTCATCATCTAAGGTGGAGCTATCATTGCTATAATATTTTGTTTCGGAATGTACCTCTTTAGAAGTATGAGCCATAAGACATTTCTCCTCTTTGGGTTTGTCATCAACATCTTCACCGCTATCGCTCCAAGAACCACTAACGAACGCCGTGTGATTCTTATCGCGTGAAGGCTTTGGACAATCACTAATGAAATGATTTGGATCACCACATCTAAAGCAATTCCTATCACCTGTTTCGTTCTGGGCAAACCGATTCTTTGAGAATGGTTTCTTGTCATTGTTGGGTTGCCTCACGTGTTGACCTCGTCTTTTGAAGAACTTCTTGAAATCTCTCACCGCTAATGCATACTCCTCGTCATCGCTATCCGAGGAACTATCATGATCTCTTTGTGCCTTCTTGGCCTTGAGTGCAAGAGACTTCCTTTCACTCTTGGTTTTCACCAATTTCGAGTCCTTCAAAATTATCATCTCATGAACCTTCAAGTTGCCTATGAGTTCATCGAGTGATAGAGTTGAGAGATCTTTCGATTCTTCAATCGCCGTGACTTTTGCTCTCCACTTCGGATGTAAGGCCCTTAGAAACTTCCTAACATTGTTCTTGCTAGAAAAACCTTCATCGAGTGCTTTTAGACTAGTAATAATAGTGTTAAATCTAGCAAAAGCACTATCAATAGTTTCATCTTCTAAGATGACAAATTGTTCATATTGTTGGACAAGAAGATCGATTTTGCTTTCTTTGACTTGGTTATTACCTTGGTGGGTTAGCAAAAGAGTGTTCCAAATATCTTTAGCGCTTTCACACATAAAAATCCTTTCATAATCTTTCTTAGGTAAAGCATTATAAATCACCATTTTAGTCTCATTATTTTTCGAAAGTTTCTTTTTAGTATCGTCATTAGCTTTGTCAAAAGTGACCAATTCTTTTGTTTTAGAAACTTCATTAAATTGATAAGGTAAAAAATCACCACTGGTAATAACATGCCAAGGATCTAAATCTTTTGATTTCACATAAGTCTCAAATCTATTTTTCCAATAAATAAAACTATCGGTTTCAAAAAGTGGTGGTCTTTGCATAGATTGCCCTTCTAGGTACTTGTTGGAATCCATAGATCGATTCAAGTTTTAAAATACAATATACTTAAAAAATTCTTGAGCAACCTCGCTCTGATATCAATTGTAGAAACTAGAAGGGGGGGTTGAATAGTTTCTTATATTTACTTGTTAAAAGATGGTTTTTAAAAAATCCTTTTTCAAAAAACTTAGGCTTGAGGAAATATGTGAAATCTTCTTATGCACAAAATGAACAATGATAGTGTAACTAAACTAATACTAACTAATGTATATGCACAAAGAATAAAGAATGTAAATAGTTAAGGGTAAAGAAAGATCAAACCAAACACCAAAGATTTATAGTGGTTCGGCAACGAAGCTCACTCCTCGTTCCTACTCCACTCCTCGAGTACTCCTTACTCGAGAGTTCACTACATAACAAGCTCCTTATGGTGGAGAAAACCGTACACGTTGCTTAACCAATTTCCGACTCTAAGCTAAAAGTCGAGCCCTAATCATAGCTAGGACCAATCTACACAACTATACTTAGTACATAAACAACTTCCAAATAGACACAACTACTTGGATCTTCACAACTATGACACAACAACAAATGTATAAGATTTGATCTTCAAAGGATCTTTGGTAGTGGACTCAACACTTCACAAGGATAGTGTTCCTCTCTTTGCACTTGGAGAGGAAGGGATGGATAGGATAGATTCACTTCTAAACAAGTAGTAATCAATCAAATGATCAAGGATTTGAGTGATTTAAGAAGTATTTTCGAATCTGAAAATTTATGTGCAAAAGAGGTGAAGAGAAAATCTGAAAATGGTCCACTATTTATAGGACAAAGGGCCAACGGCTATATCGGCCCGCGGTTCCTTATCTCAGCCGGTGGTACCTTATCGATAAGGAACCGCATAGGCACTAGGGAACCGCCGGAGTAGACTCTGCTCCCTTTTTGTCCTTTAGTGGTGGGGGTCTTATCCGATTATAAAATATCCTGAAAGAATATTCCAAATCAAAAAGGAATATGCCATTTTCAAATTTTCAAATATTTAATTTAATAAAACATTTTCTTAAAAAGAAAGTTTAATAATAAAACTTGTCACACTTAATAAAAAGTGAGTTTTAAGAAAAGATTAAATCACTTGATCATTTGATTAAGGTTAGTACTTGTTTATTCATACCTTAAGTGAAAATGCTTAAAATGAAAAATACTTGAACTCAAGAATTCGTATTTCGTTGTTTTCATAAATTCTTGTTTTTACATATTGTCGTAATCAAAACTAAGCGAGACCGAAAAATGCAAGTAACATTTTTAGGCATTATTGCATTGACAAGCTCGTCGCCTTATACCCACCTTATAGTTTGTATAAATCGAGTTCAAACTTTTTATTAGTATTTATCTATTTTGCCTTTATTTTCGTTTTGGATTCGAATACAATATCTAGGTGATGAAATCCCAACTAAGGTCTTATTTGGAAGTAGGTAAATTTATTGTTCTACGTAATACAATATAGTAATAAAAAAACAGGAAAAACGATATATACTATAATAATAGGAAAATAACAAAACTTTCTGAGGACGGAAAGGGTCTTCAAATCAATGATCAACAGATCTCCACGAACGAATCGTACACAAGATCCCCGGCAGCGGCACCAAAATTTTTGATGTGTGGGGAAATGTCGGTTGTATTTTAATCAAGTACATTATAGAGCAAATTTAGGAAATTACCTTTATAAAAAGGTAATAATCCATAAATAAGCTAAAGACGACTTCAATTAAACACGAGAGTGATCCCGGTTCGTTGTACACAAGGACCTTATGAATTTGAGACGTTCGTTTTGAATTGGACAATTGTTTTGAATTTGGTTTTGGGTTTTTATCTAAAATTAATCCTACAGTTTTAAAATCTTAAAATGCATGAATCGTAACCCGACTTTAACTCTAAAAGGCAAATATTTAAATCTATATATTTTTTTTTACTTTTTACTTTTTATTTTAACAAAAATTATTTAAACAAAATTAAATTTTAAACTTTATTTAAACTTTATTCAAACTATTTAAATGACACTAATTTATTTAAACTCTTTATTGCCAAAAGTAATTAAGTAATTTTTAAAACTTTATATTTTAATAAAATTAACAAAAACTCTTTTATTAAAAGTTGACTTACTTTTCATTAATTAAAAAATGTTAAAAACTTACAAAATAAAAAAAACGTTTAAATTAAATAAAGGCGGTTCAAATTTAATAAAGTATAAGAAATTCCAAGTGCAAACATTTAACCAAATACACCATCAACACAAATGGTTAAGGCATAGTTATGTTGAGTGGGAGGTCTCGAGTTCGAGACTCCTAAGTGACGTTTCAATTATAATTTTTTTACTTTTGAAAGTAAATTTTATATTTACATATAGATAAACATACAGTAATGAAAACAACATAAATCACAGATAGAACAATAGCAAAAATGCGTATAGGACAGCAGGTAAGTAATTAAAATGGATAAATCCATCTAAAGTGGTAATTCAGTACAATAAAACACGAAAAACCAAAATCCAAATTCAACAATAACAGTTCGGCAACCAAAATCAGAATAACAATTATACCAAACACACTTAATAAAATACAACTAGAAAGCATCTTAAAACTGATATAACACAGGAATCAGTAATCTAAATACCAAAAAAAACATCCAAAGTCCCCAATGTAATCACAAAATCAGATTGGAAGCAGACACGTTTACAGCAATTTCAAAAAGCCATACAAGAATAATCAAACCCTATTAAATTTTGAAAATGAGAGAACTAAAAATCAATATAAAACAGTAGGTCATATAGTAATGAAAATGCATAACAAATTCAATTAACACAATCAGATATTAAAACTGCCTTAATCCTACATCTATAAACAACCTACTGAATCTATCAGAATATACTAATCAACTTCCAATCACAAAATAACAACTCAAATATATGATTAGCAAACATTCATTCTAAAAATACAGGAAAGTAAATAAGAGGTTACCCATTTTGATTATGACACCGTTGGTGATGAAGGTGAGCGTTGAGCTCCCTTTTAACATCTCAACGACACCAAACTATAACAAATCACCATCTCGAACCAAGTACTCCTTGAAACCACCATCATCATCGAACAACGACACTAAACTTTTACCAAACACCTTATTCTCGACCACCACTTATGAATCGAACAAAACAACGCACATTGATTCAACAACTTTCTTTTTATTAATTATTCAGTGGGAATAATTAATTTATCCCAATCTCATTCTTATCAATCAAATAAACTACTGATTAAGTTTATACGATTGATTTCAGTTATAATATCAATAATCATAAAACTGATTTGCAAGTAAATGATAAAACATTAAACGCATGATAACAAGAACAATGATTCTGAAAATTAAACTTTTTATTAATCCAACTCAAAAATTAGAATAAGGAAATTACAAAACCTATTTTAATACTAACATTATAACAGTACAGAAAAAGAAAGGGATGATTGATTACAATTATTTGGGGGTTTTTATAGGTAAACCCCAAGGCCTTTCTTGAGGTGGTTTGTTGAGAATGAGATGATTTCAGCCCTTGATTCCATCTTCTCTTCATCTCTCTCTTCTAATACTTGATCAAACAGTTGTAATTAACCCTCTCTCCCTCGGATTGTCAGCGTGGCAGTAACTTGTGTTTGTTGTGCTTCTTTGAAGCTGATGTGGCTGGATTCTATTGGATAAATGATTGGTGGTGATGAAATCCACCAATCAAAAGAAAGATGTGACAAGATGGATGCCACGTGTGCCTGATATGACCATCTTCTTCATCCCTATATAGTAGGGAATTAATTCCAGCGCGTGGATATCACTCTCCTTTGATAAGAAAAGCCCCAATTTGGATTTTTAGGGTTTGGGTGTGATGGGTTTTTCTCTGCGTTCTTTTTCTCTTTCTAGGTTGTAACGAAGGGGATGTGTATGTTTGACCAAGTAAACTTAAGTGAAAAGTTTAAATAACTTTTTTCACCGTCTCACTCTCTTAACCCTTCTGGGATTTGGCATCCAATACTTCCTCACGTCTTATTTATTGTAATTGGGCTTGGGCCCAATTATTCTCCCAACGTCTCATTATTTGGTGTAATTTTTGGGCTTGGACCCATTACAAGAGAATACTCCATCCGTCTCTTATAATTTGTTGAATGGGCTTATTTTGGGCTTAGAACAAAAAAATGAGTAACTATATCAACTATTGGGATTTTGGGCCCAATAAGTAAATGTGGGTCCCATAAAGCCCAATTAACTTTGATAAAGTTAAATCCTTGAATAACGAACTTGTCTTTTGGCTTCTCGATCTTTTCTTCAAACTCGTGTCGTTTTTGCCGGTTTTCATGATCTTGGGTACCTACACACATGAAACAACAAACATGCATATACAAGGCTATTATTATACATTTTATGCATTTTAGGCTTGTTTAATGATACAATTGATATGAGTAATTTCACTCATATAAGGAAGCAGCATCATAAATACCACATCAGTGTTAGCATACAATTCCAGTACACCAAGTTGGCTTGACTACATCTCAACAAAGGGGGCAATTGTATCCTTCACAAGGGGTCTATCATTGCATTTGGTTGAAAAGAAGATTCGTGTGAATGGTGTGGCTCCTGGTCCTACATGGACACCACTGCAAGCTGCCGTACTCAATGATGAGGACACGACAATATTTGGGTCTCAGGTGCCCATGAATCGGGCAGGTCAACCTTACGAGATTGCTCCGTCATACATCTTCCTTGCATCTGATACGGATTCTTCCAATATGTCTGGTCAAGTTCTTCATCCTAATGGTATTGCACTTAAACACTTACATGTTGCTGCTTATAATAAGACACACACTAGTTTCACTAGTACAATACTATGTCATGTGCATACAAGTTTTTATACGGTTTTCTTGTATCCAATTGGTCACCCTTGTTACTGCATTAAAAAAATATGTCATTACAATACAAAGTGTCATTTTACAACAACCTTTTTTACAACAGTTGAGAAAAGTTTAAGTAATTTTTTAAGTCACTTTATATTTAGTGATGTTTAAAATTTTTCTTTTGCAGGCAGAGTGATGGTCAATGGTTAGTCCTCTTCTTCACAAACGGACATATCTAGCTCAAGTTATGGTTGTTTGAATAAAGCTCTCTTCTTCACACGGTCTTGGGCTTCCAAAAACAAGTTGTCCGTTCTTTGATTCATGGGCCTTCATTCTATCAGCATGGTTCTACATATTTAAGCAAGATGCAAAGTGATCACTGTTGAATATAGTTTCCAAAAACAAGTTGCCCGTACTTTGATTCATGGGCCTTCATTCTATCAGCATGGTTCTACATATTTAAGCAAGATGCAAAGTGATCACTATTGAATATAGTTTCCAATACTAGTTAGTATGTCGATTAGGATAAACTTTCTTTATTGTTACTTAGCTAAGTATAGTAAGTGTGTCGACTGGGCTTGGCCCGAGTCTGTAACCGACCCCCTCACCCTATAAAAGGAGATGAGGGGTGATGCACAAAACATACACATGCTTCTTATTCTTTCTTGTAACCGATCGAGGTTTTGTAGCTAGTACAATAGAATCGTTTGGTTACCTTTGGTGTGTCATCTTTGTGGGTTTTGTTTGTTGCTACTCTGCGATCTTCTTTACAGCGATCTAGGTTCCGCATATCGATCTTCGGGTTGTTGGGTTATCGATTCCAACAAGTGTATCAGAGCTTATGGTTAGTCGTGGTCTTTAGAGATCGGTGCTAGATCGAAGAGGTATCGTGAAGAAAAATAGGTTCGGGTTTTGTCAAATCGGTGTTTCTTGGAGTTGCAGGTGTTGACAGAGAAGACAAAGTATAAAGGCTGGAATTGGTTGGTTTTGTTTTATTAAAACAATAACTTGTTCTTTATAATCACGTGAGGTAAGGATTGATTCATTTTTCTCCTTAGGCGCGTGGGACTACTACAAGTTGACAAAATATAAGCTATTACTGTTATTCACTTTTATGTTTGTATAATCTTGTTATAAAAGTGGAGGAAGTTATATTTTTGTCAAAAGAAAAGGGTTCGAGTTTAATTAAAACTCGACTTCGTTTATATCGGGTTAAGTTCGATTAAACCGAAGGTTACTTGTTACGGGTTTCTTGTGGTTCAAGTTTGATCGTGGTTTGCTTGGGTTTCAAGTTTACGATCGGGGTTGGTTGTTCGAGATCGAGGTTTTAGGGTTTGTCTAATAGATTCGATTTGCAAAAAGGGTTTACGCAACAAGGAAGAAAGAATATGTCGTCGATAGCGAAGTTTAACGTCAAAAAATTAGACGGGTCTAATGACTTCGGGGTGTGGCGTGTGAAGATGCGGTGTCTATTAATACAACATGGTTGGGAGGCTGCGTTAGATCCATTCCCGGATACCATGACGGACGCTTAAAAGACTTTGGCGTTGAAGACGGATGTCTATAAAAAGCACACAGTGCGTTACTCTTGTGCTTGGATAACAAGGTGTTGAGGGAAGTCAACAAAGAAAATTCTGTTGCGGGGGTTTGGTTAAAGTTAGAAACTTTGTATATGACAAAGTCTTTAGCCAATAAATTGTACTAGAAGAAGAAGCTGTTCACTTTCTACATGCATTCAAGTAAGAAATTATCTGATCATATAGATGAGTTTTAAAGTTGATCGGTGACTTGGCGAACATAGATGTTTTTTAATGCAATAATGACTAAAAACGTTACTTGCATTTTTCGGTCTCGCTTAGTTTTGATTACGACAATATGTACAAACAAGCATTTACGAAAACAACGAAAAACGAATTCTTGAGTTCAAGTATTTTTCATTTTACCCATTTTCACTTAAGGTATGGATAAACAAGTACTAACCTTAATCAAGTGATCAAGTGATTTAATCTTTTCTTAAAATTCACTTTTTATTAAGTGTGACAAGTTTTTATTAAACTTTCTTTTTAAGAAAATGTTTTATTAAATTAATTATTTGAAATTTGAAAATGGCATATTCTTATTTGGTTAAGAATATCCTTTCAGGATATTTTATATCCAGATAAGACCTCCACCACTAAAGGACAAAAAGGAGCGGAGTCTAGTCCGGCGGTACCTTAGCGCCTAGGCGGTACCTTATCGATAAGGTACCGCGGTCTAAGATAAGGTACCATGGGCAGAACTAGCCGTTGGCTCCTCTGTCCTATAAATAGTGGACCATTCTCAGCTTTTCATCTCACCTCTTTTGCACATTTATTTCCAGATTCAAACCCCTTCTTTAATCACTCAAATCTTTGATCATTTGTTTGATTATTACTTGTTTAAGAAATGAATCTTGTTCTTCCATCCCTTCCTCTCCAAGTGCAAAGAGAAGAACACTATCCTTGTGAAGTGTTGAGTCCACCACCAAAGATCCATTGAAGATCTAATTTTATACTTTTGTAGTTGTGTCATAGTTGTGAAGATCCAAGTAGTTGTGTCTATTTGGAAGTTGTGTATGTACTAAGTATAGTTGTGTAGATTGGTCCTAGCTACGATTAGGGCTCGACTTTTAGCTTAGAGTCGGAAATTGGTTAAGCGACGTGTACGGTTTTCTCCACCATAAGGAGCTTGTTGTGTAGTGAACTCTCGAGTAAGGAGTACTCGAGGAGTGGAGTAGGAACGAGGAGTGAGCTTCGTTGCCGAACCACTATAAATCCTTGGTGTTCGGTTTGATCTTTCTTTACCCTTAACTCTTTACATTCTTTATTCTTTATGCATATACATGTGTTATTATTAGATTAGTTACACTATCATTCTTTATTCTTTGTGGATATATTTTTGTTAGTATTAGTTTATTTACACTATCATTGTTCATATTGTGCATAAGAAGATTTCACATATTTCCTCAAGCCTAAGTTTTTGAAAAAGGATTTTTGGAAACTACATTTTAACAAGTAAATATAAGAAACTATTCAACCCCCCCCCCCCCCCCTTCTAGTTTCTACAATTGGTATCAGAGCGGGTTGCTCAAGAATTTTTAAAGTATATTGTATTTTAAAACTTGAATCGATCTATGGATTCCAACAAATACCTAGAAGGGCAATCTATGCAAAGACCACCACTTTTTGAAACGGATAGTTTTATTTATTGGAAAAATAGATTTGAAACTTATGTGAAATCAAAAGATTTAGATCTTTGACATGTTATTACCAATGGTGATTTTTTACCCTTTCAATTTAATAAAGTTTCTAAAACAAAAGAATTTGTCACTTTTAACAAAGCTAATGACGATTCTAAAAAGAAACTTTCAAAAAATAATGAGGCTAAAATGGTGATTTATAATGCTTTGCCTAAGAAAGAGTATGAAAGAATTTTTATGTGTAAAACCGCTAAAGATATTTGGAACACTCTTTTAGTAACCCACCAACGTAATAGCCAAGTCAAAGAAAGCAAAATCGATCTTCTTGTCCAACAATATGAACAATTTGTCATCTTAGAAGATGAAACTATTGATAGTGCATTTGCTAGGTTTAACACCATTATTGCTAGTCTAAAAGCACTTGATGAAGGTTTTTCTAGCAAGAACAATGTTAGGAAGTTTCTAAGGGCCTTACATCCAAAGTGGAGAGCAAAAGTCACGGCGATCGAAGAGTCGAAAGATCTCTCAACTTTATCACTCGATGAACTCATAGGAAACTTGAAGGTTCATGAGATGATAATTTTGAAGGACTCGGAATTAGTGAAAACCAAGAGTGAAAGGAAATCTCTTGCACTTAAAGCCAAGGAGGCACAAAGTGACCATGATAGTTCCTCGGAAAGCGATGACGAGGAGTATGCATTGGCGGTGAGAGATTTCAAGAAGTTCTTCAAGAGACGAGGTCAACACGTTAGGCAACCCAACTATGACAAGAAACCATTGTCAAAGAATCGGTTTGTCAAGAACGAAAAAGGTGATAGGAATTGCTTTAGATGTGGTGATCCAAATCACTTCATTGGTGATTGTCCAAAGCCTGCTCGTGATAAGAACCACACGGCGTTCGTTAGTGGCGCTTGGAGCGATAGCGGTGAAGATGATGATGACAACCCCAAAGAGGAGAAATGTCTAATGGCTCACACTTCTAAAGAGGTACATTCCGAAACCGAATATTATAGCAATGATAGTTCCACTTGTGATGATATTGAATTTGAAGGAAAATATGATAGTTTACACAAACTTAGGCTTAAATTCATAGAAAATAATAAAACCTTAAAAACAACCAAAACTAAGCTTGAAAATGAGATCAATGAACTTAGGGAGAAATTGGCTAAACTTGAGAAAAATAAAGAGGTTGATTTAAGTTGCTTAAGTTGTGAGAAACTTAGATTAGAGAATGAAGATCTCAAGAGCACCTCCATTAAATTGGAAAAGTTCATGAAAGGAACTAGTGCTCTTGATGATATGTTAAACAAACAAGTTCATTCTAAGGAAAGACTTGGTCTAGGTTTTAACTCAAATGAACCCTCAACTAGTGAACCAAAACAAGTCAGGTTTTCACAAAAAACACCTACTGTACGCGGTTCCAAATTGTATGGCGCGGTTCCTTATCACTATGGAACCGCCGCCATAGATAAGGTACGGCGGGCAGAGGATGATTTTGGTGAAAATCCTGAACTTTCTGAAAAGTCTAAGTTAGATGAAAAACTAAAGCATCTTACTGTTAATAAGGTAAAATTACCCATACTTGACGACAATGCTAGTAAGTTCTACAATCCATTAAGTAAACCTCTCATGGGAAATAGAAGTTTATCTAGACTATCCTCTACTCCACCTAGAGTACGGAATGAGTCTAAGCCTAGAAGTAGAATGACAACGCCTAGAAGAGATAATCAAAACAATTCACGATCTAGAAGTAAAACTCCAACACCTAGAAGGAATAATCATAACTCTAAACCTAGATCAAATACACCTAGGAGAAATAATGAACAATAAAATGGTTACATGAATTACTACCCTCCTCCATTTTGTTCTCCATGGGGAACCCCTTCTTCATTCATGCATCCCAACCAAATGCAAGGGATGTTTGGAACTAACAATTTTGAACCCATGAGATATTGGGGACCAAATGTTTGATCTTGTGTGTTGTTACCTAGATATGCTTGGGAATTTATTTGGAGCCCGATTAGTGGATTAAGGATAGTGGATGTTCTAAACACATGACGGGTAATCAAAGTTTGTTCTCGCATTACAAAGCATATGATGGAGGTAACGTCACATTCGCTAGTAGTCTACGTGGTAATATCATTGGCAAAGGTACGGTTTCTCTTGACTCTATGACCATTGAAAATGTTGAGCACGTAGATAACTTAGGATTTAACCTTTTAAGTATAGGTCAAATTTGTGATAATAAGTGTAAGGTCATCTTTTCGGAACATGACAGTGAAATCGTAAAAGATGGAAAAGTCATTAGAAAAGGTGTTAGAAAGCATGGGCTTTATGTCATGAAGGTTAATAAGAAGTCAAAAGACAACATATGTCTTGCGACTATAGATGATAGTTCTACTCTTTGGCATAGGAGATTAGGTCACGCTAATATGCGTTTAATTCAATCTTTAGTCTCTAAGGAGTTGGTAAGACACCTCCCCAAGATTAAGTTTGATAGTCACTTTTGTGATGCTTGCAAAGTTGGAAAGCAAGTTCAATCAAGTCACAAATCCAAGAATTTGGTTTCGACCTCTCGGTGCTTAGAGCTCCTACTTATGGATCTTTTTGGACCTTCTGCCATACGGAGTTATGGAGGTAACCTTTATACCCTAGTTATAGTTGATGACTATTCTAGATTCACTTGGACTAGATTTTTGGCATCTAAGAATGAAGCTTTCGATCACTTCGAAATCTTTAGTCGAAGAATTCAAAATCAACTAGGATGTTCAATTGTTTCTATTAGGACGGATCATGGTAGGGAATTTGATAATGAAGTGCAATTTAGTGCCTTTTGTGAAGCTCATGGTATTACCCATAACTTCTCGGCTCCTCGCACTCCACAATCAAATGGGGTAGTTGAAAGGAATAATAGGACTCTCCAAGAGATGAGTAGGACGATGTTAAACGAGCAATCTTTGCCTCAAAAGTTTTGGTGCAATGCCGTGGACACATCGACTTATATTCTCAACCTAATTCTTATTCGACCTTTCCTAGGAAAGACCCCCTATGAGATTCTTAAAGGTAAGAAACCCTCATTAGAATACTTTAGGGTGTTTGGAAGCAAGTGCTTTATCCTCAACACCAAAGACTACCTTACCAAGTTTGACCCAAAGTCTTACGAAGGTATCCTTTTAGGTTATTCCCAAACTAGTAAAGCCTACATAGTCCTAAATAGAACCACGGGGGTTATTGAAGAATCACTCAACGTAACCTTTGATGAAACCCCTCCTTCGCCCAAGACACCACCATTGGTTGATGATGACTTGGATGAATTAGAAGTAGTTAAAGCCAAAGAGGTTAGAAATATAGGAGTTGAAGACCTTAGTGTTGAAAAGGAAGTAAACATTAAGGAGTCTGGGGATCATACTCTCAATAATGTCACTGGTGACTTAAATCAAAGGACCCTAAGATCTCAAGTTCAAAACCAAAGCAACTTCTTTTGTTTCGTCTCCTTGATTGAACCAAAGAATGTTAAAGAAGCTTTGTCGAACGAGAGTTGGGTCATTGCGATGAAAGAAGAATTGAACCAATTTGTTGCCAATGATGTTTGGGAACTTGTTCCTCCACCTAGAAGTTCTACCATTATAGGAACCAAATGGGTATATAGGAATAAGTTAGATGAAAATGGTGTTGTGTCTCGTAACAAAGCTAGACTTGTAGCACAAGGCTATAATCAACAAGAAGGGATTGATTATGACAAGACATATGCACCGGTAGCTAGATTAGATTCAATTAGAATCCTTTTAGCCTACGCTTGTGCCTTAGATTTTAAGCTTCAACAAATGGATGTAAAGAGTGCATTTCTTAACGGTTTGATCAATGAGGAGGTATATGTGGCTCAACCTCCCGGCTTCATTGATTTTGAGAAATCGGACCATGTTTACAAGCTTAAGAAAGCACTTTATGGACTCAAACAAGCACCCAAATCTTGGTATGATAGACTTAAAGCGTTTCTTGTTAAACATGAGTATACCATGGGAATGGTAGACAATACACTCTTTACAAATAAGAAAGGTCATCACCTCATAATCGTACAAATATATGTTGATGACATTATATTTGGCTCAACTTGTCAAGAATTGTGTGATGACTTTGCCAAAATCATGCATGATGAGTTTGAAATGAGTATGATAGGAGAACTTAACTTCTTTTTAGGACTCCAAATTAAACAAATGGACGATGGTATTTTCTTTAGTCAATCTAAGTACGCTAAAGAAATGCTAAAGAAATTTGGATTAGAAGAATCTAGACCAATGAAGACTCCTATGGCCTCGGATACTAAACTCACCGTAGATGATGATTGTGAGTCGGTAGACAACACCAAATATAGAGGTATGATTGGTAGTTTTTTGTACCTAACGGCAAGTCGACCGGATATCATGTTTAGTGTTTGCCTTTGTGCTCGCTTCCAAGAGGCTCCCAAAACCTCTCACCTTGAAGCGGTTAAGCGTATCTTCCGATACATTAAAGGCACTATACATTTAGGATTATGGTATCCTTAAGGGACCGGCATAGAAACCATTGTCTACGCGGACTCGGATCTTGCGGGAGACTATGTGGACCGGAAAAGCACTAGTGGAGTTTGTACCTTCATGGGTTGTTGTTTAACTTCTTGGTTCTCCAAGAAACAAACCGCTCTTGCAATATCCACCACGGAAGCCGAGTATGTGAGTGCCGGAAAAGCATGCCAACAAGCTCTATGGATGAAGCAAGCGCTTGTTGATTACGGGATTTCTCTTGATGATGTTCCCATCATGTGCGATAATAAAGGCGCTATAGACCTTAGCAAGAATCCCGTGCAACATTCGCGAACCAAACACATAGAAATTAGACACCATTTCCTTAGGGATAATGTTCAAAAGGGGAACATTTCTATTGAAAAGGTGCCCTCTGAGGACAACTTAGCTGATATCTTTACTAAGCCACTTAAGAGGGAACCTTTTAATTACTTGCATCTAGGTCTAGGATTAATGGAACATCTTCCTTGATTTCCTTCTTTTTATAGTTTATCACTTTGAGTCTTTGAGTCTTTTAAACTCCTTTTGAAAAATCTTCTCCTATCCTTTTCAAAATTCTCAAAGTCTCTTTCGAAAATGGTTGAGAAATTCGTTTGACATTGTTAATTCAATCTAAAAACGATTTTTCATAGATTCTCGCTATTAATCTAGAGCTTACATAATTCATATGCATGATTCTCTCAAACATAGCAAGAACAAGATAGAATCATGGAGGATCATTATGTCATGACTTAAGGTCTTGTCTTACACACCACCTACATCGATTTTTTAATCCATGTATTTTGGTCAAATCTCTATTTGGTAAGTTTGCATATGTTTTCTTTGTCTATCTTTGCTTTTAAGCATATCCCTATGATAAGTTAGACTAGAAAAATAAGATTTGCTGAAAAAATTTCCTCCAAACACCAAACCCTGCCTCTGCAGGCGGTTCCATATGTGAACCGCGGTACCGTATTGATAAGGTACCGCCACCCTAGATAAGGAACCGCCTACAGTGCCTTCCTTCTTCGGGTTTTTGTCTGAAACTCCATATTTGCTCCAACATTTTTGAGAATCTTTGTTTCAAACCCTTTGACCACCCCAAAAATACCCTAAGCCTTCCCTATTTAAACCATAAGCATTTTGCATTACTTCACACACAAAATGTCTTATTCTACCAATGAAAGCCTTGAATCCCCACCATTCTCTCCAATTGCTTTCAACCCAAATTCACCCAAGAACACTCTTAATCACATCTCTCCTTCCAAGAATGTTGATTGTGGAACTTCTTTGCTTCCACCACCACCCTTTAGTGTTCTTCCTCCTTCTCATGATAATGTCATGCACCATGGAACATATTGTCATTGTTGTCAATATCAACATCTTGCTATGGCACACATCTATGAGGAGTTGAGCTACATCAAGAGTCTCTTAATCAAGCCTCCTATTCACTATGATTATGAGATCTCCAACAAGCCACCACCACCACCCTCCGTAATTACCTTGTCTTTCTTATAAGCATTGGTTGCTTATCCACAAGACACCAAACTCTAGAAAATCTTAGAATTCTAGAATAACTAGGATTAGATTTATGCTTTTGGCTTGTTTCTTTTTCCATACTTCTTTGTATGATGTTCTTTTAGTAACCTATCTTGGATCTTTGTCTTTGTGTTTTCTTCTCTTTTATTTTTTTATGTGACCCATTGCTATATATTGTTGGTTGTTTCTTTTGTTCAACGAACCCTTCTATGTAGCTTGTCACCATATCTCGATTCCTCGGTGCCCCAAGCTAGGGGGAGTAAGCACCAAGGGGGAGTCTTTGCAAAGTCCGTTTCTTCAACACCGGCTTACGCAACCTTTTTGCTTCGACAAAGCGGGAGAAATGAATAAACTCATCTTCGAAAATCTTGTTTTTGTGTGATTGAGTTTATGTATTGTCGGAATCAAAAAGGGGGAGATTGTTAATGCAATAATGACTAAAAACGTTACTTGCATTTTTCGGTCTCGCTTAGTTTTGATTACGACAATATGTAAAAACAAGCATTTACGAAAACAACGAAAAACGAATTCTTGAGTTCAAGTATTTTTCATTTTACCCATTTTCACTTAAGGTATGGATAAACAAGTACTAACCTTAATCAAGTGATCAAGTGATTTAATCTTTTCTTAAAATTCACTTTTTATTAAGTGTGACAAGTTTTTATTAAACTTTCTTTTTAAGAAAATGTTTTATTAAATTAATTATTTGAAATTTGAAAATGGTATATTCTTATTTGGTTAAGAATATCCTTTCAGGATATTTTTTATATCCAGATAAGATCTCCACCACTAAAGGACAAAAAGGAGCGGAGTCTAGTCCGGCGGTACCTTAGCGCCTAGGCGGTACCTTATCGACAAGGTACCGCGGGCTAAGATAAGGTACCACAGGAAGAACTAGCCGTTGGCTCCTTTGTCCTATAAATAGTGGACCATTCTCAGCTTTTCATCTCACCTCTTTTGCACATTTATTTCTAGATTCAAACCCCTTCTTTAATCACTCAAATCTTTGATCATTTGTTTGATTATTACTTGTTTAAGAAGTGAATCTTGTTCCTCCATCCCTTCCTCTCCAAGTTCAAAGAGAAGAACACTATCCTTGTGAAGTGTTGAGTCCACCACCAAAGATCCATTGAAGATCTAATTTTATACTTTTGTAGTTGTGTCATAGTTGTGAAGATCCAAGTAGTTGTGTCTATTTGGAAGTTGTGTATGTACTAAGTATAGTTGTGTAGATTGGTCCTAGCTACGATCAGGGCTCGACTTTTAGCTTAGAGTCGGAAATTGGTTAAGCGACGTGTACGGTTTTCTCCACCATAAGGAGCTTGTTGTGTAGTGAACTCTCGAGTAAGGAGTACTCGAGGAGTGGAGTAGGAACGAGGAGTGAGCTTCGTTGCCGAACCACTATAAATTCTTGGTGTTCGGTTTGATCTTTCTTTACCCTTAACTCTTTACATTCTTTATTCTTTATGCATATACATGTGTTAGTATTAGATTAGTTACACTATCATTCTTTATTCTTTGTGGATATATTTTTGTTAGTATTAGTTTAGTTACACTATCATTGTTCATATTGTGCATAAGAAGATTTCACATATTTCCTCAAGCCTAAGTTTTTGAAAAAGGATTTTTGGAAACCACATTTTAACAAGTAAATATAAGAAACTATTCAACCCCCCCCCCCTTCTAGTTTCTACAATGTTGAAATTGATGACGAAGATCAGGCACTCATGTTACTTACATCATTACCGTCCTCGTATGATTACTTTGTGTAGACATTGCTTTATGGAAGGGAGTCGCTCACTTTGGAAGATGTCTTGTCTACCCTCAATTCACGGGAGTTGAAGAAGAGGATAGATGCAAAGGATGATGGTGATGGGTTATTTGTAAGGGGGAGGCCGGAGCATCAGGGTAATCAAGGACGTGGTAGTTCGCGATCAAAGTCAAAGGGTAACGGAACTTATAAACAGAAGTGTTACATATGCTATTCTGAGGATCACCTTAAGAAAGACTGTCCAAAATGGAACAAGAAGAAATCAATTGGCTTTGTCAATAAGAATGCAAAACAGGACGTTGATTTGTATTCTAAGGGTTATGACAATGGTGATTTGTTGATGGTGGTGAGTGAGCAAAGGTTCTTAGAGTGGATCATGGACTCTGGTGGTTCATATCACATGACGCCTAGGAGGGACTTCTTGTTTGATTTTAAGGAGCTTGATGGTGGTATGGTTTTACTCGGTGACAATAGAGCATGTGCCATCAAGGGGATAGGGAAGGTGAGAGTACAAATGAAAGATGGTTCAAGTTTTGTGATTGAGAATGCGCGTTACATTCCCGAGTTGAAAAGAAATTTGTTATCTTTGGTCACTCTGGACCGAGAGGGCTATACCGTAAAGTTGCAGAATGGAAGAGTAAAGGTGATCAAGGATTCTTTGATGGTTTTGTCAGGAACTTTGAAGGGAAATTGTGTGTACTCCTTGGATGGTTGGGCTAAATCAAGTGAAGCTAGCGTCGGTATAAAAGAAAAGTAAAGTCTTGCGTAGGTGTGGCACAAACGCTGGGTCACATTAGTGAAGCAGGCTTGAATGAACTCAAAAGAAGAGATGTGCTTAGGAAGGAAGGTCTAGGTAAGCTCGAATTCTGTGAAAATTATGTTCTTAGAAAATCGACCAGGGTGAGTTTTTGTCGAGGTCAGCACACAACAGAGGGAGTTATAGACTATGTCCATGCGGATCTATGGGGTCCTTCTCGGGTGGAATCGATGAGTGTTTGTCGTTACTTCTTATCGATTGTTGATGATTATTCGAGGAGGGTTTGGGTTTATTTTCTTAGACACAAGAGTGAGGCGCTCAACAAGTTCAAGGAGTGGAAGCAGTTGGTAGAAAACCAGACAGGTAGAAAACTGAAGAAACTTCGAACGGATAACGGTTTGGAGTTTTGTAATCAGGAGTTTAATAACTTGTGCAAGGAGAGAGGGGTAGCAAGACATTTGACGGTTGCTGGAACTCCGCAACAGAATGGTCTAGCTGAACGAATGAACATGACGCTCTTGGACAAGGTTAGGTGTTTACTGATTCAAACATTGTTTGCCAGAATCATTCTGGGTTGAAGCAACGGTGACGACAACATATTTGATCAATAGGTCTCCATCTACAGCATTGGAGAAGAAGACACCTATGGATTTATGGTCAGGACATCCGGCGAATTACGAGATGTTGAAGATATTTGGTTGCGTTGCTTATTCACACGTGAATCAGGGGAAGCTCAAGCCTAGAGCTATAAAATGCATATTCCTGGGGTATCCTGAGGGTGTGAAGGGATATAGATTATGGAGGTTGGATGATGTTAAACCGAAGATAATTTTAAGCAAGGATGTGGTCTTTAATGAGAGCCTTATGTATAAGGATACTCTCAAGGGTGCTGGTGCAGCAGATTCTGGGAAGGAAATTAAGTTTGAGGTGGAACTTCAAGGCAGTCGGGTCGAACCAACTGTGGATCCTCATACTGGGGTAAATCCAGGGAATGAATATGAGGATCAAGTTAAAGATGCAGTAGATGCAATGCCTCAACAACAGAATCTGGACAACTATGTTCTGGTGCGTGATAGAGCTAAGAGAACAACTACTATACCTGCAAGGTATAGGAATGAAGGTAATGTATCATTGTCTAGATCATCAGGGTCTAGGGAAGAAGATGATATTACGGCTTATGCGTTTGCTATTGCTGAGGAAGAAGATACACATGAACCAATCACATTCCAGGAGGCGATTAATTCATCTGAAAAGGATGAGTGGGTTCGTGCTATGGAGGAAGAGATGAGTTCTTTAAAGAAGAATCATACTTGGGAGCTGGTCGATCAACCACGTGGTCAGAAGTTGGTAAGCTGCAAGTGGTTGTATAAGATTAAAGAAGGGATTGAAGGCGTTCAGAAACCAAAGTATAAAGTAAGGCTGGTAGCTCGGGGGTTCACACAACGAGCAGGGATTGACTATAATGAGGTATTCTCACCCGTGGTTCGACATACATCTATTAGGGTGATTCTCTCATTAACTGCTTGTGAAGACGGCGTTTTTGCATGGTAATCTTGAAGAAACTATTTATATGAGGCAGCCGCTTGGTTTTGAAGAAGGAACAGGCAACAAGGTATGTTTGTTGAAGAAATCCCTTTATGGTCTTAAGCCGTCTCCAAGGCAGTGGTACAAATGGTTTGATGTGTATATGGTCGGCAAGGAGTTTGCACCAGGTATGTACATATATCTACTGCTGTATGTAGATGATATGTTGATTGCTTGTAAAAGCAAGTCTGAGATCGAATATACCTAGGGACTGCTGCGGAAAGAATTTGATATGAAGGAACTTGGTCCAGCTAGGAAGATACTTGGTATGGAGATTGTCAGGGATAGGGGTAACCGAACCCTGAAGGTGTCTCAATCGGGATATGTGCGAAAAATTCTGAATAACTACAGTGTGGATAATGGCAAGTCGGTCTCTGTGCCATTGGGAGCACACTTCAAGGTATCTTTGAAGGATTCTCCGTCGAGTGACTGGGATATGGAAAGAACAAGTAAGGTCCCATATGCGAAGGTTGTAGGTTTTTTTTTGAACGACGAGTTAGTAGTTAGTGATTCGAGCTTACAGTGACATCCAATTGGGCAGTATGCAAGCCTCGAACCTTCTCCTTAGGGGATAAACCCCACTCCTGCTTCTTAATTCGGTCCCCTGAAGGTTTTTGGTAAGACTCGAACTCGAGACCTCTCCAAGAATACCTCCCCAAGTTACCCTTAGTGGCCAACTCAGCTAACTCAGCTGGTTAAATGTTGTAGGTAGTTTAATGTACTTGATGGTTTGCACTAGACCAGATATTGCGTACGTTGTTAGCATTGTGAGCAAGTATTTGGTGAATCCAGGTAAAAATCACTAGGAAGCGGTGAAGTGGATTTTGAAGTACTTGAAGGGCACTGCTGATGTAGGTCTGGTGTATGGTAGAGATCAAGGGAAGCACGTGGATGTTGACGGTTTCCTGGATAACGATTATGCTAAAGTCCCTGACAAGGGTAGGTCGATAACCGGGTACGTGTTTATGGTACATGGCTGTGTTGTGAGTTGGAAAGCAACTCTGCAGCATGTTGTTGCATTGTCTACTACAGAGGTGGATTATATGGCGCTTACTGAAGCTGTTAAGGAAAGCATTTGGCTTAAAGGTCTACTAATCGAGCTGGGAATAAATCTAAGGTCAGTGGTTGTGAATTGTGATAATCAAGGGGCAATTCATCTCTCAAGAAATGCAATGTTTCATGAGAGGACGAAGCATATCAACGTGAGGTATCACTTCATCAGAGAGATCGTAGAATCTAAAGAGATTGAAGTGGCAAAGATAGGCACGAAGGATAATGCAGCTGACGCGTTTACAAAGGTGGTTCTAGGTCCGAAGTTCAAGTATTGCATGAAGATACTTGGTGTCGGGGCTAACTAGTCTTGTCACTAAGTTGGAAATTGTTGAATATAGTTTCCAATACTAGTTAGTATGTCGATTAGGATAAACTTTCTTTAATGTTACTTAACTAAGTATGGTAAGTGTGTCGACTGGGCTTGGCCCGAGTCTGTAACCGACCCCCTCACCCTATAAAAGGATGTGAGGGGGTGATGCACAAAACACATGCATGCTTCTTATTCTTTCTTGTGACCGATCGAGGTTTTGTAGCTAATACAATAGAATCGTTTGGTTACCTTTGGTGTGTCGTCTTTGTGGGTTTCGTTTGTTGCGACTCTGCGATATTCTTTACAACGATATAGGTTTCGCATATCGATCTTCGGGTTGTTGGGTTATCGATTCCAACAATCACCTTATGGTAGCAACAGCGAGCAATAGCAAATTTTACAAAACAAATACCTTGAGTTTTATTTTATTGACATACTTGGCTTTTGAGAATATATTAATTAGTTGCGATATTTTCTATACTACATACTTCTTACGGGTTATAACAAAATATGAGAACGATCCGATTATAAGGTAAGAAGATTGATTGAATGGTAAGAACTAGGAAAAGACTAAAAGCTCTGGCTAACTCCACGCATGCAGCCGTTTTAAAAGGGGTAGTATAGATTCTACAGCAAGTCTGTAAGACTCGAAAAGTAATTAAGAAATTAAAATGGCTGCAATACTATTATACCTTTACATGTTTATATCTCATTTCAATCTAATGCAACAATCAACAAGCCGCCATTGGCATCTATCCGCCCTCAGCAACAAGTCACAAATAATCAACAAGCCCCAGCAGCAATGTATAAAGTCAAGTTAATTTTCTTATTTGATGAATATAAACTTATGTTAGCTTTAAAATGTGAGCGTCATTTATGGAATTACAATAGTTTAATATAGCAGGGACTAGTATCGTCACTTGTTATAAGTGAGATACACCCGAGCTATATATACCCCTACTTTTATGGAGGGGTGAGGATTGTCATTTTCTTAATTGTTCTAATTTCACTCTCAATAAAACACACACTTAATAGTCTCTCTCTTTCTCTTTCTAAAAATGTCTAACCACACTTTTATCCTCTCCGACCTCCGGATCCCCCTCTTTTAGCTTTGAATCTTATATGTTAACAACTTATGATTTTATGATGAGCTATGATTAAATATTAGTGGCTTGATGCATAATTAAGTCGTATAGGTCGTATAAATCGTATAAGTCGAATGAAGTATTTAGAGATATTTTGTTTTCGTAGGTGAACAAAACAAATGAGGAGCATTTCAAGAATTAGCCATTTTCTTTATATCAAACATACTCATCACGTTCATTCTTTCTAGAACTAATAAAAAATTTCGTGCATGTGATATACAACAATTTGTACCTTCTGTCCTAAAACTTGGATACTTATATCATCAGTCTTTTTGGTTGCCATTTATAACACACAAATATGTAATGCCCATACGTTTTTTATACGAACTCACCTACCGGATGCTGACAAAGCCAAAATGGTAGTTCAGGCTTCCGAACTAGCGCTTGGATAACCCATACCGGTGGGTAAACTAATCCAACTTGCACTTGCTTTTTTTCTAGAAAACATACTTCTACGTAACGATTAATCATGAAATTCGGGAAATACATTTCATACGTAACGATATCGTCTTTGTACATGGGTTTTGCATAATAACGGCGCAGACCGTGACGAAATATGAGAGTTATCCCTAGCACTTCTTTTTAGACGATAAAACTTTCGAACTTGTTATAAAAACATACAATATAACTTGACCCATACTATATTTAGATGCAAATTCACAACAAATATGTAATTGAAGATATTTTATTAAAAAGGAAAAGAGAATACTATTATCTATATTAACATTAATTTTATTGCTAAAAAAATAGTCATTGAATATTCGTCGCTGCCTTGGACGGTTACATGCTAATAACTTAGAATAAATTAATGTAACTAATTATATAGTTGGACGGTTACATGCTAATAACTTAGAATAAATTAATGTAACTAATTATATAGTTGAATGCATTAGGTATCCTGCTAAACTTCATTGGGGCGTTGTTGTACTGTCACATACTACAGTAACAAAGTTTGAAAACTTTACAAAACATTTATATGATCCAACTAACTACTAATGAAGTGCTTGACTTTCAGACAATTAACATTTATTTGTCATTCTGTAATCTCTCTATATATAGTATATGTCACCAAATGTATTACACACTCTAAATCTCTGAAGTTATGGCATACTCGGTGATGCATTCAATGGTGTCTAGGTCCGCTAAGCTACCAATCGTATGGTCACGGAACTTGTTGAATTCACATGCTATACCAAGAATTAACACTAATCGGATCACACCTGCGATTGGAACTCTTGAAAGGCGTGGATACTCTGCTAGTCACACCTTTCAGGTCTTTTTAACCATTTTCTTAATTTTTTTCAACTGAACTTTAGTATTGTGATTCAGTAGAATATATAACATGTTCTTTTGGTGGTTGCTATGATGCTTGGATGAGTCACCATGTATTTGACACATTTTTAAAATTTTTGACATGTTAGTAGAAGTTAGTTATAATGCAGAAGCATTAGCAAGCTTGCAATTTTCCTAATTAACTGGAATTTGGTGAATGTCTTTTAGGCGAACGCAATGCATATGGAAGAAGGTGAAAGGCGATTTCCTCCGCAAAACCAAGAGTCGCAACCAGGGAAAGAATACCTCATGAACCCTCGCCCTGTATATGCCACCCCTAATTACAAGTCCTCTGATAAACTTAAGGTACCTTAAAGTAATTAGTTTTTCAAAAAACCGTGTTATTGTCTGTATTTTCTGCACAGCGACCGTTAAAGTTGTTCGAATGACAAGAAAAGAAGGCATTAAAGCTTAACTTGTATGTTTACGGTTGCTGAAGCTGTGAGCGGTAAACAGTCCGGAACTTTTTACTATACGTCACTGTCTAGCATATAGAAACCTAATATGTCAAGTGTATGTGTCTAATATATACGTAATATAAAGGCATCCAAATATATTTTTATTGTCTCAGGGAAAGGTGGTGTTAGTAGCAGGAGGAGATTCAGGTATTGGAAGGTCAGTCTGCTACCACTTTGCTAAGGAAGGTGCAACTATAGCCTTTACCTATGTGAAAGGCGAGGAGGACATAGATGCAAAAGATACATTGGATATCATAAATGAGGCAAAAATGGAAGGCTCTGGCGATCCCGTTGCGATACCTACGGATCTTAGGTATGATATTAACTGTAAGATTGTTGTTGATGAGGTCATCGCTAAATATGGAGGCATTGATGTCCTAGTAAACCTTCCGGCCGTTCAATACTATACGTATTCGTATACGTTAGAAGAAATCACAGAGGAGAGGCTTGAAAAGGTGTTTCGGACCAATATTTATTCATATTTCTTCTTGACAAAGTATGTATTGTTTCTCTGATGCATTCTTTCATTATCTAAAAAGTTGATATATAGTTCTATATGATAGAAAACCTAGATTAATTATGCTCGAAAAACAATGATTGATTCAAAGCCAAATCTTTTACATTGATATTACTATTTTAGAATATGAAATCGGATGGTATGGGTGTTAAAAACGTGGCTCGTTGAACTGTTTAAATAGACATGACACAATTCAAAAGTTTCTTCAAATCTTGTCTGCGTACGTAGGGCGACCGCTTAGATACGAACTGGGAAAAAATGTTTAGATGGGTCGTTGTAACGACTTACTTTTTATACAGGCATGCTTTGACGCACATGAAAGAAGGAAGCAGCATCATAAACACCACATCAGTGTTAGCATACAATCCCTTCCCACCATTTTGGCTTGACTACATTTCAACAAAGGGGGCCATCGTATCCTTCACAAGGGGTCTAGCATTGCATTTGGCCGAAAAGAAGATTCGTGTGAATGGTGTGGCCCCTGGTCCTATATGGACACCGCTGCAAGCTTCAGCACTTAATGACGCTGACATAGCAAGGTTTGGGTCAACGGTTCCCTTAAATCGGTCAGCTGAACCTTACGAGGTTGCTCCATCATACGTGTTCCTTGCATCTGATAACGACTCTTCCTATGTGACTGGCCAAGTTCTCCATCCTAATGGTACTATGCTTATATATAACCACATATTGCCACTCTGCCACTAGCTAATACAACAAATATGACATTTGCATACAAATTTTTATACAAATTTTAGTAAAAATGATTTTTTTTGTCAAACTGGTCACACTTGCTTATAGGTCGGGATAATGGCCGCACGTATAAGCATCTAAGAACTTAATATCTGTCTAAATCTAATAGTTGTGTACATATACTGATATTTCGATCCTTTGATTTGCAGGTGGGACAATGGTGAATGGTTAGTTCATTCAAAATGAAAAATGAAAAAGAGTGAAACATACGTAAAGTTTGTATAATTGAAATAAATTGTGTTGCTATAATAGTGTGATATAAACGTCTTACTCTATATATGAGTACGTTGATTCTCAACTCTCAAGCATGAAGTTCTCGTGAAATTCATGCAACTGTTGTAGTGAACTTCATACAAGTCTTAATTTAGACTTTGGGGTTGAATGTGATACTTGAAATTTGAATGTTGGAAGCGAATAATTCAGCGAGTCACAAAAATATATTTAATTTGTTGTTATCACATATTCACATGCTATAGAAAATCATAACCTACATAGTAACCTACCTAATACAAGCATATTTAGTAGGGAAAAAGTTCTTTGTAGACCAATTATTTATCATAAGTAATTATTTATCATATACCCTCATAAGTAATTCTGGCCTTCCATTTCATCACACATCTAATGGCTCACGTTTTTTCATTCATTTAATTAAAAAAAAGGAACAAGATAAATCATCATGTGTTCATTCATCACACACACACAGACACACACACAACCCACCATTGATCGTCACCAATCACCCACCAACCACCGCCACTAACTACCATTGATTAAAACCACCGCCACCAATCACGATCCACCATCCTCTTTCTCGATCTAACCTAACCCTAATCTTAATTTTACCCCAAATCATACGATTGATGGATTTGAGACGAATATGCGACTAGCAACGGTAAAGTAAGCTTCGATTCATTGTCTATTCTTGTTTTTAAGCTTATTTTTATGCTTATTTTGAAGTTTATTATGGTTAATTAGATTTTATTATGATTTATGTTGTAGAATTATTGTTGGAATCTTATAGTGGAAAAATTGCAGATGTTTGTGTGAATCATATATGATTTTGTATGAATCATATATGATTCTGTTTGAATAACATATGATTATGTTTGAATAACATATGTGTGTGTGAAAATTTAAGAAACATGTGATTTAAATGAAGGATTATGATTTTGTAACATCTTATAGTGATGCTTGATCTAAAACTATCAAGTTCGGAGTTAAACGAGAAAAAATGCATAATTGCTGTTGAAAAACTACAGATGTGTGTATGAATCATATATGATTCTGTATGAATCATATATGATTCTGTATGAATCATATATGATTATGTATGAATTTGATTATGTATGAATCGTATATGATTTTGTATGAATCATATATGATTCCCTTGTAACAAGCACTAACTTTGATTTCATACATAAATGATTTGAGGATAATCTACCTTATTTGATTTAGTAAGGGAGTTTGTGAGATTCATATGTATTATACTAAAATCATACTTGGAAAGAATCAAACATGAAAATATATTCATACAAGAACATGTTTTTTTATAGTTTTTATATCAAGTGTTCACGTGTTCATGTTTTTCTTGCAGTTCTACAAGGAAAAGCAATAAAATGCTTAATGACCCGACGATGTGATTAGGAAAAGCTAAATAGTTCTAGGAAAAGCAATGGAATGGTTAACGACCCAACGGTGTTTTGTATTTGTAGTTTTCTACTTTGGCAAGAACAGTAATTGTTGGAGTGTTTCGGCATGTCCAACACTATAGTATATATTTTTGGCTTGAGTATGTCCATTGCTTGTATTTTTTTTAGAATCATATGATTTTTTAAATAAAGTTTTGTTAAGAATCATTTTTGTTAAAAATCATTTTTGTTAAGAATCATATACATTATTTGCAAATAATGTTTTGTTAAGAATGATATATGAGCCTACAAGAATCATATATGATTCTACCAGAATCATATATGATTCTACCAGAATCATATATGATTCTATATGAGTCGTTTATGATTATACACATCTCAATTATGATTTACTATGAACCATATTTAATACAAATCAATAGTAAGTACATCATATGCGATTCATGGAAAATTTTAAAATACTTAGCATGAATCATATATGATTCGTTCTGAATCATATATGATTCATGCATAATTATACATGATTCTCCAAGATCACAAACTAAAAATGTTGATTCTTAGGATCAGACCTCACAACTTGTATCAAATCGGTTAGAATATCAAACAAAGAATATTCCATTTATAATTGTCGTATTAAGACTCGCATAACACGTTCCCGATAGTACAACCAAAGTATAAAAATATCTAAATCTAAACAAAGTATGATATGAAAAATACAAACCTAAACAAGGTATGATGGTGTTCATGAAGTTTAGTCGCTTGTTAAGTTGCATCAATTCCCGTGGCTTGTTTCTTAATTGCTTGAATATGTTCAATCGAATCTCTCATTTTCCGCAAAGAATGCTCAAGCTCTTGAACCTCGACTTTTCTCCATAATTATTCCATCTCAGAACCCTCTTTTATTTTAAACTCTTTTAATAGAACCTGTTGCACAGTCACTTATTTTGGTTCAAAATCATGTTTTTTACCACATAAAAGAACATAATCATGGATGATTCGTGTTGAATCATATTATGATTCTTTCTAAATCATATATGATTTTAACTGAATCATGAATCATATATGATTTTCACGTTCTTTATAATCAATTAGCAAAAAAACACAATGTTTACCAGAAACTTATATGAATTTCGCTTCTCCATCTGTATCTAGATCGACATCGTTGATTTGAGGCTCAATTATAATTTAATTAGGGTTAATTAACAATGGTTGGTGGCGGGTTGGTAGGGGTTGGTGGCGGGGTGGGTGGTGGTGGTAGTTGGTGACGATGGTGGTTGGTGAAGATGGTGGTTGGTTGGTGGGTTTGGAGAACCCTAATTTAATTAGGGTTAATCAGTGGTTGTTGGTGACGGGTTGGTGACTAGTTGGTGGCGGATTGGTGATGGTGGTTGGTTTGTTAGCGGTGGTGGTTGGTGACGGTGGTGGTTGATGGTGGTTGGTTGGTACGAAGAGAGATTTGAGAGATGTGTGTGTGTTTGTGTTTAGAAAAAAAATAAAGTGTGTGTGAAAAGTGGTGTAAGGTAGGGTGAAATCTGGACCATTTGATGATAATGAGATGAATGAATGAGATTCGTTTATTGGGTCTATGCTAAAACATGAGTCTATAAAGATCTCTACTCTATTTAGTAGTTAGTTACATTGAGCATCTTTCATGAAGTGCCAGAATGACATGTTCGTTGTAAACTAGGGGACGTGGTAGCAAACCCACTCACCGCCACGTCAGCGCCACCTCAGCTTTTTAACAAACTCACTACAACTCACTCAAACTCCCCACAAGAGGTAATGGCACTCACCCTGATAGGTGTGTAAACACCCATCCTTTTACCACTTAATTCGGGCTAAAACGAGACCAAAACACGTATTTAATATCATTTGTTTGGAATTATGCGTGGTTTTTGTGTTTATTGTGTTTTCAGAGCCAACCGGATGAATATTGAAGAAAACATGGGATTGCACGGGTTTTACTGAAGAAAAAGACTCAAGATAAAGTCTATTGTCCAAGAGATGCAAAAGATTTGAAGTCACTGGGCCTATTCGAAGATTTATCGAAGAAAAGGACCAAGGATGGAAGATTTACATAAGTCGAAGAAACTCAAGTCTATTAAACGAAGAAATTAAAAGACGAGTTGAATTTAATCGACAACGAATCCCGAATCAGAATCGAAAACGGAAACTTTTCTGAAAAGACGAAAAGACAAGAAGAACGGGAGAAAGCTCACTCACCAACCAAAGGACAAGACTATAAATAGCCTTCCCCTCACACATTTTAGACTAGCTTTTCATTTTTTTCTTTTTCCCCACTCTTTCTTCTTCCTGGTTCGTAGCTTCACCTTCACCACTAGGGTGATTGGTGATTTTCATCTTTAGTTCTTTAATCTTGTAATTTTAATCTTTGTTTCATCTTGTCAAAACATCAATCATTCAATACTAAGTTCTTGTTTAATCTTTCATTTCACCTTGTTCATCATCTTTACCTTCAAGCTTTTAAGTTTTTATTTTCTTGATTTGATCTTCAAAAGTTGTTTGGATTTGTGTTTTTATTAGTGGGATTCGTTGCTTATAGTGTCTAAATGATTTGTGTTTAATTTGGTAAATCCTTTTTAAGTATTTGGTTTGATTTTGATTAAAGTTTGTGTTCCGTGTTCTTCGTTATTCTGCTACTGTATCTGGTTCCCAGAACTTCCGAATCAACAAAAAGTTCCGAACCAACCCTTCATTCGGAAAGTTCCGAATCAAGCATTAAGTTCCGAGTCATTGACTTCCGAGCCAGTAAGTTCCGGATCAACAAAAAGTTCCGAACCAACCCTTCATTCGGAAAGTTCCGAGTCAAGCATAAGTTCCGGATCAAGCCACTTCCGAATCAACAACCTTCATTCGGAAGGTTCCGAATCAGCCAGAAAGTTCCGGATAAGTTCCGGATGAGAAAGTTCCGGATGAATGAATAGTCACTTTCGAATCAGTAAGTTCCGCATGAGTAAGTTCCGAATCAAGGTTTAAAAGTTCCGAATCAAGTTTTCCCTTTAGATTAATGTTTGTCTACTTTACTGTTTCTTTATGTTTGTTTGCTTAAATTGCAATTTTAATTTTTAATCTTGATTTTTATCTTAGTTTAATACAAGTCTTTGTTAATCATAGTTAAAGTAATTGTTTTTGATTTAAATTTTCATTTCCACTTCTTATTAGACTAGAAAACCAAACCCCATTATTTAGTAACCGAGAACAATCATTCCACTTAAGACCTAGATCAATTCGAGAGGATATCGAGAGAAAATTGAACCCATAGCAAAACTCTAATATCAAATGGCGCCGCTGCCGGCTCTTCTCGTTAAGATCAAAAGTTTTTTGTGAGAACTTGGATTTTGGGATCCGTTCCCCGTGAACGTTACTTTTTCAAGAAAATTTTCAAAAACAACTAAAGAATATTTAATTTTCAAAAATCCTAAAAATTAAAAAACAATAAAAACCAAAAATATTTTTGCTTTGTTTTTCTTTGTTCGTTCTTTTGCAGGTGTATGCGCACTCGATCCACGTCTTATCAAGAGCCCGAGCATCTCGATAACTTAGACATGGCTGGTGTACAAAACAACAATAACATACCACCTCCGAACAACAATAATAACAACAACAACCCGCCTTTCAACAACATGAATAATAACAACAACAATGAGCACCTTCCGGATAATCGCCCAATGATTGAATTGCTGCAAGCTCATGTCGATGGCAATACGGATCCAATTGTTATACCACCAATTGCCGCCAACAACTTCGAGCTAAAGTCAGGCTTTATCCAGATGGTCTCAGCTCAACCGTTCTTGGGACGAACCATTGATGATCCACACGACCACATCAAGAGATTTCTACAACTCACTAACACGGTCAAGTTCAATGGAGTTCCACAAGAAGTGATAAGGTTACAACTTTTTCCCTTTTCTTTAGAGGGACAAGCCCGGCATTGGCTTGCTAAGGAACCGCCACAGAGTATTCTCTCGTGGACGGATTTGGAAACAAAGTTTATCAACTACTTTTTTCCACCCTCTCGTACTACCGCTTTGCGGAATGAGATTATAAACTTTGAACAAAAGTACGATGAGTCATTCAGTGAATCTTGGGATCGCTTTAAAGATCTTTTAAGAAAATGCCCACAACATGGTTTTACCAAAGTACATCAAATCAATACTTTTTACAATGGTTTAAGCATGAGTGACCAAGATTCACTGAATAGTGCCTCGGGGGGTAATTTATTGGCTAAGACTTCCAATGCTGCTTGGGACATCATTGAGAACAAGTCTCGTGTGCAAACCAAGAGCGTTAGGACCAATGTTGCTAGTGCTAGCACTAATGACAGCGACAAGCGACTTGACAAAATCACCACGCTTCTTGAATCGCTTGTCACCCACATCGTCAGCAACAACAACAGCAACAACGCCAAAAATGCACAAGTGAACGCTGTCAGCCAACCTTGTGAGATATGCGGTGGTCCCCACTCTTACACAACTTGTACCGCCACCCAAGATTACCCTGCTGAGAATGTGAATGCGGCATATGGCACCTACCAACAACCTGCTTATCAAGCTAGACCTCAAGGTGACCGTAATTTGCTTAGCTATCGATCAAACAACTATCTTTCACCACCTGGTTTCCCTCCTACCAACCCAAACCAACAACAAAACCTTAACCGCTCTCCTCAACAACAACAACAACCTCGACAACCATACATCCCACCTCACAAGCAACAACAACCACCTCAACGTAACAATCAAGTATACCAACAACCTGCTTACCAACCACCTGCATACAATGCTCCTCCCAACCAACCCACCGCCCTTCACCAAGAAGTGGAAACTTATATGAGGACTAACGATGCGATTGTGGGAAATCTTCAGAGAGAGGTGCTCAACTTGAAGGCAGACTTGGTCAAGCAAGGAAACGATTTGAGAGCTGATATGAGAAATACGTTGGATACCCAAACAAATGACCTGAGGAACATGATGGCTAGTTTCTTCCAAGGTAATCAACCCTCTTCTTCGGGTACTCTTCCGAGTAACACCGTTGCGAACCCAAGAGGGGAGATGAAAGCAATCACCACTCGAAGTGGTAAAGGTACCAAGGAACCCGAGCTTCCTATACCTCCACCGGTGGTTGTGACTAAGGAGAATGAGTCGCCTGCTCCTATTCCTCCTCCTTCTCCTTCCCCAATTTCTCCACCTCTTCTTTCTACCCCTCCTCCACCCGTGCTTGTGAATGATCCTATTCCCTTAAAGCCTTCCTCTTCTTCCAATATACCTTATCCTTCAAGGTTGAGGAAAGAGAAGCAAAAGAGCAAGGATGATATTCAAGTTTCGAACTTCCTAAAAATGTTCAAGAAACTGAATTTCAATATCTCCTTCGCTGAGGCTCTCGCTCACATGCCCAAGTATGCGAAAATGTTTAAAGATCTTCTGAGCAACAAGGAAAAGCTCCTCGATCTCGCCAACACCCAACTTAATGAGAACTGCTCTGCAGTGCTCTTAAGGAAATTGCCAATCAAGCTTGGTGATCCGGGTCGTTTTCTTATCCCTTGCAATTTCCCGGGAGTAGAGAATTGCATGGCCCTAGCCGATCTAGGTGCCAGTATTAATCTCATGCCTCTAAGTGTTTGGAAGCAATTATCTCTCCCAGAGCTAGTCCCCACCAAAATGACTTTGGAATTAGCTAACCGTATGGTTGCCTATCCAGTGGGGATAGCCGAAGACGTCATTATAGGAGTCGACAAATTCACCTTCCCTGCCGATTTTGTTGTCGTCGACTACGAGATGGACCCCCGTGTGCCACTCATTGTTGGTCGTCCATTCTTGAGGACCGGTCGCACTCTCATTGATGTTGAAGCCGGTGAGCTTATCATGAGAGTGGGTGACGATAAAGTAGTCTTCAACATGGGAAAGTTATCTAAACAGCCTTCTTCTTACGAGAATGTTAATTGTATTGACGTTCTTGATGAGGCTTGTGAAGAACACTTCAAGGATGCTTGTAAAAACATTCCTACCTCTCTTCCCAATGTTGAGACCGTTTCCTCTATCGACTCATCACTATCTCTATTTGGAGAAAGTGATTTCCTTTGGAAAGATTTGGAAGCCACCTTGGAAGATGTGAAGCAAGACAATGACGATTCTACTGCCACTTGGGATGAAGACCTCAGTTTCATTGCAAACCTCCTCAAAGAAGACAATCCTTCTCCTCCATCTCCCACTATCATTGCTATCGATACTCCGACTTCGAATACGCCTCCCGTCGAAAATCCTCCGGATTTAGAACTTAAGGAGTTGCCGCCCCATCTTGAGTATGTATTCCTCGAAGAAGAGAAGAAGTCGCCAGTCATCATTGCTAAGGATTTGAAGGATGAAGAGAAAGCCCGACTTGTCGCTGTATTGAAAGATCATAAGAAGGCTATCACTTGGAAGATTTCGGATATTCGTGGAATTGATCCTCACTTCTGCACACACAAAATTCTCATGGAGGACGACTTCAAGCCCACTATTCAAAGCCAACGAAGGGTGAATCCAAAAATACATGAAGTCATCAAAACAGAGGTTATCAAACTTCTTGATGCGGGTATGATTTACCCTATTTCGGATTCACCGTGGGTTAGTCCAATCCATTGTGTGCCCAAGAAGGGCGGAATAACTGTTGTTCCCAATGAACACAACGAGTTGATTCCCACTCGTCTCGTTACTGGGTGGAGAGTTTGTATAGACTACCGCAAACTCAATGATGCCACGAGAAAGGATCATTTCCCTCTACCTTTCATGGACCAAATGCTTGAACGATTAGCCGGTAATGAATATTACTGCTTTCTCGATGGTTTCTCGGGTTATTTTCAAATACCCATCGATCCCCAAGATCAAGAGAAGACTACATTCACTTGTCCCTATGGCACTTTCGCTTACAAAAGAATGCCTTTTGGCTTATGTAATGCGCCCGGGACTTTCCAAAGGTGCATGTTAGCTATCTTCCATGACATGGTTGAACAAACCATGGAAGTCTTCATGGATGATTTCTCGGTCTTCGGGGATTCCTTCTCTGCTTGCCTTGCCAATTTAGAACGTATGCTAAAGCGGTGCGAAGACACTCGCCTTGTTCTAAATTGGGAAAAATGCCATTTTATGGTAAAAGAAGGCGTCGTGCTTGGACATAAGATCTCGAAAGCCGGTCTTGAAGTTGACCGTGCTAAAGTCGATGTTATCGCAAAGTTGCCTCCACCTTCAACCGTGAAGGGTGTGAGAAGTTTCTTGGGTCATGCGGGCTTCTACCGTCGATTTATCAGAGATTTTTCTTAAATCGCTCGCCCGATGACCCACCTCTTAGAAAAAGATACTCCTTTTATCTTTTCCAAAGAGTGCCTTGAAGCCTTCAACTCGCTTAAGGATAAGCTAACTAAGGCACCCGTCTTGGTTACCCCTAATTGGGAGCTGCCCTTTGAGTTGATGTGCGATGCTAGCGATTTTGCTATTGGAGCGGTTCTTGGACAAAGAGTGAACAAACACTTCCAACCGATCCATTACGCTAGCAAGACAATGACTGGGGCACAATTGCATTATACGACAACCGAAAAAGAGCTTTTAGCTGTTGTCTATGCTTTTGAAAAATTCCGCCCCTATCTTGTCCTTTCCACCACCATTGTGTACACCGATCATTCCGCGTTGAAGTACTTGTTGACAAAGCAAGATTCCAAACCAAGACTTCTTCGCTGGGTTTTGCTGCTCCAGGAATTTAAAATCGACATCCGCGATAAAAAAGGAGCAGAAAACCTAGCCGCGGACCATCTTAGTAGACTTGAGGATCCTTACCAAGGGGATCATCCGACCAAAGAAATCAATGATTCTTTTCCCTTGGAGACCTTAATGTCTATAAACTCGAAGCCGAATGAAACCCCGTGGTTTGCGGACTTTGCAAACTACTTGGCGGGTGGAATTCTCAAGGAAGGGTTGACGTCCCAGCAAAAGAAGAAGTTCTTTACCGACATCAAGACTTACTTTTGGGACGACCCTTACCTATTCAAACAATGTGCTGATCTGATAATTCGCCGATGTGTTGATGGACCGGCAGCGTCGGACATCCTTGATGCTTGCCACAAAGGACCCACCGGTGGTCACTTTGGTCCCAACTACACCGCTAAAAAAGTGTTTGATTCGGGATTTTATTGGCCCTCCATATACCGTGACGCTCACGATATGGTCAAACGATGTGATGTTTGCCAAAAGCAAGGCAAAATCACACATAAAGACGAGATGCCTCAGAATTTTATTCAAGAGTGTGAAATTTTTGATGTTTGGGGTATCGACTTTATGGGGCCATTCCCTTCGTCTAAAGGAAACAAATACATCCTTGTAGCCGTTGACTACGTTTCAAAGTGGGTTGAAGCCAAAGCTTTGCCTACTAATGACGCAAGGGTGGTTTGTAACTTTTTGAAAGCTCTTTTCGCTAGATTCGGTGTGCCTCGCGCCATTATTAGTGATCGTGGGACTCATTTCTGCAATGACCAATTTGCTCGAGTCATGGCTAAGTACGGTGTAAACCATCGTCTTTCCACAGCCTACCACCCACAAACTAATGGCCAGGCTGAAATATCCAACCGAGGGCTGAAGCGAATTCTTGAAAGGACTGTGGGAGAGCATCGTGCCGCATGGGCCGATAAACTTGATGATGCTTTGTGGGCTTTCCGTACTGCTTACAAGACCCCAATCGGCTGTACGCCTTATCGTCTTGTGTACGGGAAAGCGTGCCACCTCCCCATTGAGTTGGAGCACAAGGCTTATTGGGCCTTGAAGTGGGCTAATTTTGATATAAATAAAGCCGGTGACCTACGCAAGATCCAACTCAATGAGCTCAATGAACTTCGGAATGAGGCTTATGAAAATTCTTTGATCTATAAGGAAAGAACTAAGCTCATTCACGACTCCAAGATCAAAAACCGAGAGTTCCATGTTGGAGACAAAGTCTTACTTTTTAACTCTCGGTTGAAAATCTTTTCGGGCAAGCTCAAATCTCGTTGGTCCGGCCCATTCACCATTGCCCAAATTTTTCCATATGGTACTCTCGAGCTCGCTCAACCCGATGGACCTAATTTTAAGGTGAATGGCCAACGAGTGAAGTTGTACTTTGGTGAGGACACCTCTAAGGAGGTGATTCCATCCCTCACCACGTTCCCCATAAACTAATTTTGGGTCGAGTCAGGCTCGTGACTCGGTTATCAAAAACAAGCGCTCCTCGGAAGGCAGCCCGAGTATCTATCCTTTTATATTTTAATCCCCTAAGTGTAGGGGGACTTGTATATGTGTTTGTCTTTGAATGGTGTGATTACAGGGATAAAGTGCACTCTTGGAATCTTTGAAGAACCATGCTCCCGTGTTTATCCGAAATCTGGTTCTATCTCTCAACTATCGTGATTCAATTTTCTTCATACTCACATTTGAAATTGATCACTTTAGTCGTCTCTTCCTTAACTTGAGTTAACCAACGTGCACAATGTCATAAGTGTAGGGGAACCTTTTCCCACATACTTAAACATTGAGGACAATGTTTATCTTAAGTGTAGGGGGGACTTCTATCGAAGTTTTAAGTGGACTTTTCCATGAAAATGCCTTCAATTAACCGGAAAATCCTATTTTTCAACAATTTTCAATTTTTTTTATTAACTTTGGCCATTTAGTTGTAATTCTTAAACTTTTATCGTTGCTTTCATATGTATATATCCCGCAATAAAGTCAAAAATATTAATAAAGTGGTGTAGCTAGTTTAGAAGTCTTTGACATATTAGGCCCGTTGCGTTTATTTTGACTCAACCCGAATAGACTTATCCAAGTTTATTCTAGCTAGTATCCTTAACCATGTAGACCTTAATTGGTTTATTAGGCTAAGTATCCACGAGTCTCATTACTTGAGATTTTAAATTGTGGAGGACGAGAAATGATAGAGTCAATTATAAGTCGGTATTCTTACGCAAGCTCACTTGGTGTAATTATTTGCCTATTCTCCCATCACTTGCTAATAATTTATCTGCAATAAGTAAGGTCGTACAATTTGAAAAGTTACTTAGCTTCTAGCCCAAGATCGTTTAAAAGTTGCTTGGTAATGATAAGAGTTCATAGCCAAGGCATAACTTATGAAGCGGGGCGCGAAGATTGGCGAGTCCGAAAAGGCCCTAACAAGGCATGAGGATTCGATTTTATTGCTGAAGATCCAAAGTGATGTGAAAAGCATTATTCCTAAAGTCAATATGAAGGATCAAGACTCACGACGAAAAGCAATCAACTCCCATAAAGATCATGGAGAAGTCTATCCGAAAAGACCCTAACAAGGTATGAGGATAAATAGATCCAAGTCCGAAAAGGAGGCGGATCGTTGTATCTCAAAATCCCAATTAGAGATTGAAGAAATAATCATGAAGTCGTGGTCAACAAAGTTGGAGTACCCCTCAAAAGTCTCCAAGTGAAGAAACTCTATTATGATGAGAAGACCATTATCTCAAGAACGTCTCTCGAAGATATGAAGTATGAAGTACATGCCAAATATCGGCCCGAGAAAGGTCTCAAATCGTGAACCAAGTTATGCCAAGATATGAACTTTTTGATATCCCGAGAAGCAGTTTTAAGAGATTTTGTCCTTTAGCTAACTATTGATCAAATCGTCCTACTTTGCTTTCAGCCCTAATAAACTATCGAAATAAGTCCAAAAATGCATCTTCATGATCATTCTAAGACAAAAATAAAATATAAGAGATACACCTAGGAATAAGGGAGTTTAAGCATTTAATTAAGCCATGTGTGTAAGTGTTTGAATTGCTAACTTATAATAACAATGATCTCGTTTTTAAGCTTAGTTTGGGGAACGTGAAACTTGAGGGTGATAAATCTTCGCAGCACCAAAGCCCTAATGTAAGTCATCGATTTCTTTGCAAGTTATTTCCATGTAGCTATTTTCAAGTGAAAATGGTTTTCTATCCCTTTGTTATCTTTGAAGTTTTATTTCTTTAATTTTTGTTTAGTAGAATTTTAAATAAGGCCAAGGTTGATTAATTATGAGAAAAGTGTAAGCTTGCTTTATCACTAAGCATTGCATGAGGGCATGGCAATGGTTAAGTGTAGGGGATTTGATAGGTGTGTAAACACCCATCCTTTTACCACTTAATTCGGGCTAAAACGAGACCGAAACACGTATTTAATATCATTTGTTTGGAATTATGCGTGGTTTTTGTGTTTATTGTGTTTTCAGAGCCAACCGGATGAATATTGAAGAAAACATGGGATTGCACGGGTTTTACTGAAGAAAAAGACTCAAGATAAAGTCTATTGTCCAAGAGATGCAAAAGATTTGAAGTCACTGGGCCTATTCGAAGATTTATCGAAGAAAAGGACCAAGGATGGAAGATTTACATAAGTCGAAGAAACTCAAGTCTATTAAACGAAGAAATTAAAAGACGAGTTGAATTTAATCGACAACGAATCCCGAATCAGAATCGAAAACGGAAACTTTTCTGAAAAGACGAAAAGACAAGAAGAACGGGAGAAAGCCCACTCACCAACCAAAGGACAAGACTATAAATAGCCTTCCCCTCACACATTTTAGACTAGCTTTTCATTTTTTTCTTTTTCCCCACTCTTTCTTCTTCCTGGTTCGTAGCTTCACCTTCACCACTAGGGTGATTGGTGATTTTCATCTTTAGTTCTTTAATCTTGTAATTTTAATCTTTGTTTCATCTTGTCAAAACATCAATCATTCAATACTAAGTTCTTGTTTAATCTTTCATTTCACTTTGTTCATCATCTTTACCTTCAAGCTTTTAAGTTTTTATTTTCTTGATTTGATCTTCAAAAGTTGTTTGGATTTGTGTTTTTATTAGTGGGATTCGTTGCTTATAGTGTCTAAATGATTTGTGTTTAATTTGGTAAATCCTTTTTAAGTATTTGGTTTGATTTTGATTAAAGTTTGTGTTCCGTGTTCTTCGTTATTCTGCTACTGTATCTGGTTCCCAGAACTTCCGAATCAACAAAAAGTTCCGAACCAACCCTTCATTCGGAAAGTTCCGAATCAAGCATTAAGTTCCGAGTCATTGACTTCCGAGCCAGTAAGTTCCGGATCAACAAAAAGTTCCGAACCAACCCTTCATTCGGAAAGTTCCGAGTCAAGCATAAGTTCCGGATCAAGCCACTTCCGAATCAACAACCTTCATTCGGAAGGTTCCGAATCAGCCAGAAAGTTCCGGATAAGTTCCGGATGAGAAAGTTCCGGATGAATGAATAGTCACTTTCGAATCAGTAAGTTCCGCATGAGTAAGTTCCGAATCAAGGTTTAAAAGTTCCGAATCAAGTTTTCCCTTTAGATTAATGTTTGTCTACTTTACTGTTTCTTTATGTTTGTTTGCTTAAATTGCAATTTTAATTTTTAATCTTGATTTTTATCTTAGTTTAATACAAGTCTTTGTTAATCATAGTTAAAGTAATTGTCTTTGATTTAAATTTTCATTTCCACTTCTTATTAGACTAGAAAACCAAACCCCATTATTTAGTAACCGAGAACAATCATTCTACTTAAGACCTAGATCAATTCGAGAGGATATCGAGAGAAAATTGAACCCATAGCAAAACTCTAATATCACACCCAAACTCACTACAACTCACTACAAATCACTCCCACTTTTTTATTAAATATTTTTTATTCATACAGTAAAAACCTTTATTCATACATTTTATTCAAACACGATACACGCGGGTAAATGAAAACGATATACGGTTAAATAAAAACATTACAAGGATATTAAAAACAACACATGGATAAATAAAAATGATACACGGGTAATTTAAGAAGGAAAAAACCGCGGATAACTTTTCAAAACCTCCCAACAATGAAGATAATTAAACCGGCACATAGTATCGGCTTCAAAGTTACGAAAGACGTTATTCATTACATCCTCGTCAGTTGCTCCATTTACCCGTGTACGATTTGCGTTGCGGTAAAAAGCATCAAACCTACAAACGGTAATCCTTATGGTCTTCCATTTTCCATGTATACTAGAGTACGTTCGTTTCCTTAGATCATCTAAACGGCCCTCCATGATTTGCAAAATCTCAGCCCAAAAACCACAACCACCTATATCGTTACCTGGCACTTGGCTTTCAACAACCAAGCCCAAGCGCGACACAACGCTATTTCTTCCTCGGGTGTCCATATTAGAGGCGCCATTAACAAGATGGTGTTTTTGTGTGTGAGGAGGAAGAAGATGATGTTTTTGTGTATGAGGAGGAAGAAGATGTGTGTATGAAATGAGAAGTAATAATGGTATTTTATAGGAAGTAATTGGAATAAAATTTAAATACAAATAAAGTAAAATGGAGAATATTTAAAAGTTAGATAAAAGGAATAAAAGTTAAATAAAAACTTAAATTCGTTAAATAAAAAATTAAATTCGTAAATAAAAACGTAAACGTAAAAAAGTTTTATTCGAAAATTAAAACATTTATTGCATACTTAAAACATGAAAATACTGGAATTCGAATACAATAGGAAAGGAAATACACTACTAGACAGATAAAATAAAAATACACAATCCGATTAGTCAGTTCTCGGATCCGAATCCAAAAACTGACCAGGTAACTCCCAATGCATTGTTTCTTCTTCATCTTCTTTGGCCATAATTTGGGCCTCCAGCTCCCTTCGTTCCCTTTCTTCTTCTTCCATTAATACTTTATGATCATGGTATAGTTGAAACACCTCATTATCAGTAAGTAAGCCATCTGAGTCGTTTGGAATTAGAAAGAGTAGATCGGGAGAATCATTCTGGAGTCGGTGTTACTGTGACGAAGAACCGATATGAGTTGTTTGAGTTCGGGATGAAGAACCGATATGAGTTTGGGATGAAGAACCCAAGATATTCAGCCGTTCAGTACTTTTATTAATTCGAGCCTCCAATTTTGCCGATTTTCTAAACAAAGATCCGAAGATGTTGAAATCGGTATAAGATTGAATACTAAGACACGTGTCGATTAAATGAAGCTTCTTTAGGGAAAGATCACGACATTTCTCACATGTTATGCGCAGTTTCGTATTCTTTGTACGCAACATTGAAATCATCAACTAACTTCGTAGCTCATCGTAACGACGTTGGTGTTAAATTATTTGTTTCTGAATCATAGCCTTAATCTCGTCATCGTTGTGTGGGAAAGAGCATGCCATTTTTTATTTCTGAAAGTGTGTGAAAATACATAAAGTTGTGTGTGAAAATACTAAACCTGGGTAGTGGTTTATATAAATAAATTTGGGTAATTTTTTTATTTCACTCATAAAACGGTCAAAAAAAGGTGGGTCCCACTGAAAATAAACTCACGCTGGGTGAGTGTGGCATGGTTTTTTTGTTCCTAACAACTAACTCGCGTGCGACTTTGGGGGTGGGAATGCCACCCGCGCGCGGGTTTGGAGCACTCGCGAGTGGCTTGCATGCCAATCCCTTCAGCCTTAGAAAACAAAAAAAATTACACTAGATGTTTCCACTACAAAAAAAATCATTTAACTACACTCTTTTCTATGCATTTTTAAATAGTTCTAAAAATATTTTAAATTTATTGACACATATAAATGTGTAGAAAAAATAAGATCATAAATAAGTGTGAACAAATTTTAAAAATTCACACTTAAATTTGTTAAAAATTAAAAACCACACTCTTTATTTCGAAAAAATTTCTAACTTCTTTTATACTTTTAAATGTGGACACTATTATATTACACAATAATCCTCCACACTTATTTTTATGAGAAGTGTGAAGAATTATAATGTAATAAAATGAGATCCACACTTGAAAGTGTGGAAAAGTTAGATATCTTTTCACATTAGTAATTGTGAAATTTTATTTGCAACAAATTTAAATGTGAGTTTTTAGAATTTATTCACACTTATCTATATAACTATTTTTAACACATTTATATATGTTAATAAACTTAAAATATTTCCACACTATTCAACAGTGTATTTAAGAGACATGTAGATTTTTTGTAACGTATCTGATACGTTACAAAAAATTGCATCGTCCTTTCATTCCCGATGAATAATCTCACGACCATATTTGAAAAAAAAAGGTTACATTTTTAAAATTCTTCGAAGGTTTATTTTTAAGTTTAGTTTACATTAATTTCCAATCATCACCCACCACAGCCATCCACGAATGCCGACGCCAACACCACCGCGGCTATGAGCACCATCCCACCGTCACTTCTTCGTATTATTTCACCACCCCCATCCACCAATGCCACTCACCACTAATGCTGCAACTTTGAGAGCCAACAAGCAAACTGAGTCAAAAGCAGAAGCAAATGATCTTCCTCCACTTTGGTTAACCAGGGTTTTGCAGTTGCTGTTTAGCATTGATTGAGTTTTTAATTATTAGGTCGTTAAAAAACAGTGGTATTTTTTACAATATTTTTCTACATTACAAATAAATGTATAAAATATTTTGAATGTATTAACACGTATAAACGTGTAAAAGAATTATGACATAAATTAATGTAAACAAATTTTAAAAACCACACTTATATGTGTTGCAAATAAAAGTTCACACTTTCTTAGTGTGAAAAATTTATAACTATCTCACGTTTTTAAGCGTAGCTCTATTTTTTACTCTCATATTTCTCACACTTCTCATTTTGACAAGTGTGAGAAATATGGGTGTAACAAAATATGGGTTCACTTTTGAAAGTGAGTAAAAGTTATGAAATATTTAACACTAAAAGTGTGAATTTTTATTTGCAACATATATATATATATATATATATATATATATATATATATATATATATATATATATATATATATATATATATATATATATATATATATATATATATATATATATATATATATATATATATATATATATATATATATATATATATATATATATATACTAGAATGGTACCCGCGCAATGCGGCCGCGAATACCTAATAACGAATTTTGAGACTAACAAATATTAATCTCTTACTCATTGTAAAGTTATAAAAATCGAATTAAAAAACCCACTAAAATTAAAAAAGAATAAAAATTAATAAAAATATATCAAAATGGATATCGAATTAAAAAGCACAAAATTTTAAAAAATATAGTGAAATTAGATTATAAAAATAATAAATAAATAAAAAGATTTTTCAATTTAAAAGAAAAAATGTTATCTTAAAAGGGTGTTACAAAATTTTGTTACAAAAGATTGTTTGAAAAAGGTTATAGTATATAATGTTGATGAAAATATCAACAACTTGCTTTATTTAGTAGGGTAAAAAGTCTGAATTTTCAGCCTTCCTATTTAAGAAAGGTCCCAAATGCTTTATAAAGTAATATATATATATATATATATATATAGTGTAAGGTTATTTTCAGAACCAAATAAATGTACAGAACTGCGAGAACCACTATTTTACGTTTTATAATACATATTGTACAACATATTAATGCAGAATGGCATTGTTGTAAATAAATGTAATTTAATTTAAATAAAAAACTTAAATAAAGGGTAAAATGGGAATTTAATCCTTCCATAAAAATAGATCTCTGTTCCTCCTCCTCAAAAAAACCGCACACCTCTTTCTCCTGATCTAAACCTAATTCCAAAAAACTGTCCACATTCGTACCAAACTGTCACCACCATGATTAGATTTTTTTGCTAGTGTATTTGTGCGCATGTCAATGTTCGACTAAAAGAATGACAAATATTGATTGTTATGTAGGTACGTATTAAGTTTGATTGTAAGATAATACCCCGTACTTTAGATTTTTGCATCTTTTTCTTATCATGGGTTTTAATTAATTGTAATAAAATGGAAATTTTAAAGTAAAAAATCACGAACAAGCCAAACGATTTTGAGTTATAAGTATATTAATTTTTATTCGCAAGAGTATTGCAATATCTAGTCTTATATGGTTACATTCAAATCCATATTTTGTTCTACTAAAATTAATCTATTTGTTAATATCTTTGATGGGATTTAGAATGTAAACTTTTTTAATCAGGTTTCTCATGTACATGTGCATCACTAAGATCTTGGTTATTTGTTTATGAGCATTATTTAATTTCAATCCAATATTAACGTCGCAACCTAATTTGCGTTTAACACAATACTTCATTTTTGCTTCTTTTATTTTTCTTTTGGATACCAAACTTTGACCAGATTAGTATGTAGGTACAGTTCTTGATGTCAAAAGGGCATGTTATGTTGTTGGTTTTTTGTCATAAAAACATGTTGTATGATTCTTTCTTTTGATGTAAAAATATGTTCTTTGGCTGCTGTTTTTTACCGTCAAACCGAGCTATTTTGTTGGTATTTTACACTATCTTATATAAAAGCTATACCAAAAGGAGTGTCATATTAAAAATGTTTTTTAATATAGAATAACAATGACGAAGTACAACAAAATATATGTACAAGTCTAAAGAACTCTAATATTTGTAAATGCTAAGTTTTTTTTGGCAAATACATGTGCACAGCCCAAAACACTTGTCGAATGATATAAGTTTGTTAAAGTTTTGATTTAAAGGTGGGTTTTAATAATATCTTTTTATTACAATTGGTGGATCTTTACGTTTTTTTAGTAATGCGTATTATGTTTTGTACGTCATTCGCTTATGGCGACTACTAGTCAGAAACCTGGTTTTAGATATTTTAACTTATTATCCTACATACGGAAAATACATGTGCACGTAATTTGATACTTATATTTATTCTTTATTAAAATTCTTCTATCATAAAGATACATTATTATATAAAAAATGCTAATTTCTCCTATATAATCTTTCTACAAATCCTCCTTCACACAAGTTTTTAACATGTGGTTGAACTAACGGTTTAGATCTAGAGATATAATGAGTAGAAAAAATATATATTTTATAATTGTGTGTATGAGAATATGTATGATGATTTTTTAGGAGGATTTAGCAATGCTCTACTATATATTGTTTCGATGTAGATATTGAATTTAGATAGGATTAACAAAATATTTTTTTTTCTTTTATCTGAACCAAGTTTATGGATGTTGTTGATTACATGTAGCTCGCGAAGAAGACGAGGGAAATCCATGTGTTATCCATATGCCATCTATTTTATGCCAAGTACAAAAATGCACATGTATTTTACGTTAATTAGAAATAGTGCACGTGTATTTCAATGAATTATCTTATAAATGAAGTTATATTGTGTAAATATTTCACATGTTTTTTTTTTCAGTTTTAGAATGTCAGGGACTTAGGGTATATAAATAGTGGTTCAAATATGTACAAACGAGATAGACAATATTTAATAGAGTAACAAATACGTAGTATTATTTTGTATCCTAAAATTGACGAGCTAAAAAAACAAATATATGAAAATAATTTTAGCCACGTAAATTAAAAAATTGCGTCAAACTCATTTCCTATATTTGTGGATCTGAGATATTGGGTTAAAAATGAATTTCTAATTTTTGTAAAAGTGTTTTACCAAAGTGCCCTTTTGATTTAAAAATAAATGTTTTAAAAAGGAATAAAATGATTGGTTATTATTGGTTCTCGCAGTTCTGTACATTTTTTTGGTTCTGAAAATAACCTCACCCTATATATATATATATATATATATATATATATATATATATATATATATATATATATATATATATATATATATATATATATATATATATATATATATATATATATATATATATATATATATATATATATATATATATATATATATATATATATATATATATATATATATATATATATATATATATATAGAGTGGAGTTATTATAAAACAAATCCTATAATAAAATAAATGAGGTGAATTCTCAGCCCTTAGATCAAAATCACTAAATGAGATAAAAAAAATGGTGTCTTTTTGTAAACTCTCAAACTTTAGGGGCAATTCTCGAAAATAATAAAATTTAAAACGTCCCAAATAGCCCGATAAAAAAACACACACGTACGTACTAAAAAACGATCAAATCCACCAAATCCACCAAATCAAAACTACTGAATCCTCTCGAATCCACCAAATCCACCAAATCCACCAAATCAAAACTACCGAATCCTCTCGAATCAAACAAATTAAACATCGCATCCTACTGGTAAACTTTTTTTTTTAATTTTTTGATTAATTTTTGAATGATTTGTGTTAGAATGTGTTAAAAATGCACTATAATGCTCTAGAATGCTATAGGATATCAAACATATATAAGGTTTTATGCAACTGTGTGTTTATGATTGATGTATAAAATGTGTTTGATATAATGTCTCAATGAGAATTATAAAGTTCTCTTTGATGTAGAAGTGATTTGGTAAAATTATAACTGTGATGGAGTAGGATTAACACTATGATTGAGTAGAATTAATATTATGATGGAGTAAAACTAATACTATGCATGTGATTTGGTAAAATTTTAATAATAATAAGCAAATTTTATTCTACTGCATTACAGTTAAATTTTAATGCACTGTAATGCAGTAGGTCACTTGCATTGTTCTTTCTACTACATTACTGTTTAATTTTAATGCACTGTAATATATTACAATACTTGCATTTTTATTTCTACTACATTACAATTTAATTTTAATGCATTAGTGTTTTATAACATTAGTGTTTTACAACAGTACCGTATATTCTACAACATTACCGTATATTCTACAACATTACCGTATATTCTACAACAGTAGTGTTTTACAACAGTTATGTTTTATTGCATTACTGTATATTCTACAACATTAGTGTTTTATTGCATTATTTTATTACATTACCGTATATTCTACAACATTAGTGTATATCATACTGCATTATGCTTAAAAAAAGTATACTATAAATATACATGATACAACGGTTATTTAAATGGGTTAGGTTTGTGTTAGAATGTGTTAAAAATGATCTATGATGCTCTAGAATGCGATAGGATATCAAACATATATAAGGTTTTGTGTAAGTGTATGTTTATGATTGATGTATAAAATGTGTTTGATATAATGTCTCAATGAGAATTATAAAGTTCTCTTTGATATAGAAGTGATTTGGTAAATTCATAACTGTGATGGAGTAGGAAACACTATGATTGAGTAGAATTAATATTATGATGGAGTAAAACAAATACTATGCATGCGATTTGGTAAATTAGAACTGTAATGGAGTAGAATTATCTGTAATGTGAATATGCTTGAGTAAGATAAAGTTGTATTTTGAGGTTTTGTCGAAATTAAGTATTTGTATGTAATATATAAGTGATTTTTAAAATTATAACTGTGATGGAGTAGGATTAACACTATGATTGAGTAGAATTAATATTATGATGGAGTAAAACTAATACTATGCATGTGATTTGGTAAAATTTTAATAATAATAAGCAAATTTTATTCTACTGCATTACAGTTAAATTTTAATGCACTGTAATGCAGTAGGTCACTTGCATTGTTCTTTCTACTACATTACTGTTTAATTTTAATGCACTGTAATATATTACAATACTTGCATTTTTATTTCTACTACATTACAGTTTAATTTTAATGCATTGTAATGAAGTAGGTTACAGACATTCTTCATATGCATGATTTAATGCATTAAAATTTTATTTCTACTACATTAAGGTTTAAATTCTAATTCATTTAATGCAGTAGGTTACTCGTGTTGTTCATATGCATGATTTACTACATCGCAACTTTATTTCTACTACATTACAGTTTAATTTTAATGCATTGTAATGAAGTAGGTTACGTACATTCTTCATATGCATGATTTAATGTATTAAAACTTTATTTCTACTACATTAAGGTTTAAATTCTAATGCATTTAATGCAGTAGGTTACTCGTGTTGTTCATATGCATGATTTACTACATTGCAACTTTATTTCTACTACATTACAGTTTAATTTTAATGCATTGTAATGAAGTAAGTTACGTACATTCTTCATATGCATGATTTAATACATTAAAACTTTATTTCTACTACATTAAGGTTTAAATTATAATGCATTTAAAGCAGTAGGTTACTCGTGTTGTTCATATGCATGATTTACTACATCGCAACTTTATTTCTACTACATTACAGTTTAATTTTAATGCATTGTAATGAAGTAGGTTACGCACATTCTTCATATACATGATTTAATGCATTAAAACTTTATTTCTACTACATTAACGTTTAAATTCTAATGCATTTAATGCAGTAGGTTACTCGTGATGTGGTTGAATTTGAACAATAATGTAGTAGGTTATAACTTGATGTTCATAGAGATCATTTTCGAATGAGCCTTGTCGGGGTTTAATAAATTGGTTGTGTAAGGCTTATTATGTGTGTGATGTGGTTGATAATGATATTGAGGATATAAAAGTGAGATATGGTGATTATCCAGTTATTGTTGTAAATATACCTAAAATAGATATTGTTCTTTTCTCACTGTAATCTATAATATTATATTCTACTTCATTACTATTATTTCTAACGCATTAAATGAGAATATATAACTGTAATGCAATAGAATATGACTGTAATGCAGTAGAAAACAATGATGTACTAGAAAATATAACTTTTTTTCTATTGAATCATAGTGTTAATTTTACTACATTACTATTTTATTCTACTGCACTGAATTTTTATATTCTACATATAAATGAGATGCAAAATAACTTAATTGTAATGCGGGAGAAATAAACAGTCATGTAGTAGAATAACACACTGTAATGCTGTAAAAATAAAATTAGATTATTTTTAGTGAATTATAGTTATATGATATTGCATTAGTGTTATTTTATGTTCTATTACATTAAAGTTATTTGGTGCTGCTATTTTATACTAGTAAATTAATGTAGTTCACTAACAAAATAACTGTGTTAAATTATGATATAAATAACAGTGATGTAGTAGAATATAATTGTAATGAAGTAGAAAATATTTGTAATGTATTTGTAGTTTTTTACTACATTATAACTTTATTTCTACAGCATTATACTTATACTCTACTACATGCTAGTTTAAATTCTATTGTATCACATAATATATTTTGCTATTTTCATGAAAATGCTTGAACTGTTATTACACAGGTGAAAAGAACATGCAAAAAAAAAACACAAGCGACAAAGGCATATGCATTTACCAAGTTACAAGCAGTAGATTGCATCCTCAAACACCAATTGATACACTCGAATTGAAGGGCGAAATGGTGCACAGATGCATTGAACGCGTAAAAAAGATTCTTGGAAGATACTCGTGGATGGTGGATCATTTATAGACAACACTTAAATTATATTAGATGTAATACTTTGGAATACGGAACGTAAATACGATGTATTGAAATTTTAATGATGACAAATTTTGTATAATATTTACTACTTTTGATTACTGTTGATATGTGAATGAACATAGATGCATTAAGTTATCAAGTATGTTGCAATGAAAATAATATTGCATCTGGCGACTACAGCTAATGCATCACAATATTGTTTTACTTCGTCAGATTGTTACCATACTACTGAATTGCAATATAACTTTACTCAATCAAAATAATACTTTAGTACATCATTGTATTATTTTACCACATCACAATGACTATTTTACTGCATCATAATGTGAATGCTATTGTATCAAAATATAATGTATATTTTAATGTGTTATAATACACCAAACAAATAAGATAATATACAGTATTAATTATTATTCGTAAAACAAAAGGATACCGAGTATATTTAAAATACAATAAGATACTTTTGTATTCATGTTTGGTAACAAATACTATACATCTTAGAACCGAAAACATGGCTTGTAAGTAATAATTTTATATCTATACACTACTTATTTTGAATATAAAACGAATAATGAAACATTGCTTGTAAGCTTTATGGGTACATATTCTGTGTCCAGATCTTGTCGCACTTGTCGGCTCTTCTTGTTGCTTGCTGTTCTTTGATGGTGGCCACTTCAATGGGCATGCTTTTAAATTATGGCTCTTTTTCTACACAGCCACTACACTTCCTCGTTTTATTACTTTACTGCATCACTGTGTTATTTTCCTGCATTACAATGTAAACTTTACTACATCAAAATGTATATTCTACTCCATCACAATACAATAGACAATCTTACTGCATCACGCTTTTATACCTACTCCGTCATAATGAAAAGCTACTTAACTTTAAGACCAGTAACAACCATTTAACTCTGAAAATCACAGTATTTATATCTAAACCTAATATGTGCCAAACATCAGCACAATATTACCAAATACTGTAACAACCATCTAAATTCATTTCAATACTTCATACAATAACAAAATTCGATTAACTTCACTTGATCAATAAGAAATAACATAAATGTTATGTACATTAGTGAATCTATAGAATCATTAATGTGGCGGTAAAAAATTATAAGTGTATTACAAATAGTTTCTACTGAATTGCAGTTATGTTTTATTGCATTACCGTATATTCTACAACATTAGTGTATATCATACTGCATTATTTTATACCCAACTGCATTACTATATATTCTACAACATTACCATATATTCTACAACATTAGTGTTTTATAACATTAGTGTTTTACAACAGTACCGTATATTCTACAACATTACCGTATATTCTACAACATTACCGTATATTCTACAACATTAGTGTTTTACAACAGTTATGTTTTATTGCATTATCGTATATTCTACAACATTCGTGTTTTATTGCATTATTTTATTGCATTACCGTATATTCTACAACATTAGTGTATATCATACTGCATTATTTTGTTGCAGTACCGTATATTCTACAACATTACTGTATATTCTACAACATTACCGTATATTCTACAACATTACCGTATATTCTACAACATTTGTGTTTTACAACAGTTATGTTTTATTGCATTACCGTATATTCTACAACATTAGTGTTTTATTGCATTATTTTATTGCATTACCGTATATTCTATAACATTAGTGTATATCATACTGTATTATTTTATTGCAGTACCGTATATTCTACAACATTATCGTATATTCTATAACATTACCGTATATTCTACAACATTCCGCATATTCTACAACATTAGTGTTTTAAAACAGTTATGTTTTATTGCATTACCGTATGTTCTACAACATTAGTGTTTTATTGTATTATTTTATTGCATTACCGTATATTCTACAACAATAGTGTATATCATACTGCATTATTTTATACTCAACTGCATTACTATATGTTCTACAACATTACCGTATATTCTACAACATTAGTGTTTTACAACATTAGTGTTTTACAACATTACCGTATATTCTACAACATTACCGTATATTCTACAACATTAGTGTTTTACAACAGTTATGTTTTATTGCATTACCGTATATTTCTACTCCATTACTGTATATCTTATTGCATCATGGTTCAACTTCTACCAAATCACATGCAGTAGAATACTATAAAAACACTACAAATATAATGTAGTAGAAATAAAGTTGTGATTCAGTAAAAACTATAAAAACACCACAAATAGCTTTTACTGCATTACTGTTACGTTCTACTACATTACTTTATATCCTACTGCGTCACATGTATGTTTCTACTGCATTGCAGTTACGATCTACTCCATTACTGTATATTCTACAACATTACCGTATATTCTACAACATTACCGTATATTCTACAACATTACCGAATATTCTACAACATTAGTGTATATTGTACAACCTTACCGTATATTCTACAACATTACCGTATATTCTACAACATTAGTGTATATTCTACAACATTACCGTATATTCTACAACATTACCGTATATTCTACAACATTACCGTATATTCTACAACATTACCGTATATTCTACAACATTACAGTATATTCTACAACATTACCGTATATTCTACAACATTAATGTATATTCTACAACATTACCGTATATTCTACAACATTAACGTATATTCTACAATATTATCGTATATTCTACAACATTACAGTATATTTTACAACATTACCGTATATTCTACAACATTACCGTATATTATACAACATTATCGTATATTCTACAACAGTAGTGTATATTCTACAACATTACCGTATATTCTACAACATTACCGTATATTCTACAACATTAGTGTTTTACAACATTACCGTATATTCTACAACATTACCGTATATTCTACAACATTACCGTATATTCTACAACATTACCATATATTCTACAACATTAGTGTTTTACAACATTAGTGTTTTACAACATTAGTGTTTTACAACATTGCCGTATATTCTACAACATTACCGTATATTCTACAACCTTACCGTATATTCTACAACATTACCGTATATTCTACAACATTAGTGTTTTACAACATTAGTGTTTTACAACATTACCGTATATTCTACAACATTACCGTATATTCTACAACATTACAGTATATTCTACAACATTACCGTATATTCTACAACATTAGTGTTTTACAACATTAGTGTTTTACAACATTACCGTATATTCTACAACATTATCGTATATTCTACAACATTACCGTATATTCTACAACATTACCGTATATTCTACAACATTAGTGTTTTACAACATTAGTGTTTTGCAACATTACCGTATATTCTACAACATTAGTGTTTTACAACATTAGTGTTTTACAACATTAGTGTTTTACAACATTGCCGTATATTCTACAACATTACCGTAAAATTCTACAACATTACCGTATATTCTAAAAAAGTTATGAAACTGATCTTCAACAAAACATAATACTTTAACAACCATCTAACTTAATACCGCATCACTGCTATATCTAGCGCATTACAATTATAAACTTTCATGTAGGAATTTTAACAAACATCTGGTGTGCATGTTTTATATAATTTCGTTTCATCTTGTTTCCTTTTAAAACACAGCCAAATGAATGCTCTAAATCATGTACGTACCAACTATATCACGATTACAACAAAAAATAATAAAAATCATAATACAAAATGATAAACATAAAAAAGCTACAAACTTTGAATAAAATACTTACAATAAGACAAAGATGATGAATAACACTCGTTACTTGTTGATGGTTCAACCGAAATCTTCTAAAACAATTAATGATGTGAGTTGTGATTATCAGTTGATCCTAAACAATGACGAAGGTGGCTAACGGTGGTGGGGATGACGGTAGACATGGTGGGGAAGGTGGTGGTTGACGGTGAGGAAAGTATGGAAGGTGGTGGTTAATGGTGTTTGAACGTCGAGAGGATTGAAAGAAACTTTTCAAGATGTCTGGTGTGAAAAAAATTATAGATAGTTTTTGAAAAGTTTCCAAAAGAGCCCCTGAAGTTTATAAAATCACAAAAATACATCATCAGTTTTTTTAGAAAAAAGGGAGACACATGGCAGCTTGTGGTTCCACCTCATTTATTTTATTATAAAAATTGTTTTATTTTACCCCAACTCTATATATATATATATATATATATATATATATATATATATATATATATATATATATATATATATATATATATAGGGGAGCGTTAATGTGGTATACAGTTTTAAAATAGGTTATCGTAATCACAGTTGTAGGCCACTAGATCAATTATTTTATATGAGATTTACATTTAGGTAGATGAGTGGCATGATTGTAAATATTAATAAAATTCAATGGCAATGCAAAACAATTGCAACTGGCGTCCGTTTTTTTCTTCGAAAAATATGCTACTTGGTTTCTTTGACTTTTGTATACTTTAATTCGTATTATCTAATTTCAAAACAAAAAAAAAGGTTGTTGTTGAAAGTCATATTTAATATCTTGTCACACACGAGTTACCTATGTGACACATATCCACATTAAGCTAAAATGAAAATAGCTAAATTAATGGGGTGCTTGCAGCTTGCTTACTACAACAATGCTTGTTGTCTCGTGGGATATCAAAATCCTTGAAAAACACATGTGTGTGAATTATTTGGTGGTACAACAGAAGTATTTTTCTAGTAGACATACAAGTTTTTTATTACATTAAAAAGAAAGAAAACTGTGGTACAATGATACTAAGAGAAATGTTTATAAACATATCTAAGTGATACGCAACTTATAACCGACTCATTTACCAATGCACCAAATCATAACTAAAACATACATTTGTTACTCATACTGTCATCCATATGACTAAAACTGGTACAAAACCGCATAAAAATATCATGTGAATTGATGTGTATCTACTAGTAATATATCACCAATCTACAAAATTGTACCAACTGGCATAACAAGATTGAAACAAAATGAGGAACAAAAAGCCAAATAGAAACATACTTGGCACATAAACTACTACACAACCCAACTAGCACACAAACAAAAAATACAATAAAAAATAGTAGTAAACTAAAACTCTGCTTATTTTACAAATCGTTTGATGCATATACTCAAACTCATACACCACATCAAAAATAACTGATACACAGTAGCAGAATAACATATCACACCAAACTTGTCGAACACGTGGAGAAAAAAATCCCTAAAAACCTTGATGTCTTCTTCGTAAATCTCCATTTGTGGGTTAACTTTGAACCCTGTTATCGCAATCAACCAAAATGAATCAAGCCCGTTATCGCAATCAACCAAAATGAATCAAGCCCGTTATCGCAATCAACCAAAACGAATCAAGCCCGTCTTGGAGTTTTGGTGCAGACAACATGCTTGGTCCTCGAATGATACACATAAACAATTGACCAGGATATCACAATCTAATACATGGTAACTTAAAAATACAAAAAAGCATATACAAAGATGTTTGGTACAACAAAATCCCAAAACAAAAAAAATTGAGCAGCAGATTAAGGAGAAAACTTTGAAGTATAAAAATGTACCATAGCCATATTGAAAATAACACTTTGCAACCATTCTGGAAGTACCAAACATGAGAACACTTGAATGAACCTTAACACCGACCTGACCAAATGTCCTAAACCATTGGCACACCAATCTGAAGTACAACTCCATCTATCTCAATCATGACGCTACCAAACTGTACAAGGAACCTATAACTCTTGGTGAACCGAACATCTACCTAACCTCTTATATGACCTCAACCAGCCTCTACATACCTACCCATGCTACATGACCACTAACCCTCAACCTTTGACTCTTGCAACACGACCCTTAGCGAACAAACACACCTTACCGACCTCAAATATCCTATACAAACCGTCCTCTCCTAACCGACCACTTCTATAACGACCAAAAGGCAAAAACCACTCCATCACCGCGACATATAACGACCAAAAACCACAACTACAAAACCACCATATGCTAATAACAAGACGACCCCGACTGGATTACGTTGAATTCATAACCAATAATACTTAATTCGCGACATCTACCTCCACCTTGGATCGGAATGACAATCTTCTTAGTATTTTTTACTTGTTATATTATCCAAAACATAAACACTTAAAATTGCAAAAGAGATGTACTCATTAGGATCAGTACCATACCTCTTCATTTTAAAAAATATATCATTACCTTGGCTTATGGTACAAACCCCGCATGATACATAACCCGACATGATACATAGTCTCTAACCCGATAAAATAAAGCCGATGATACATAACATTGATTACCTTTCATCAATTTGGAACCCAACCGGATACACAAATCAATCGATACAATCGGTTCTGGTGATACACATCTTAACGACCAATAAGCAAGTGGTTCAAGGGGTTTACATCTGCTCGTCTCGTCTTGTAAATCTAGACACGACCCAAACATATATCCTGAACCGTGACCCAAATTACTTAACATAAACTACCATCTTTACCGCTTAGAATCCGCGACCAAATAAGAAACGACGGATTCGGTTCCTTTGATTATAGTGAATAATTACCGGTGGTAGAGAAGGAGGAAAAAGATTCTATTTATGTCATATAACAAGAGATTTATTTAAGACTATAGGAAATACATAGATCGGTGAAGGTTTTTTTAGATCTATAATTTAGGAAAATGAATTGTAATTTATGGAGAGAAAGTCACGGCTGGGTTTAGAGTCAGAACATAGTTATCAATATTTAACTACGAAAGATGTTATATTTGCAGGTGATTTAAGATGATTAGTTTATTACCGATTATGACCCTGTTCTTTTATTTAATATTTTGATTTAATTTAATATTTAAAATCCACATGTCATTTTTTAATTGGTGTCTACCGTAACTCATATTAAGGTGTAACCCACTTGAACGCAATATATATATATATATATATATATATATATATATATATATATATATATATATATATATATATATAGTGGGGTTATTATAAAACAAATCCTATAATAAAATAAATGAGGTGAATTCTTAGCCCTTGGATCAATATCACTAAATTTGATAAAAAAAATGGTGTCTTTTTGTAAACCCTCAAACTTTAGGGGAAATTCTCGAAAATAATAAAATTTAAAACGCCAATTATATAAAATTCTAAAAACTAATAAAAAAGATCATATCTGTTTCTTAAAAAAACACACACAGTAAATTCGATCATTTCCATATCAAAACCCAATCAAATCTATCAAATCTTTCAATATCAATCGAATCAAAACTATAAATCCATGGCTCGAACATATATGGTGATCTACAACGATGAAGGTGGTCAAATATGGTGACGACGATCGGTGACGGTAATCGGAATCGGTCACGCTGATCTTCTGATTATAACCAATGATAGTAACCATGGTCGATGTTGCGGTATGACATCAAAGATGAAGAAGATTATGGGTAAGTGTGTGGTTATGATTTATGCATACAATGTGTTTGATATAATGTCTCAATAAGACATCATAATTGTGATGCACTACTTTAACATTCTAATGTACTAGGTATGAGACCGTAATGTAGTAAGTTACTTACGGGTTTGATGTGGTAGAAAATATAGTGTAATGAAGTTGGTTACTTTTGTTGTTCATAGGTAGAAAATGTGTTAAAAATGCATTATAATGCTCTAGAATGCGATAGGATATCAAACATATATAAGGTTTTGTGCAAGTGTGTGTTTATGATTCATGTATAAAATGTGTTTGATATAATGTCTCAATGAGAATTATAAAGTTTATTCAACTGCATTACAGTTAAATTTTAATGCACTGTAATGCAGTAGGTCACTTGCATTGTTCTTTCTACTACATTGCTGTTTAATTTTAATGCACTGTAATGTATTACGATACTTGCATTTTTCTTTCTACTGCATTACAAATTAAATTTTAATGCACTGTAATGCAGTAGGTTTTACATTCTTCATATGCATGATTTAATGCATTAAAACTTTATTTCTACTACATTAAGGTTTAAATTCTAATGCATTTAATGCAGTAGGTTACTCGTGTTGTTCATATGCATGATTTACTATATTGCAGCCTTATTTATACTACATTACAGTTTAATTTTAATGCATTGTAATAAAGTAGGTTGCGTACATTCTTCATATGCATGATTTAATGCATTAAAACTTTATTTCTGCTACATTAAGGTTTAAATTCTAATGCATTTAATGCAGTAGGTTACTCGTGTTGTTCATATGCATGATTTACTATATTGCAGCTTTATTTTTACTACATTACAGTTTAGTTTTAATGCATTGTAATGAAGTAGGTTACGTACATTCTTCATATGCATGATTTAATGCATTACAACTTTATTTCTACTACATTAAGGTTTTAATTCTAATGCATCGTGTTGTTCATATGCATGATTTATTATATTGCAGCTTTATTTCTACTACATTACAGTTTAATTTTAATGCATTGTAATGAAGTAGTTTACGTACATTCTTCATGATTTAATGCATTAAAACTTTAATTCTACTACATTAAGGTTTAAATTCTAATGCATTTAATGCAGTAGGTTACTCGTGTTGTTCATATGCATGATTTAATATATTGCAGCTTTATTTCTACTACATTACAGTTTAATTTTAATGCATTGTAATGAAGTAGGTTACGTACATTCTTCATATGCATGATTTAATGCATTAAAACTTTATTTCTACTACATTAAGGTTTAAATTCTAATGCATTTAATGCAGTAGGTTACTCGTGTTGTTCATATGCATGATTTACTAAATTGCAGCTTTATTTCTACTACATTACAGTTTAATTTTAATGCATTGTAATGAAGTAGGTTACGTACATTCTTTATATGCATGATTTAATGGATTAAAACTTTATTTCTACTACATTAAGGTTTAAATTCTAATGCATCTAATGTAGTAGGTTACTCGTGTTGTTCATATGCATGATTTACTACATTGCAGCTTTATTTCTACTACATTATAGTTTAATTTTAATGCATTGTAATGAAGTAGGTTACGTACATTCTTCATATGCATGATTGAATGCATTAAAACTTTATTTCTACTACATTAAGGTTTAAATTCTAATGCATTTAATGCAGTAGGTTACTCGTGTTGTTCATATGCATGATTTACTACATTGCAGCTTTATTTCTACTACATTACAGTTTAATTTTTATGCATTGTAATGAAGTAGGTTACGTACATTCTTCATATGCATGATTTAATGCATTAAAACTTTATTTCTACTACATTAAGGTTTAAATTCTAATGCATTTAATGCAGTAGGTTACTCGTATTGTTCATATGCATGATTTACTATATTGCAGCTTTATTTCTACTACATTACAGTTTAATTTTTATGCATTGTAAAGAAGTAGGTTAAGTACATTCTTCATATACATGATTTACTGTATTAAAACGTTATTTATACTACATTAAGGTTTAAATTATAATGCATTTAATGCAGTAGGTTACTCGTGTTGTTCATATGCATGATTTACTACATTGCAGCTTTATTTCTACTACATTACAGTTTAATTTTAATGCATTGTAATGAAGTAGGTTACGTACATTCTTCATGTGCATGATTTACTGTATTAAAACTTTATTTCTACTACATTACGGTTTAAATTCTAATGAATTTAAGGCAGTAGGTTACTCGTGTTGTTCATATGCATGATTTACTACATTGCAACTTTATTTCTACTACATTACAGTTTTATTTAAATGCATTGTAATGAAGTAGGTTACATACATTTTTAATATGCATGATTTAATGCATTAAAACTTTATTTCTACTACATTAAGGTTTAAATTCTAATGCATTTAATGAGGTAGGTTACTCTTGTTGTTCATATGCATGATTTACTACGTTGTACCTTTATTTCTACTACATTACAGTTTAATTTTAATGCATTCTAATGAAGTAGGTTACGTACATTTTTCATATGCATGATTTAATGCATTAAAACTTTATTTCTACTACATTAAGGTTTAAATTCTAATGCATTTAATGCAATAGGTTACTCGTGTTGTTCATATGCATGATTTACTACATTGCAGCTTTATTTCTACTATATTATAGTTTAATTATTTGAATTGTAATGGAATAGGTTACTTACAATATTCATATGCATGATTTACCGCATTAAAACTTTATTTCTACTACATTAATGTTTAAATTCTAATGCATTTAATGCAGTAGGTTACTCATGTTGTTCATATGCATGATTTACTATATTGAAGCTTTATTTCTATTACATTACAACTTTATTTCAACTGCATGCTAGTTTTAAATTCTAATGCATCACATAATATATATTGATACTTTCATATATAATTCTTGAACTATTCTACAGGTAAAAAGGCACAGGAAAAAAACCTAAGGGACAAAGGAAGATGCATTTAACAAGATGCAAACAATATATAGCTTCCTCTAATACCAAATGATATACTCTAATTGAAAGATGAAATTATACAAGGATGCATTGGGCGCGCAACATGATTCTTGGAAGATACTTGTGCATCATTTAAAATAATGTTTAAAGTTTATTAGATGTAATACTTTGAATGTCTAATACGATGTAGTGTATATTTTAATGATGAAATTGTTAGTTTGTAATCATATTTTATATTCTACTACATTGTTATCGTTTATTTTACTGCATTACCATATTTCATTCTACTACATTATAGTTATATTTTAAGACATTACAATTATATTTTACCGCATTGTATTCTTATAATTTACATATAACTGAGATGCAGTATAATATAAATTGAATTTGTAAAAATAAACACTAATGTAGTAGGATATAATCCTATAATGCAGTAAAATAAAATTTGCTTATTTAATGCATTATAGCTATATGCTACTGCATTGCTGTTATTTTATATTTTACTACATTACATTTACTTGCTACTGTAATTTTATTATAGAAAAGGAATGATACACTAACAAAATAAATGTTGTAGGATATAAAATAACTAAAATGCATTAGAACATAACTATAATGAGACAATATCCTGAAATGCAATATATTTAACGTTGTGATGCACTAAAATACATTCAAATAAAAAACTACAACGTACTCATGTTTACATTGAAGCTGTAACATAAAATCATAATTTTATTTGTAAAAAATGACAAAAAAAATTTGAAAAACAATTTATTTTCGATGTATAGATTATCTTAAACTAGCCTTCTTCGACATATCTTGTGTCTTTGTTTTCTTCGATACAAACAATAATTTATACAACTCGTAGAACTGGAATTGTGGCCTCATTTATCTCCATATGCCGAACAACCCCTTCTCTTGGTTAGTCCTTCAACAGTTACTTCAGTTCTTCGCTTTATCATTTCGTACCCTAGATTATTGATTTTAACCTAAACTTATAAAAGATATAATTCAATAGAAGATAAACTATAATTCAGTAGAAGATAAACAACAATTTGGTAGAACATAAATTATAATTCAGTAGAACATAAACTATTATTCAGTAGAAGATAAATTATAAATCGGTAGAACATAAACTATAATTCAGTAGAACATAAATATAATTCAGTAGAAGATAAACTAAAATACAGTAGACGATAAACTATAGCTCGGTAGAACATAAACTATAATTCAGTAGAACATAAACTATAATTCAGTCGAAGATAAACTATAATTCGGTAAAACATAAACTACAATTCAGTAGAAATAAAGTTTCAATGCATTAAATCATGCATATGAAGAATGTACGTAACCTACTTCATTACAATACATTAAAATTAAACTGTAATGTAGTAGAAATAAAGCTGCAATGTAGTAAATCATGCATATGAACAACACGAGTAACCTACTGCATTAAATGCATTAGAACTTAAACCTTAATGTAGTAGAAATAAAGTTTTAATGCATTAAATCATGCATATGAAGAATGTACGTAACCTACTTCATTACAATGCATTAAAATTAAACTGTAATGTAGTAGAAATAAAGTTGCAATGTAGTAAATCATGCATATGAACAACACGAGTAACCTACTGCATTAAATGCATTAGAACTTAAACCTTAATGTAGTAGAAATAAAGTTTTAATGCATTAAATCATGCATATGAAGAATGTGCGTAACCTACTTCATTACAATGCATTAAAATTAAACTATAATGTAGTAGAAATAAAGCTGGAATGTAGTAAATCATGCATATGAACAACACGAGTAACCTACTGCATTAAATGCATTAGAATTTAAACCTTAATATAGTAGAAATAAAGTTTCAATGCATTAAATCATGCATATGAAGAATGTACGTAACCTACTTCATTACAATGCATTAAAATTAAACTGTAATGTAGTAGAAATAAAGCTGCAATGTAGTAAATCATGCATATGAACAACACGAGTAACCTACTGCATTAAATGCATTAGAACTTAAACCTTAATGTAGTAGAAATAAAGTTTCAATGCATTAAATCATGCATATGAAGAATGTACGTAACCTACTTCATTACAATGCATTAAAATTAAACTGTAATGTAGTAGAAATAAAGCTGCAATGTAGTAAATCATGCATATGAACAACACGAGTAACCTACTGCATTAAATGCATTAGAACTTAAACCTTAATGTAGTAGAAATAAAGTTTCAATGCATTAAATCATGCATATGAAGAATGTACGTAACCTACTTCATTACAATGCATTAAAATTAAACTGTAATGTAGTAGAAATAAAGCTGCAATATAGTAAATCATGAACAACACAAGTAACCTACTACATTAAATGCATTAGAACTTAAACCTTAATGTAGTAGAAATAAAGTTTTAATGCGTTAAATCATGCATATGAAGAATGTACGTAACCTACTTCATTACAATGCATTAAAGTTAAACTGTAATGTAGTAGAAATAAAGATGCAATGTAGTAAATCATGAACAACACTAGTAACCTACTGCATTAAATGCATTATAACTTAAACCTTAATTAGTAGAAATAAAGTTTTAATGCATTAAATCATGCATATGAAGAATGTACGTAACCTACTTCATTACAATGCATTAAAATTAAACTGTAATGTAGTAGAAATAAAGCTGCAATGTAGTAAATCATGCATATGAACAACACGAGTAACCTACTCCATTAAATGCATTAAAATTTAAACCTTAATGTAGTAGAATAAAGTTTTAATGCATTAAATCATGCATATGAAGAATGTATGTAACCTACTACATTACAATGCATTAAAATTAAACTGTAATGTAGTAGAAATAAAGCTGCAATGTAGTAAATCATGCATATGAACAATAGCAAATATCCTACCACGTCACAGTACAATTTCTACTACATTACTTTATATCCTACTGTGTCACATGTATGTTTCTACCGCGTTACTGTTACGATCTACTCCATTACTGTATATCTTATTGCATCATGGTTCAACTTCTACCAAATCACATGCAGTAGAATACAATAAAAATACTACAAATATAATGTAGTAGAAATAAAGTTGTGATTCAGTAAAAAACTATAAAAACACCACAAATAGATTTTACTTGCATTACTGTTACGTTCTACTACATTACTTTATATCCTACTGCGTCACATGTATATTTCTACTCCATTACTGTATATCTTACTGCATCACATTATGAATTAAGTGCTTCAGCAATTATAAAGTCTAGTTTAGACATTTTATCAAACACTTCGTATGCAACTTTCATATTTTCTATATTTTGTTACAGATCTAAGAACATGTATGTATTAAAAAAACAAGATATAACGTGAATCAAACTTTTAAAGTTTTATGTCAAATCTAACCACATACCAACTGAGGGAACGCTTGTCAACAAGTGCGATGGTGGTGCGATGGTGAAAGTACGGTCGTCAGAAGGTGGTCAGATTGTGTTGTGATGGTGAATGTGCGGTGTAGAGGATGGCGTGATGGAGAGTTGAGAGAGAAAGTAGATATACATAAAAATAAAAGGTGAATAATGGTGGCGAAGGTGGGGAAGACGATGGACCGGGCGGGGAAGGTGGTGGTTCACGATGAGAAGATGGCGGAGAAGACGGTGGTTGGTTAAGGTAGATATGAAACAGTTGATCAAAATAAAGGAATGATGTGTGTGTGAAAAAAAAACAAATTATATAAGTTTAAGAATTTTTTTGAAAAGGGCCCTTGAAGTTTCTAATGTTACAAGCGTACACCATTTTCTTTGGAAAAAAGAACGAGACACATGGCAGCATGTGGTTCCACCTCATTTATTTTATTATTAAGTTTTATTTTATTTTACTCCAACTCTCTCTCTCTCTCTCTCTCTTTTTCTCTCTCTCTCTCTCTCTCTCTCTCTCTCTCTCTCTCTCTCTCTCTCTCTCTCTCTCTCTCTCTCTCTCTCTCTCTCTCTCTCTCTCTCTCTCTCTCTCTCTCTCTCTCTTCTCTCCTCTCTCTCTATCTCTCTCTCCTCCTCTCTCTCTCTCTTCTCTCTCTCTCTATATATATATATATATATATATATATATATATATATATATATATATATATATATATATATATATAAATATATATATATATATATATATCTATATATATATATATATATATATATATATATAATGTTTTAGAATTTGTTCACATTTATTTATGTGATAATTTTTTACACATTTATATGTGTTAATACACACCCAAAATATTTTACACGCTTATTTGAAATAGGTAAAAAAACTGAAAAATGTTACTCCCTCCGTCCATATTAACAGTTAACCTTACTATTTTTGGACGTCTCATATTAATAGTCCAGTCCAAAAATAGATAAGAAATATAGATTAAGTTTATAATATTACCCTCACTTGAAGATATTATTACATATAATAAAGAAGTTGTAAATTAAATGGTTAAGGGTAAAATTGTCATTGTGTAAAAAGTAAGAGAGAGAAACTTGAAAAAGTGATGTTTTATTAATCTGCGTGTTTTTGGTCGGTGGACTATTATTATGGGACGGAGGGAGTACTATCTTTTGTAGTGGGTTTCTATTCTATACGATACGATGTTGAGAGTATGTGAAGTCACAATATTCATTTATTGAATGAAAGTACAGTACTAATATAGAGAAACTATGAGGTGCCGTTTGGTTTAAGATTTTGAAATTCTAAAATTTTAAATTCTAGTAAATTAAAATTCCTAAGAATTAAATATTCTAGAATTTAAAATGCCTGCGCATGTTTGGTTGACAAAAATTCATAATATTTTTAAATCTTGATTTTTTGTTGAACTAATTAACGAATAAATATTTTTTATAAAATTTTTATTGAAAAATTTAAAATCAAATTTTAACTTTTTATATACATTTTATAAAAAATTTATATAAATTTATTTTATATAAAATTTTTTATAAAAAATTTATAAAAAATTGATATAAAGTTTAAAAAAAATTTATATAATTTTTATAAAAAAATTCAATAAACCCTATAAAAAATTTATATATTTTTTTAAAAATTGAATTTATATAAATTTTGTAAAAATTTCTATAAGTTTTATAAACAATTTATATAAATTTTATAAAAATTTCTATAATTTTTTTATATAAAATTTATTTTTGCTATTTAAAAGAGTAAAAACCGAAAATGTTGTTTTTATATAAATTTTTTAGATTATATAATTTTTTATATAAACATAAAAACCCGAATAAAAACGACTAGAAAAAATTTTATAAAATAAAATTTTCAAATTTCTCACTTTTTGGAGTAATTCTAATATCCTCTTTATTTTGGGAATTCGGGGAATTTTAAATTCCTTCGTAAGTCATACCAAATACAATATTTGGGGGAAATTAAAATGTAAAAATTTTGGATATCCTCCAATATCCTCCAATATGCCACAACCAAACGGCACCTCATTGTATATTGCAGTAATCTAAGAGCATGAGAAATGTATCAAATATTTAAAGATTTGATACATTTAATGCAATTAATGCATATTTCATTAGCTAGGCAAAACTTGTATGAAAGATTTGGGCATTTTCAAGCTTTTTGAAAAAGTTTTACAAAAAGCTTTAGACACAATGCTAAAAATTTCTTCAAAACACTTATCAAAATAGTGAAAAGTTATTGTTCATTTGAGCCATTGTAGATGCTCTAACCATGCGAGTAAATGAAAGGGATGTCGCTACAAGTACTTGCCTTCGGTTTATATTTAACATTTAGGCATACCACTGGCTATGCAAACAACTTTTAGTTCTGTAATCAATTATTGTAAGCTCGAAGTTCATCGAACAGCTTACAGGATACGAACCAATGGACCTGAATGTTATCAAGGACCACTAGGCTAAGTAACTTCCTGTCTAAGATAAAAGATAGGAACTGAGACATGGGACCTTCACGTATTCCCGAATTAATAATAAGTTGTCTTGTTCGTTTCTACGTTTCCAGTATTGTCACTCTCCCTTACCTTAGTCCCAATCCAATTTGGGTATTATGTCACTTTCTTTCCTTGTTGGTCCCAAAAAAAGTCAACTTCAAGTTCTACTCGATTTGACTAAAAAGATAATGCAATTCTCTTGCCAACCAATTCAGGCCTCGTGATGCCCATGTTTAACAGCCCTTGTACCAGTACACCGAGGATAAAGTTAGACTATATAGAAAAATGCGCATGTTAGTACCCCCCTTGATGGTGTCACATATGCAGCGACATGATGATTGGATTCAGGGGCGAACCTAGAACACAAAATCATCAGGTGCACAAATAACGTAACACACATTTAGCACCGGGTTCATTTTGAATAAATCGTGATTTTTGACGAAAATTTACACTACATGACAAACTGCCATCGGGTACCTGTGAACCCCCGGGAACCCCCCTCGGTCCACCCCTGATTGGATTGTAAATGTGCTCCGATGATTACTTGCAGTACGTAAATAGATAACATATAAGACAAGTAATTAGGTATATAATATTTGTATAGTTTTATGCAGGGTATTATAGTGCTTTCGAATAGGAATACCTGATCTGTAGCTTCTTTTTACTCGGAATAGATAAGCTGGATGTCGTTGCACCAGAAACCTATGCTTGTCGGGTCTGCGTCAACCTAGTTAATTACAACGTAACTTCATTGCATGTACTAGTAATTAGTATATACTTTGCTTGAGATAATATGAAATAGAAAAAAAAGAATTGTAGTTTCTTGTCTCAGTGAGTTACAGAGCATAATTTGTAGACTGTCACTAATCATTGAGTTAAAATGTAAAATTTTGACTGCTCAAATGCAAATTGGTTTCAACTTACATGCATAAATTACAATTAGTGACACCGAATGTGTATATATATTATATACGAACACATTATAGGTAGATGTTGTGCTTCGATGATCTTCCAATGCAGATCGAATTGGATACTAATACAAATCATCATATTAACAATTCATAAACAATGTCACAAGCGTCCAACCAAATTAGATTTGCATCAATTACTGTTCACATAGAGGAAATAAACAAAAACTCCACGGAAATTGAGTTTCTACCCTAACAGGGAGCCTTGTCTTTATTGCACACCATGATCGGTGAAGGCAGTGGTGATGAGTGGCATTGGTGGATGATGGTGGTGAAAGAATACGAAGAAGTGGCGGTGGGAATGGTGGTCATAGCTGCGGTGGTGTCAGCGGCAATGGTGGCGATGACAGTGGGGGTAGTGGTAGTGAGTGGCATTGGTGGGTGGCAGTAGTGGTCAAGGACGGAACTTACATAGGGTCAAGGGGTTGTGGCCTCTTCAAAAATTTCGATTTTATGTATATTTTATACCTTTTTCGATATAGTTTTAATCATTTTTAATAGACAAAATTAAATGTAATGTATATCGTCCCCTGTACATAAATGTTTTTCGAATTAAATATTTTGTAAAGAAAACATTTAAGTTCCGTCCCTAGTGATGGGTGAGGGTCGTGGCTGACGGTGGTGGATGGGAATGAAAAATTAATAATTAAACTTAGAAGATAAACATTAAAACAATATTTTCTAAACTGTGATTTTTTTTTTTTTTTGGGGGCAAATATAGTACCTGATGTTAATCATTGGGTATGAAAAGATGATAATACCCCTTTCGTTAACTTTTAATTAGATGTATTTGGTTAAGAACCGGTTTGTTACACAGTGATTTTCATACAAAAGTTTTTGACTTTTTATATGTAATTAATTCTAATCGGTAATTACTTTCAATGCTAAATTGAACTACTACGTATTTCACAACAATAATGCTACATGTGTGTCCGAATTTCATTTTCTTTCTGTTCCAAAACAACACGATTAGTTACTACAAAATAATAAATTTATTGAGTTTACCGTGTTACTTTTAGTTTAAATTAATATTTACAAAACAAAAGAAAACACTAACTAATCACATAGTATCCAATTATAAAGCTGTTTTTATTATCTTGTAAAAATCAAAACACTAATTAACGTATCTTTTAATAAATTGTGTATTTTATATATGTAGACAAAAGTTCCCTAAGCAACATGCATCCAAAAAAGAAAAAATGAAGCAATCTCCACCATCCATTTAAATTCAATTGTGTATATTAATATTTTAAATTTAATTAAAAAAACACCTTTCATCTTATTTCTTAAAAATTAAATATCCCTCAAACCGTTAATCGTTATGAAAAAATAATTATACCGTCACGACGAGAATTAAATTATCTTTCTATAGATATGCACTTCTATATACTTTCGGTGAACTTTTTTTTAAAATTTTCGTAAAAAAAATCACATGTGATTCTCGAAAAATTACATGTGATTCTCGAAAACTCATGTTTGATTTATTATTTTAAAAATCACATTTGAATTTGTAATGTCACATGCGATTTGTGAAAATCACGTGTATTTTTTTTGACGAGAATTTCAACATTATAAAATCGTTAAAAGTATATGAAAATAACCGTCTATTAAATGACAAAAATATTTTCATTATTACTTTAAAATCACATGTGATTTATGTGAATTACACTAAAATGTTTGAATCACATGTAATTTTGTCAATATATTAAAGGGTTTTTCTAACATGTGCCCTCAAGCACATGTTAAGCTATGTTTATTAAACACTAAATTTCCTTTTATATCCAAAAATACATTTAATTCACATTAAATATACTTAAAATTCACCATAAATAAGTAACAATTTGCATTTAATAAGTCTAAACTTTACTTATATATAAACTTAAATATATACACAAGGGCACATGTTAGAAATTCCCTATATTAAAATGTTTATTGCCATTTATATAAAATATGTTCATTTTACCGGGGTGGAGTCCCCTTTACCCAAGAAAAATATATGTAAAACAAATTGGCTTCTGAATTACATGTGATTCGCTGATAATTACATGTGATTTTGCTTGCATTACATGTGATTCAAGCATTCCGAAACCGTAACTTTTCTAACAAACCCACACTAGATGAATCACATGTGATTTTTTTAATCATGTATTATCTGTTTTCATTTATGTAAAATATGTAGAACAAATTGACTTCTAAATTATAATGTGCGATTTTGTTTGAATCACATGTAATTCTGCTTGAATTGCATGTGATTCGGTGATAATTACATATGATTTTGATTGCATTACATGTGATTTAAACATTTCGAAACCTTAACTTTTTCTAACAAACCCACTTTAGATGAATCATATGTGATTTTTTTAATTATGTATTATCTGTTTTCATTTATATAAAATATATAGAACAAATTGGCTTCTAAATTACATGTGATTTTGTTTGAATCACATGTAATTCTGCTTGAATTGCATGCGATTCTGTGATAATTACATATGATTTTGCTTGTATTACATGTGATTCAAGCATTTTCAAACCTTAACTTCTTCTAACAAACCCACTTTATATGAATCACATGTGATTTTTTTAATCACATGTAATCTTGTTAATATATTAAATTGTCTGCTTGAATTATATGTAATTCGATAATAATTACATGTGATTTTGCTTGCATTGAATCACATGTAATTCGATGATAATTACATGTGATTCAAACATTTCTAAACCTGAACTTCTTCTAACAGTTCCACTTTAGATGAATCACATGTGATTTTGTTTGAATCACATGTGATTTTGTCAATATATAAAAATGTTTTGTTGTCATTCATATAAAATATAGAAAGTAAACTGGCTTCTGAATTACATGTGATTTTATTTTGATCACATGTAATTTTACTTGAATCTCTATGTGTTTTTACATGTGATTCATGTAAAATATATAAAGCAAATTTTCTTTTGAATTAGTTATAGGTTTATTTTAATCACATGTAATTCTGCTTAAATTACATGTGATTTAATGATAATTACATGTGATTGATCTGAATAACAAGTTACTTATACTAAATCTAAAATCATAATTTTCGCAAAACCGTAAGTAATTTTTTCAAACATTTGTGATTTGTGTCATGATTTTTACCAAGTCACATGTGATTTGTGATAAATTTTCTTTTTAATGATACGTACTTCTATATACTTTCGACGATTTTATAGTTTTCGTACTCACGAATCACATGTGATTTATTACTTTATAAAGCACACGTGAATTTGTAAAATCATTTACAATTTAAGGATTTCTGAAATCACACGTAATTTGTTACTTTAATATCACATGTAAATTTATGAAATCACATGCGATATATGGAATCACACATGCATTTTAGAAATACAAATCACAATTGACTTTATAAATTACTAGTGATTTTACAAATTATGTGTAATTTTTTTGACGAAAATTTCAACAAAAAATCATCGAAACTAATATGAAAAAGCTAGTGGCGTAACTTGTTACGTGTTTACATTCGACTATGTAAATAGTTACACTAATAAATAATAATAAAATTTATTTATTTATTCTGTAAAAAAACTAATTTTTTTTATAAAAAAACACAAGTAATTTTTCCGAATCACATGTGATTTTTATAGTCGAAAATCGCAATAATAAAAAATCGTCAAAAATATATCAAAGTGCCTATCTACTGAAAGATAAGAATTTTCGCGCAACGGTGTATTTTTTTATAATCTAACGATTTATCGTTTGAAAGATATGATGTTTTTAAGAAAAAAGTGAAAGATGAGTTTTTATTTTTTGATGGAAGAATGAATGGTTGAGATTGCTTCCTTCATTCTTTTTTGAGAAATGATTTATCCTCCTACAATTTCATCCTACTTATATGCCTACTCACAGGATCCTGACACGTGTCAGAACTGACGGTTTAGATGCGGAGAGATAATGAGTGGAGATAAAATATAAAATATTATTGTGTATGTAGGAGGATATATAGGAGGATATAGTAGGAGGATATAGCAACACTCTTCTTTTTTAGATGCACATTCTATGAGGATCTCACCTCTATATATGTATACAAAAAATAGATGCTTAACAGTTTTGAAACGAAAAAATAGATGCTTAATATTTATGGTTACAAAACCATACAAGAAGCTTTTAAATCTTTAAACTATATTGACAAAAAAAATTATAGCAGAGAACTATTGAAAATTGTTAAAATAACAATGATCACTTACATTACAAAATAAAGTACATAAATAGTGATCAACTGTAAAACCCGCATGCTTTTACCATGAATAGTAACCTTAAGATCGTACGTACTAGATTAAAACTTTCCTTTTATAGTATGATTACGTTCACGTGTTAGAATTTTACGTATTACGTACGTGTTAAAACACGATAAGTATTTACTACGCACGAGCACGTAATAATTATTTGACAATAATTAATCTCGAACATACGTAATTAAATCACGAACTATTATTAATTACATATATATATTTATTACGAGCGTAAATAAATATATTAGGTCACGGTAATTATTTTACGAGAACACACAAAACGCGAACACAAATAAACACGAACAAACACGTAAAACACGAACACGAGAACACACTTATTAATTAGACACGGAAAATGATCGGGTTACCCCATGTGGGCCCCATATGCCACGAAATTAGGAAGGAAGATGGGCCAAGCCCATCAAAATTTACTAAAAGGGGGTTAAGGGGAAAAACACTACTCATTTTTCTTTATAGAGGATTTTACAGAAAACCTAAAACTTCTCCTCCTCCTTCTTTTTCTCTTTTGGCCGCCACCCTCAAACACACCAAAGGGGTGTGATTTGATCTTTGATCTTGGATTTATTGCTAGTGTTCGTGTTTGTTCATCGTTCTTTAGATCCACGCATTCGGTAAATCCTTTAACCCTTTTTCTTTGATTTAATCTTTTAAACAATTAAGAACATGTTATGTTTTTTATAAAACCTAATTAAATCATAGATCTAACATGAATTTGGGTTTGGAATAAATCAAAAGGGTTGTTTAAGGGTTGTTTGTTCTTGGCCGCGCCTAAACCGAACCCGAGAGGGTCTCGGTTTGGCCATTTGACCACCACCGAGACCATATGGTCCCGATTGGTTGGTGTGGGTCCCACGGCAGCATCAAGACAAGGGTAACCTCGACTTGGTTCGGGGTATGGTGTCGATTTCATGTCCGGTTCATGGTTCTTAGTCAAGATCCGGTTCACGGTGTATGAATAGATTTTTTTTATGATCTTATGTTAAAATTAAATTAATAACATGACATGATTAATTTAATAACATGACTTAGGTTATTTTAATTATTAAAATCATGGAATTATTAACCTAAGTATTTTATATTTTTAGACTTATAAATTAATTAATTATTTAAAAACCATGGTTATAATTAATTAATTAACATGACTTAGGTTATATTATTAATATATTATAATACATATTTTAACCTAAGTATTTAACTTTATTTAATTAAAAACATGTTATACATTAAGTAAATATTTTAACCTATAGTTTATTTTAATTACATGAAATAATTAATAAACCATACATTATATCATTATGACTTAGAAAATAATCATGAAAACACTTACGCTTATATACTTAGCTTATTTAACTAGCTTATTTTCTAATTATAGAAACTTTCTATTTATGGAAACTTATTTAATTAAGGAAGCTAAACTATTTATGGAAACTTTCTATTTTTAGAAACTTATCTATTTTGAGCAGTAATTCTATTTTTGGAAACTTTCTATTTTTGGAAACTTTCTATTTTTGGTAGCTTTCTATTTTTGGAAACTTTCTATTTTTGGTACTCTCTATTTTAGGAAACCTGCTATTTTTGGAAAGTTACTTATTATTACACAATAAGTATAATAATGCATGAAATACCAGAAATACTTAATCAGAGTAATCAGAATATAAGATAAACACAGTTTAAGGCTTTAAACAGTAAAACATGATAAGAACACATAAAATAAGCTAAGACATGACATAAAACTAGTTACGTATTTAGTAAGCAGATACTTATTCATATATGTATTTATGTAGCATTAGTGATACGGAAGTAGGATTCCTCTCAGTTCATCTTCTTCGTTCACTGGACATAAGGTACGGATTCCTGTCCTTTCAGTATGGACATTCTTTCCTTATTAGGATTCCCCGTATGCAGCCAACTGTTTCCCAGTATTTGTTTTATATGTTTTTGAATTGCTTATGTTTAATTAGAATACCTAAAGCCATATACATGCATGACCAGTTTCACCTAGTTATGGAGGTACCATAACCATAACATTAGAGGCACTGATGTTATGACTTCACCACGGTGGAGTGATTGCTCGTGGCGTCCCTTTCAGCTTTTGGTCATTTATATTATATTTATCATGTGGGGAGTATGGGTGCATCCTAGTTACATGTTTTCAGTCAGGATTTCATGGTGAATGTGGTGTGTGCCTTGCATCCTTCACAAGGAGCTGATCCCTCCTACCCAGAACCAGTATATTAAATTAAAGGCTGCCCCTCTAATTTGCATGATGAGGTCACCCCTCCTAGTATTCATGCACGGTAGATTTTCATGACCTATATTGGCTAATGGTAAAATATGTTAAACAGTTTTTATAAGATAAACATAAGGCTTTTCAAACTATAAAACCAGTTTTATGAACATGTTCCAGGTTTTCCAGGACTTATACTTTTCCGCTGCTATTAAGTCTTTATTATGCTTAGTCATTCATACTATGTCTATATCCGTGCACTGAGCGTTTTGCTCAGCCGTTACTTTCCTTTCCATGTCCCAAAACAGCAGGTACCCTAGGGAAGACTCGAGCATTTGGAGGACGTGCATAGGATGGAAGCTGCTAGAGACTTCTTTTCCTTTTTGCCTTCATATACTTATGCTTGTTTAGTCTTTTATTCATTTCTTTTGGCTTTATTATGTTTTGGGCTTATGTTTGGGAACCGATGTTTGATTCCGGTTTTCCCTATGGTCATGTATGTTTTAGTACATTTATCCTTGTATGCTTTGATGACACGCCATAATTACGCGTGACATTCCATTTATCAAAATGGGGTGTTATAATTATGGTATCAGAGACAAGTTTCGACCGGTAGGCTCTAAAACTCGACCTGTGACTAGTGGGTAGTCACCAGGAGCTTCCTAAGCCAACGTTTGTTATTCTACGTATTGATGTTTTTAGCGCATTCTTGCTTTAACCATGATGTTTTCAGCACCTTGAGGTTTTAACCTTGATGTTTTCATCGATATTGTTTTACTAATATGGATGGACAACCGTCATTCATATTTAGTTATGTGTGATTGTTTCATGCATAACGTTCCTCGAGAACTGTGGCTATGTGGACTGAACCCCAGTAGTTCATAATTAGTCACATAAAATTTTTTCTGATAAGTTTTGACAGAAGAGTTTCATTTATTTATGTTTCATGTATCATTGTTGCAGGGATTATGACTAAGTAATGGTTGGTACAGGACTGGCCCTATTTAGTCGCATGTGCTTTTATCGAAACTTTTAACTTTGGGACCAACCCATAGGCGTCCCCTCGCCATGTCTTTTGTTTTGGGACCGACCCATAGGCGTCCCCTCGCACATATAAAGGTTTTTATAAACTACATTATGCATTCATGCCTTGTTTTTCATGCATAAAATTTTTCTCATGATTTTTGGCATAAATTTTTTTTATGTCCCCTCATAAGTTACTATGTTTTTATGTCAAGTATGTTTTCATACTGTCATGGTTAAACTCAGTTTCATGCTGATTATGTTATACACTCTTCCATGTTAAATCGTTTCATGTTTCTTCATGATAATTCCGTCTTCATGTGGATTATGTCTTACGCCTCATTTGTTATTATGCCTTCATGCAAGACATAGTTGGATTCATTGAATTCTGCTTTCATGATAGTCATGGTTAGTTTTCATTGATCATGCTTTCAGGCAAATCATCTTAAATTTTGTATGACCACACTTTAACGTTTCTCTATGCAACCAAAATGAGGTATATACTGGCATTGCCAAGTTATCATGATGGTTTTCCTAACCGTTTAACCGATATACTCTCCTTAAATCATGATAAATGATCGACCCCATACCGATCATTTCATGTGCATTCCACGTGTACTCCACGTACCGTATTTCATGTGTATTACACGTACCTTAATCCATGTTTATTTCGCTTGCAATACATTACGAGTATTCGCTAGTCGATTCTGAATCACCTCATGCGTATTTTCAATTTGCTGATATGTTGGGACTTAGAGATCTTGAGTTGATATGACAAAACAAGATGAAGGACCTATTAGCAAATAGTTAGCTTAGATAGTAAGCTAGGGTTGTGATGTAACCCTAGTACCTCTATTATATAAAGAGGGTACCACCTTGGTTGTTATTCATTCATTCACAAACAATGTAAACCATAGGTGTGTGTGCGTTCTCCTGGTGTCAAGCCTATGAGGCACCAGGAGTAGTAGTTACTAGCATTATTAATAGTAATCTTTATTAGTGAAAGCCTTGTTCTTGGTTATGATTGTGTTCTTTATGTTCCGCTGTGCTTATTACAATCATGATCATGATATCCCAGATGAGTCTAGATCTTGGACTCAACAAGTGGTATCAGAGCTTGTTGGCTCTCGATCTGGTCGATCTACAAGGTTTTCAGTTAATCTTATTTTTCTGTTTTTCAATAAATAAATTGGTGTTCTTTTTGATCTAGGGTTTTCCCAACAAACCCTAGATGATTCGATGTGTGTTGCTGTTGTTATTTGATGCTGTTGCATTTGTGTTCGTAATGAATGAAGGTCGTAATGACAGACTCGTTTTTGTTAAGGCTGATAACATTAGGGTTTTTACAAACCCTAAAAACAGAAGCTTTGCAGGACGATGTGAAACTGCTGATGTGCTACTAGCATTGGGGAATTGATTCATTATGAATAAATGATGAACCCTGGTAGCATGATTCGAATAAAGATCACAACAGGAATCAAAGATGATATGGTTGTTTTAATCTTTCGTTGGTATTACTCATTGATCGGGATGTTGCTGATGAAAAACCTAGTGATTGAGGGACTCGAATTCAAATGTAAATTCGTTGGTATGTAGATCAGCATGATTATGGTACTACTGATTTATTGTTTCCTGATTCTATGGCTTTGGTTTGACGTGGTATATGCTGGATGCCTGGATGGCGTATTTGTTCGTGAGTTTCTGACTGCAAGATTGTTCACAGGATATCCTGTGAAGCTACGACCTATAAAAACACAGAGGTACGATACTATTTCTTGTTGTCTTTGTTACCTCGTAATATTCAGAAAAGAAAAGGATGATGTACGAAAATTTTGAAAGTACTATTATTTTGGAAGTGAAATCCCTGATTCTTAGAGATATTCATATATCTCGTATACTTTTGGACGTGATATTTATGGGATGATAAGGTCAAATAATGTGTATTCAAGTCTTGAGTGATTTATGGGATTGACTATTCTTCCGTCAGTTATGGTACGCAAATTATGGAAGATAATTCATGGCAAAAGATATCATGCATGCATGAGTTATCTCTTCATATAATCACGTTATGGAAAGAGTTTGGACAACCAAGAGGAAAACATGGTCAAACGTATGGAAACAGTACTGATCACAAGAATACGCATGATTATGGTTACTGATTTTTAGGGATTGCATGCTTTCATTGATAGTGTGTATATTTTTGAGATATATGTGCTAGTATGATGCGTATTTCTTTCCTGATTTAAAGGTACATCACGTGGGTAAAGATCTTTTATTTTATGGTTTGAGTGATTTTTGGAAGGTATATAATTATAGGTGCGTTATATTGGGAGAAACACGTTTTGAGGTTGCTAAAATATTGGGATTACTTTATGTGATTAGCGTGGGTCTCCAAGTTTCTTTTTAATCTGCGTGAATTATAGGGAGCTATTGGCTGCGTATATTTTTGGAATATATATGCAATTTTTATAGTCTATCCGTTTCATGCCTCTCGTGAAGAAATTGGGACGTGATATAGAGGTGAAAACGTGTGTACTAATTCTGATTTTATGGGAAACATAATGATATGGTTATTTTGATAAGGTCAGAACTAAAACATGTTAGCTACAACGATGGGAGGTATATATGGATGCTATATTTTTAGGAAACGTGGGTATGAATGAAAAAGTTAGACGGTGGGTTGAAAAATTCAAGGAATAGGAAAAGCATTGCTTGGAAGGATACAGTTTTTTGGTTTGCTAATTTAGGGGTTATGAGTTTCTTCCTACTGGAGATGGACGTGTGGCAAAGAATAGCAACAACAACAGTTTGGTGATGGACACTGTGTCGCTAAAAGTTTGGAGGTGATATCAGTAACAACTTCTGCGACAGCGTGGTGACAGATTGAAAAAAAAATGAAAAAAAAGAAGGAGGTTTGCGATGCTACTGGTGAGTTATGGTTCCTACTGGTCATATGTATTCATGTTGGATGTGTTCTCGGTTCCTCCTGGTAATATTCGATGGTTCCTCCTGGTTGAATCATCGGCTCCTACTGGTCGGTTTCTACTAGTCGGTTCCTACTGGTCCGTACCACTGGTTTGTTCCTATTGGTTTGATCCTACTGGTAGGTGTATGTTCTTACTGACTTTATTATGGTTCCTGCTGGCTTGTTGTATACTAACTTTCTTTGGTCGGTTTTGGTTCCTTCTAGTCAAGTAAGATTGATACTACTCTGATTTAGTGACTAGTCTGATGTCACTACTGTTACTGGAGGAGGAGTTCTCAGCCATCATCATTTCGTTGGGGTGATTCATTGAAGAAGACATTTGATTATCACTGATTTTATGTTGTAGTTGATTTTCATAGGTTTTGTGTTCTTATCATATCCTAAAAAGGAGTGAAGGACCTTTTTACGATAACTTGCTTGGTTTGTATGGTGACGAAGACTTGGCATATCTAGCGAAGGGGTACGATCTATTCCTATCTTAAAAGGAGTAGTAGCTTTTTAAGATAGTTTGCTCTATGCGTACATTTGCTATCACTTGAAGGGGTTACGTTATTGTGCTCAGTGTCTCATTTATTTGAGGATTTTGTTCGAGCTCGACGTCACGTGGTTAGTGCAAGACATAAGACACAAGTTTGGGAGATTCCACTTCTTCATCAAATTCGTTATACTTGATTTTATTCATCAGTGATCTCTCCATGGAACCTACTGGATTTGCCGTGCACTTCTTAAGGGGAAGACGATCCTTTTTGAGTTGATGTGACAAAAAGGGGAAGAATGCATGGATCAAGGGGAAGCTTAGCCTTCATCTATATTAGCTTCAGGGGAAGCTTGTGCTTACTGGTTTTGTCAAATCAACTAGGGGAAGATTGTTGGGACTTAGAGATCTTGAGTTGATATGACAAAACAAGATGAAGGACCTATTAGCAAATAGTTAGCTTAGATAGTAAGCTAGGGTTGTGATGTAACCCTAGTACCTCTATTATATAAAGAGGGTACCACCTTGGTTGTTATTCATTCATTCACAAACAATGTAAACCATAGGTGTGTGTGCGTTCTCCTGGTGTCAAGCCTATGAGGCACCAGGAGTAGTAGTTACTAGCATTATTAATAGTAATCTTTATTAGTGAAAGCCTTGTTCTTGGTTATGATTGTGTTCTTTATGTTCCGCTGTGCTTATTACAATCATGATCATGATATCCCAGATGAGTCTAGATCTTGGACTCAACATGATATTCTACAAGATTGTTGATGCTGCTCATAACTGGGAGATGTTACTAAAGGTTGATGCTGCCGACGTTCGGAGACGCTACGAGATGCGGATGCTATTCACAACCTAGAGATCCTACAAGACGAAGACAAAGGCGTCAGAGCAAAGCAATCGAACGAGAAGATGCTTCACCATCAGACGATTTTCATCAATCATTGTCCCTAATTCTTAGTTACATGTCACACGTCATTCGGCTGTCATTTCAGCCATATGAGTGCAAACTGGTACCAGCCGGCCACTCAACTGAATAGTTACATGAATCACGGTCATGAGAATGACCGTCATGGAACTGACAGACAAGACGATAGTAACCACTACTATGACGGAACTATCCTAGAAATCGCAACCGAGGCTCCGGCCGCGGACGTGATCAGACATACAAAGGATTAGTAGTCCAACCGATCCGCCAAGTCTGGCATAATAACCTAATATTGTAGTTCTATTGAATTACGTCTCGAGACACATGTCAAGACATCAGTCAAGACACATATCTCACGTATACTTTCTAAAGACACATGTCAAGACATCAGTCAAGACACATGTCTCACGTATACTTCCTGAAGACACATGTCAAGACTCCAGTCAAGACATATGTCATGCTTATAGTTCCAAGACACGAGTCAAGACACATGATTCACGTCCAACTATGGGACATTTCTAAGAAATTCAGGGTACCCTCCAAGGGTATATCCATATTGTTGTGCCATGTATTAATCAGGCCACAAGAATTTCAATACCATTATCGGCGCATCAGTGAGAAGTGTCGCGTTGCTGATGTCACTTTTATTTCTTTCACCATATTTCTTATGATTCATGACAGTGAAGGACGCCTTTCGTATTCCCACGTATACGAAGGATTTCCTTCAGCTTAATGAAGAGATCCAAGCTGCTAACGCATTTCCTCGGACAGACACAAGATGAACTTTATCCTAATTATGGACTATTAACATCACACCATGCTATGATTCATAATTATGTACAGTAATGTTCAGACTCCTAAATACATTCAGCTTGATTTTCCATCGGGAAAATCTGTACAAATTATCTATGCTTACAAGCATGTGCGTTGTTAGCCATGGTCGCTAAAATTTCCACCTGTCAGTAAGACACGACTACTTAAGTCCTTTACGCATAGCTAGTTGATTATTCCAAAATCTTCCCATATATTCCAGAAGAACCTTCAAGGAGAAGGACGGTACCATGAGATTATGTGTCGACTACCGTCGGCTTAAACAAATCACCATTCATGACCGTTATCCTCCTCCACGTATTGACAACATGTCCAATCGACCTTATAGTGTTAATCACTTTTCCAAGATTGAACTCATGATCATACTGCCAACAGTGACGAGGGAAAAAGCATGACATGTCCATGACTGCTATTCGTACACGACTCGGTCATGCTAGATTTATGATTTTGAATTAGTCTCACCAATGCTCCAACGGCATTATAAGAATGAGTTTCCATGAACTCATAGCAAATTCATCAGTGTTTTCATTGAGGATAACCTGATTTCCTTTAAGCCTAGAAGATGAACAGGAAGACCATATCTGCACTATGTTGCAAATTCTATGACAAGAGAAATTTCACCCTGGAAATATTTCCAATATCAATTCTGGTTGATTACAGTGACACGCTGGATCACATGGATTTGCATGGTTAATCTTACCATGACTCAACTTATGCGTAAGGAGTGAACCCTACACTACATTAGGTGTTATAGAAAATCCTACGCTAGGAGAAGTCTAGATTCAGAAACTCAGAGTTTCGCAAACTCCTATGTATCAAGTCCTACGAAGCAAGATACAGTTATGTTCATATCTAAGTACCTGACATCCCAACAGGTTAAGATAGGACACCAACAAACTGGGATGTTTTCATCATATGAAATTTTGAATTGAAATGGGACAAGATCTCCACGGATATTGGTTACCAGATTAACGCAAACTCAGAAGATGCATGATGCTATCTGGGTTATTGCAAACAGTTTGATCAAGTCTGCAGAATCCTTACATCCGCAAGGATTGCAGAACCAACAGATTGATCGGACATGTTCCAGCCAAGGCTCATCCGACCACTTGGTAATCCCTCAGCTATCGGGTTAGTCAAAGATTCGCAATTGTACTCCTAAATTACTTCACGTCTTCATTCTGATTCCACGACTTGCTTTCGCGCTCACGTTCATGACACTATTCACGTTCATGATCGTATCTGGGCTTACGATTTTACGTTCTTTTCGTTCTGGGAAGTTTTGCAAGAACTTGAGAGACCAGACCCAAGTTTAGTATAACTCTCCATCATCAGATAGACGTTTCACGTCATATTCCACGTCTCACCTTGTAGCGTTTGGCGTTACCGCCATTATATTCTATGATCACGATATGTTTCACATGTCATGTTCATTCCACGTTCCTCATATCATGATCAAGATATGTTACACGTATCATGGATCACGATATGTTTACTCATACTACACTCGCCATATCTCCACGTAGCACGTTCAAAATTTTTCACGTATCACGTTCAAAAATTTTCACGTACTACATTTCTTTATGTCTCGCGCATCGTTTCTAATTATCAGTTAAGTCAGATTGTCTTGCATCGTAGCGTTTTTGTTGCCCTTACACGTTAATTCTTATTTTCCTCGATCGAATTTAGGGGATCTACCTTCCGTTGATAACCAAGAATTTCTTCGTACTCCAAGTCAAGGTCAGGAGGACCAACATTTATCATTAGTGTCAAGATCTTCTGAAAGAACCGTTCCAAGAGGGAGGCCACTTGGAAACAGACAAGTTCATCCGGACTTTTATCCGTTTTCTCTCATCAATTAGATATGTCCTTTCAGTCACGTCACGTTCCATGTCCTTTCAAGACATGTCACGTTCCACGTTCCTTCTACCATGTCACCTGTACGTTCATTAATCTTACATACCCTCTCAGTTGATTCGGGTATGTTTCTCTTTCAGTTACGTTATCTATAATTCGGCGACGAATTATTCTTTTTAGGGGGGAAGAGTTGTAAAACCCGCATGCTTTTACCATGAATAATAACCTTAAGATCGTACGTACTAGATTAAAACTTTCCTTTTATAGTATGATTACGTTCACGTGTTAGAATTTTACGTATTACGTACGTGTTAAAACACGATAAGTATTCACAACGCACGAGCACATAATAATTATTTGACAATAATTAATCTCGAACATGCGATCATGAAATCATGAACGTAACTAAATCACGAACTATTATTAATTACATATATATATATATGTATTACGAGCGTAAATAAATATATTAGGTCACGGTAATTATTTAACGAGAACACACAAAACGCGGACACAAATAAACACGAACAAACACGTAAAACACGAACACGAGAACACACTTATTAATTAGACACGGAAAATGATCGGGTTACCCCATGTGGGCCCCATATGCCACGAAATTAGGAAGGAAGATGGGCCAAGCCCATCAAAATTTACTAAAAGTGGGTTCAGGGGAAAAACACTAATCATTTTTCTTTATAGAGGATTTTACAGAAAACCTAAAACTTCTCCTCCTCCTTCTTTTTCTCTTTTGGCCGCCACCCTCAAACACACCAAAGGGGTGTGATTTGATCTTTGATCTTGGAATTATTGCTAGTGTTCGTGTTTGTTCATCGTTCTTTAGATCCACGCATTCGGTAAATCCTTTAACCCTTTTTCTTTGATTTAATCTTTTAAATAATTAAGAACATGTTATGTTTTTTTATAAAACCTAATTAAATCATAGATCTAACATGAATTTGGGTTTAGAATAAATCAAAAGGGTTGTTTAAGGGGTGTTTGTTCTTGGCCGCGCCTAAACCGAACCCGAGAGGGTCTCGGTTTGGCCATTTGACCACCACCGAGACCATATGGTCCCGGTTGGTTGGTGTGGGTCCCACGACAGCATCAAGACAAGGGTAACCCCGACTTGGTTCGGGGTATGGTGTCGATTTCATGTCTGGTTCATGGTTCTTAGTCAAAATCCGGTTCACGGTGTATGAATAGATTTTTATTTTTTTTTATGATCTTATGTTAAAATTAAATTAATAGCATGACATGATTAATTTAATAACATGACTTAGGTTATTTTAATTATTAAAATCATAGAATTATTAACCTAAGTATTTTATATTTTTAGACTTATAAATTAATTAATTATTTAAAAACCATGGTTATAATTAATTAATTAACACGACTTAGGTTATATTATTAATATATAATAATACATGTTTTAACCTAAGTATTTAACTTTATTTAATTAAAAACATGTTATACATTAAGTAAATATTTTAACCTATAATTTATTTTAATTACATGAAATAATTAATAAACTATACATTATATCATTATGACTTAGAAAATAATCAAGAAAACACTTAGGCTTATATACTTAGCTTATTTAACCAGCTTATTTTCTAATTATGGAAACTTTCTATTTATGGAAACTTATTTAATTAAGGCAGCTAATCTATTTATGGAAACTTTCTATTTTTAGAAACTTATCTATTTTAAGCAGTAATTCTATTTTTGGAAACTTTCTATTTTTGGTAACTTTCTATTTTTGGAAACTTTCTATTTTTGGTACTCTCTATTTTAGGAAACCTGCTATTTTTGGAAAGTTACTTATTATTACACAGTAAGTATAATAATGCATGAAATACCAGAAATACTTAATCAGAGTAATCAGAATATAAGATAAACACAGTTTAAGGCTTTAAACAGTAAAACATGATAAGAACACATAAAATAAGCTAAGACATGACATAAAACCAGTTACGTATTTAGTAAGCAGATACTTATTCATGTATGTATTTATGTAGCATTAGTGATACGGAAGTAGGATTCCTCTCAGTTCATCTTCTTCGTTCACTGGACATAAGGTACGGATTCCCGTCCTTTCAGTATGGACATTCTTTCCTTATTAGGATTCCCCGTATGTAGCCAACTGTTTTCCCAGTATTTGTTTTATATGTTTTTGAATTTCTTATGTTTAATTAGAATACCTAAAGCCATATACATGCATGACCAGTTTCACCTAGTTATGGAGGTACCATAACCATAACATTAGAGGCACTGATGTTATGACTTCACCACGGCAGAGTGATTGCTCGTGGCGTCCCTTTCAGCTTTTGGCCATTTATATTATATTTATCATGTGGGGCGTATGGGTGCATCCTAGTTACATGTTTTCAGTCAGGATTTCATGGTGAATGTGGTGTGTGCCTTGCATCCTTCACAAGGAGCTGATCCCTCCTACCCAGAACCAGTATATTAAATTAGAGGCAGCCCCTCTAATTTGCATGATGAGGTCACCCCTCCAAGTATTCATGCACGGTGGATTTTCATGACCTATATTGGTTAATGGTAAAATATGTTAAACAGTTTTTATAAGATAAACATAAGGCTTTTCAAACTATAAAACCAGTTTTATGAACATGTTCCTGGTTTTCCAGGACTTATACTTTTCCGCTGCTATTAAGTCTTTATTATGCTTAGTCATTCATACTATGTCTATATCCGTGCACTGAGCATTTTGCTCAGCCGTTACTTTCCTTTCCATGTCCCAAAACAGCAGGTACCCTAGGTAAGACTCGAGCATTTGGAGGACGTGCATAGGATGGAAGCTGCTAGAGACTTCTTTTCCTTTTTGCCTTCATATACTTATGCTTGTTTAGTCTTTCATTCATTTCTTTTGGCTTTATTATGTTTTGGGCTTATGTTTGGGAACCGATGTTTGATTCCGATTTTCCCTATGGTCATGTATGTTTTAGTACATTTATCCTTGTATGCTTTGATGACACGCCATAATTACGCGTGATATTCCATTTATCAAAATGGGGTGTTACATCAACTATAAAAAATAATTAACAAACTATTAATTGGTATTTTTTATTATCCTCATGTCTTACTTGTTTCTAATTTTGTCAACACAAAGGTTGTGAGACCCCCAAAATCTGACATGGAACAACTAGGCAACGAGGGGGTAACACGTCATAGTACAAGAAATAATAAATTACAGTTCATACAAAGATGACGAAATAAAAACATGTACATTACATCATAAAAGGGTTAGAGTTTTTAAACAAAGGCCCCAGAGTTTTAAAAGCGGAAAATTATATTATTTCGTCTCGATTTATAACAATAAGTTGCCCAAAAGATTGAATAAGCTTCTGATATTTTATATAAAACAAATCTTTCAAAAGTATCACAGAAATCTCCAAGCTGCGATAATATCCTGCGGGCTCCCATCCAAGCAAAACTAAGTAATAATACCTGAGATTAAACATGTAAAACCGAAAACACAAAGTTGAGTGAAATTCATAGGTTTAGTAATAAGGATGTGGAACACAAGCATTCATTTGTAAAACAAGTAGTATGGAGTATGGTTATGATCATTAACCATAGTCCGAAACATTATTATTGCTGTTCAGTTCATGAACCGAAGCTTAACTCAGTGTAAGTTCCTCTAGTCAGTATTCAGCCTAAATACTCAAGTGAATAAACAAATATTAGTGCGTCAAGGTAATTGGGACGGGGATAGTCAATCCCGATGGATCCACCCACAACATTCGCGCTTGGTAGCAGGATTAATTAACGGTTCATGATCAATGAGAGGTAACTTAAGGCTAGACTAAAAAGCAATAATATCAATGAAAATCAGTTGGAAATCCTCAAGTTATGGAAAGCATACAATTTCTGGATAGCATACAAATTGAGGATATCACACAGTTGTTAAATGGTTGTGTTCCACCATGTAAAATCTCACCCCGCATTTAGAAACCATGTACAAGTAAAAAGGGGCTATGAACTCACCTTAGCCACGTGGTAAGTCAATCACGGTACTCATCAACTGAGTAGAAACAATGGTAGTGAGACGATCACCGACGATATGGATGCCCGGAGAAACACGAAAACCGCAACCTATCAAAATAAGGTGCGCGTTAAGACTCGAACTCAAATATCGATATGTACCAAATGTAATATGACTCAAATGTTTTCAAAGTATTCATGTTTCAAAACCATTGACACGAACCAAATGAATTCATACTAACCATTTATTCCAACACTACACGTTAAAACACTTGTACACTTGAAAATGACTCGTTATACGACGCCAAGTCAACGCAAGTCAAACTATCCTTTGACCTTACTTGGACCAGTAGCTAAGTCATTTACATAATGACTAAGCACTTGAATAAGTCATCATGTCCGATGATGAATACTCAGACTCACCCAACACAAACATTGAACTAAGTGTCCAAAATAAAAATCAGCAAGTACACCCCGAATGTACACACCGATCTACCCTATCTAGACTTGTCCGTTTTACATGAAAATTGGTGTCAAGGTCACTTATAACCTGTATAAGACCTCACCAAAATTTGAGCCAAAGTTCACACTTTAAAACCCATCAGCTCGACACTTTACTCGACTTCAAATTTGGGACAGATTTGTGCACTTGTTTTATAAAACCGTTTAGACCGCTTTAAAAGTACAAACTCGACAATCCGACTTTTGAAACCACTACTAGACTCATCAAACTCAGTTTGTAAACTTTGCAAACCAGTAGATACATTTATCTAAATAAGCCTAAAGTCCCCGAGAGTCGACCCGAAATCAGCCACAATTTCGGATTGTGCCGACTTGCGTCTCCCGGTACACGAAAACTAAAACTAGCATAACTTTTGACTCGTAATGACTTAGAAGCTCTATCTTATACCAAAACGACCGTCTCGGAAAACTCTACAACAATTTTAAATAATATTAGTATTTCTCAGATCTTAAACCCACGAAATTTCAGTTAAAGTTCTTCTGTCCCAAATTGTACCTTTAGAAAACATGACAAATCTATTTTTCAAGCAAAACCTCATTCCCATACCCCTAGGATCATTATACTATCATACCCATCATCCAAACATTCCTAAAAACACTTGCATGTAAAATCTAACAAAATCAAAGATTAAAAACAAGACTTTTAAGGATTAAAATGTGATGATCATACCAAAAATAAGACATGCAAGATGGTTTAACCATCATTCCACCATGGATTTATAAGTTCTTCAAAAGTTGATGAATGTGTGAAAATTTAGTATGGATAGAATCACAAGAACATTTTAGGAATGGGTCTAATTTTAGTTTGGATTAATTCATGATAGAAATCAAAGTTTTGAGGGTGTTTGTGGTGGAGGAGGTGACGGCATAGAGGTGGGGAGGGAGAGAGTTTGTATTTTTTTTAATAAAGTGGTGTTGTGTGTGAAAATTAGAAGAAAAAGGCTTTATATATGGTAGTTTAAGTGGAGGGGCTAATATTGCCAACTTAGAAACTTGTGGACCTAAAAACAATTAATAGTTTTAAAGGGTAGAAAATGGTTATTGGTAAATATTGAAAATATTTACGGGGCTCGGGTTTCGTAAAAATACTTTTCAAAACTTACAATGCATCATAAAAATGATTATACGATTTCTCGACACGACTTAATACGTAATTAAAACGAAATCATCGACAATATTAATTATCGAAACAATCGATAAATAAGCGTAATATTTTGGGCATCCGTCGGTATCGCGATCACTAGGAATTCTCGTCGTACATTGTTTTTGAATAAACTCGTTGTAAAACGCACGCGGATGATTTTAAATCAAAAACTTTGATTTAAATTAAATATGGAAAAATAAAATAAAAGTTTTATAATTCCATACATACTATTTATCGATGATCAGAAAAATACTTAAAAAAGTATAATTTAAAAATCTCAGAATTTACATACAGAAATACAAGAAAACGTAATACATTGAAAAATTCAAGAAGCACGAATAAAAAGAATAAAATAATGCTCAGAAAAGTACGGGTTCTCACAGTCTTCCCCCCTAAAGGAACTCTGGTCCCCAGAGTTCTCCTGAAAACAGTAGAAGATGCAAATAAGAGGAGGTACAAAGTGTAGAACAAATTCATTGCTTCCCATGTAATTTTCGTACCACGACGAATCTTAACGATTAGAATTCGCTATGCTTTAGTTTCTTAACTCCTTTTCGTATAACTTTTCAGTCTTGGATTAGGATAACGATCTTTCAATACGGAGATACATCGAGAGATAGAGTTGTTGGAAATACGTGCGATAAACTAACAAGAATGAACACAAGAATCGCTTAAACTGGAAAAGTGCGATAAAAATGAACCAAGATTGTAAATCAACAAGGGGTCGCAAGTCGTGCAACTATAAAACGTGACAATCTTAAAATGTGAGAATCTAGTCACAAGCGAAATAGAAGGGAATAATGAATAGCATAGGATCATTTAAAATACAAGTTTTCAAAATCAGTTGTCTAGGATTTTGGTATTACTTTAAAACCTAGTTTTAAATATTTTCTTGATTAAAAGAAAATTTTACCAAGTGTAGTGATTAAAATCAAATTCTATACAAAACGAGAGGGCAAATAGTTGTCAAATCTTTTTCTTGATCAGGACTTCAAGGTAAAAGTAACTCAGTTCAAATAGTTATTTTGATCAGCTTAAGAGCTTTTCGGGTGACTATATGAAATTATCGTTAAAAACTCAGGTTTATCGTTACCATTAGGAAAAATTAGATTTTCAAGTTATTTAGAAACATTGTTTAGAAATTATAATTAAATTTAATAATTTCATTAGGTTGACAGTAAAGTACGATAGAATTAAATACTTTAAAAGATACAGCTTTATATCCTTTATAAATACTAGTTATAAATTTACTAAAGAGGATGTATAGGTCCGATAATTAACTTGAAACAGTTATTTTGGTAATTTAAACATTTGATAAAATGTATAAAACGTTCTTAAAAAATTAATAATAATTTTTAGAAATCCAAGAAAGTGTTTAAGATATCAAACGATAAGCACGTAACATTTCTTGGTTTCAAAAGGTGACAAGACAGGAACGAATATAAAGCATATAAAGGTCAACAATCTGTATGCGAGCGATAACACAAGAGAATAGAACAAAAATCGTATCAATTATTAACAAACGTGATAGAATAGATGCGTCGATGATGAAAGTAATAAGAAACAAAGGATTATAGCAATGATAAATTCACGAGTGTGGTTGACATCACCAATAACGACTTATTAAGTTCTCGGTGGTCGACATACGATTGAAAAGAGAAAAGCCACACAGCGAATTTTCGAATCAAAGAAAATTCTTTCGAAGTCAGTTGAGAGTAAATTCAGTAAAATGAAAACATCAGCAATGAAAGGCGAAATCAACACATGATTCACACGAATGAATTTCAAGACGACAAATTCTAACACACATCATAACAATTACACGAAATCATCGTTCACGTCCAGTCATAAATCATTAATCGCGTCCAGAGACGTTTCGTAGGTCTATCAAAATAGATAGAGATGGTCAATCAGCGTAGAAGCATAACAACGATGAAACTTTCAAGTCTGGTATCAGTGGTAAGAATTTAGGCAAATGGTAACGAAAATTGTATCATGAGGATGATGAGGTAACAAGTAAAGCAAAGATCGATGAGTAAGGAAATATGTGCTTGAGGCATGTACTTTGTTCAAGAAAAGATAAGGGTTTATATGTGTATGTTGCGAACTGTTGATACTCGCATAAGAAGTAAAAGTTTTTAAAACTTTACTTTTATCTAACTTTTTAAGGAACATAATTAAAAAGTTGATTGTTGGTCAAATATTTAGGGCGACTACTATTCGGCCTTGCATGGCTCCTTCTAAATTAGGCATAGGTGATCAGGCCATGCATAATTTAGGACTAGCAATGCGATGCTCATCTTCGTCAAACCAGTATTACAGATCATATTATTTAAAATATGTATATAATGCCATTTGTAAAAACATAAATCAAAATAGTTTATGAAACTATTCGCCAATAAGTTACTGGCTAGATATTTAATTCAACAATTGTAATGTTACAAGATTCTTTACAAGACCCAAAGTAGAACAATCTGTGAGTATACATTATAAAATTAATATAAATTAATTTTGTAAGATAGCATTCAATTATTTAAGAAAGCCCAAATGAAACCTTTCGTAAAATGATTCGTAAACAATATCTGTTTGAGTTCATATGGTAACTTGTAAAATAGCGAGTGGGTTACATGGGGGTAATAGAGGGTAGTTCAAGGCAATCAATGAAATGGTTACAAGGTGATAAGGTTTCAAAAGATTTAGCCAAAATCGTCAAGAGACACGTGCCAAAATGATAACGAACGATGAAAATAAGAACTTCAACCTCAGTCCAAATCAATGGTACGATAGAAGCAAAGAAAGACAATGTAGAATGACAAATAAATCATAAATAAAAGAAAGGAATAAGGAATCCATATGTGCACATCGCGATTAATTTTGACAGTAATATACTTTTAGGAAAGTAGGGTATCAGTTAACAAATAGTACAATCACTCCGAAAAGTTTCTCTATTAGGAAGTTACCGAATTTCAAAAGTTCAAGATCTATGTACATGTGGGACCGAATTCAAAGCTACTATTTTATACTTGTTCAAACGCAATCATTGCTTTTAGTTTGCAAAATATCACCAATTCAAGTTTTACGAGCTCAAACAAACTCAAAAACGCTTGAAATCATATTTTTAAAGTCTATCAGTTTTGACTTTTGGGTTTGACTAGACCAATTAACTCACTAAACGATATTCTAAGACTCAAAGTCTAATGCATTTCGCTGTAAAACAATGTTTTGAACAACTCTCTAGTTTTACCCGAGACTTGAAACGGATAAAAAATGGACGAAAATGCCCTTGCATTAAATCTGTCAGCAAAACGATATTTTAGAACTACGCAAAAATAAGTTCTTAAATTTCACAATCTCAAATGAGCGTAACCTGCTCGATTTTTTAATGTTTATTGCCCAAATTTTATGTCCTAAACGGACGTCTCAACAAGTAGAAATATATATTTTTATGTCTAAAGTTATAAAAATATTTTCTCGACACTGTTAAACTCCCTGTAAAGTTTCTATACAAAGTATATTTTCTGACACCGTTTGAAATTAAATCCAAATTTCATAATAACTCAGAATTAATGTACACACAAGACTTGTTGATTCCATAAAAACGAAAGAGAGAAAAACTGCATAATTAATCATGTAAAGAAAACATAGTATGGAAATGGTTCAAGAATACCAACGATAAACTAAGAAATCAAAAATGGCGCATGACATCCGTGTCTTCGATTGCAAGATACAATACAGGAAAGTCTCCTGGCGGCGTGATTTTCCAAAATCACAAGACATACCGAGAAAGAAACAAAATATTAACCAATAACACTCCTAAGGCGAGAAGGTTTAATGAAAAAGGGAGGATACAAGTAGGATCGTATTCCAAACAATCGCTACACAATAAAAGATGAATCTCAAGATGACAATGATGGTTTCAAGGTACAACGGATGTTGTAAGTCGAAGTCGAAACGTAGAATTGTCAATGAAATAAGATGTAATCCATGTACAAATGTCGTGTAAAACGGTGACGTAAAGGTCAATCAAGATTACAAAAACTCACGATATTATTCAGCACTGATTCAACAAATTCTTCGAGATGTGTGGCTCACATGGTGTCCTTTAGTCTTTCTGGGAGATACATTGAGCTACACAATGGTCTATAGACTAGACATTCAATTACGAATGGTCGGAAAGAAAATCTGCGTATCTAAATAGATATTTCAAAGGAAATAAACAATGAAAGTAACATGCACGGTAGTAAGAATGAAAATCAGGAGTTTCGTCAAAAACAACACTTCTTCAATTCCGAACAATGGTATCACGAGAGTATGCACAACATGTAGCAGCGAGTCGAGAAAAAAAGATGATTCAAAACGAACGAGTATATGAAGTCAATCGTATCACGCATAAATTAAATAGCAATAGTACTCAGAAAAATGAGTATGAAAAGTCGGCAGCATACACGCTCTGAATACAAGTACGTAACGTCATAATGATATAGAATCATTGTAATAAGTCCAAGTCACAAGAATAAGAATTTAAGAAATACAGTGTAGGCGGATGTAATCACAGTAATATCGAATGATAATCCATGAAGCACAAGGCTTTGAAAAGACACAGTAATTATCGTCATCAGGGTAACGTAATATTTCAACATGTAATCAAGAGATGAAATACTATAACGAGAATTAAACGTAAATAATAAGGATTAGAGAGTTACCCGCAAAGATATCGAACAGCAATGGCAGATTCTGTCTTTGACACTTAGAAACAATAAAATATTTGAACTTTCGGTTATAGACTAAGTTTTTGAAAATGACTTAGTTCCCTATAACCATCGCTCTGATACTACTCTATGAGACCCCCAAAATCTGACAAGGAACAACTAGGCAACGAGGGGGTAACACGTCATAGTACAAGAAACAATAAATTACAGTTCATACAAAGATAACGAAATAAAAACATGTACATTACATCATAAAAGGGTCAGAGTTTTTAAACAAAGGCCCCAGAGTTTTAAAAGCGGAAAATTATATTATTTCGTCTCGATTTATAACAATAAGTTGCCCAAAAGATTGAATAAACTTCTGATAGTTTATATAAAACAAATCTTTCAAAAGCATCACAGAAATCTCCAAGCTGCGATAATATCCTGCGGGCTCCCATCCAAGCAAAGCTAAGTAATAATACCTGAGATTAAACATGTAAAATCGTCAACACAAAGTTGAGTGAAATTCATAGGTTTAGTAATAAGGATGTGGAACACAAGCATTCATTTGTAAAACAAGTAGTATGGAGTATGGTTATGATCATTAACCATAGTCCGAAACATTATTATTGCTGTTCAGTTCATGAACCGAAGCTTAACTCAGTGTAAGTTCCTCTAGTCAGTATTCAGCCTAAATACTCAAGTGAATAAACAAATATTAGTACGTCAAGGTAATCGGGACGGGGATAGTCAATCCCGATGGATCCACCCACAACATTCGCGCTTGGTAGCAGGATTAATTAACGGTTCATGATCAATGAGAGGTAACTTAAGGCTAGACTAAAAAGCAATAATATCAATGAAAATCAGTTGGAAATCCTCAATTTCTGGAAAGCATACAATTTCTGGATAGCATACAAATTAAGGATAGCACACAGTTGTTAAATGGTTGTGTTCCACCATTTAAAATCTCACCCCGCGTTTAGAAACCATGTACAAGTAAAAAGGGGCTATGAACTCACCTTAGCTACGTGGTAAGTCAATCACGGTACTCAGCAACTGAGTAGAAACAATGGTAGTGAGACGATCACCGACGATATGGATGCCCGGAGAAACACGAAAACCGCAACCTCTCAAAATAAGGTGCGCGTTAAGACTCGAACTCAAATATCAATATGTACCAAATGTAATATGACTCAAATTTTTTCAAAGTATTCATGTTTCAAAACCATTTACACGAACCAAATGAATTCATACTAACCATTTATTCCAACACTACACGTTAAAACACTTGTACACTTGAAAATGACTCGTTATACGACGCCAAGTCAACGCAAGTCAAACTATCCTTTGACCTTACTTGGACCAGTAGCTAAGTTATTTACATAATGACTAAGCACTTGAATAAGTCATCATATCCGATGATGAATACTCAAACTCATGCAACACAAACATTGAACTAAGTAAGGGTTCGAAACCCACAAGCTTCCTTTTTATTTTACCGGGGTTTATCCCCTTTACCCAAAAAAAAAAACATTGAACTAAGTGTCCAAAATAAAAATCAGCAAGTACACCCCGAATGTACACACTGATCTACCCTATCTAGACTTGTCCGTTTTACATGAAAATTGGTGTTAAGGTCACTTATAACCTGTATAAGACCTCACCAAAATTTGAGCTAAAGTTCACACTTTAAAACCCATCAGCTCGACACTTTACTCGACTTCAAATTTGGGACAGATTTGTGCACTTGTTTTGTAAAACCGTTTAGACCGCTTTAAAAGTACAAACTCGACAATCCGACTTTTGAAACCACTACTAGACTCATCAAACTCAGTTTATAAACTTTGCAAAACAGTAGATACATTTATCTAAGTAAGCCTAAAGTCCCCGAGAGTCGACCCAAAATCAGCCACAATTTCGGATTGTGCCGACTTGCGTCTCCCGGTACACGAAAACTAAAACTAGCATAACTTTTGACTCGTAATGACTTAGAAGCTCTATCTTATACCAAAACGACCGTATCAGAAAACTCTACAACAATTATAAATAATATTAGAATTTCTCAGACCTTAAACCCACGAAATTTCAGTTAAAGACCTGCTGTCCCAAATTGTACCTTTAGAAAACATGACAAATCCATTTTTCAAGCAAAACCACTCATTCCCATACCCCTAGGATCACTATACTATCATACCCATCATCCAAACACTCCTAAAAACACTTGCATGTAAAATCTAACAAAATCAAAGATTAAAAACAAGACTTTTAAGGATTAAAATGTGATGATCATACCAAAAATAAGACATGCAAGATGGTTTAAACATCATTCCACCATGGATTTATAAGTTCTTCAAAAGTTGATGCATGTGTGAAAATTTAGTATGGATAGAATCACAAGAACATTTTAGGAATGGGTCTAATTTTAGCTTTGATTAATTCATGGTAGAAATCAAAGTTTTGAGGGTGTTTGTGGTGGAGGAGGTGACGACATAGAGGTGGGGAGGGAGAGAGTTTGTATTTTTTTTTATAAAGTGGTGTTGTGTGTGAAAAATGGAAGAAAAAGGCTTTATATATGGTAGTTTAAGTGGAGGGGCTAATATTGCCAACTTAGAAATTTGTGGACCTAAAAACAATTAATAGTTTTAAAGGGTAGAAAATGGTTATTGGTAAATATTGAAAATATTTACGGGGCTCGGGTTTCGTAAAAATACTTTTCAAAAGTTACAATGCATCATAAAAATGATTATACGATTTCTCGACACGACTTAATACGTAATTAAAACAAAATCATCGAAAATATTAATTATCGAAACAATCGATAAATAAGCGTAATATTTTGGGCATCCGTCGGTATCGCGTTCACTAGGAATTCTCGTTGTACATTGTTTTTGAATAAACTCGTTGTAAAACGAACGCGGGTGATTTTAAATCAAAAACTTTGATTTAAATTAAATATGGAAAAATAAAATAAAAGTTTTATAATTCCATACAAAGTATTTATCGATGATCAGAAAAATACTTAAAAAGTATAATTTAAAAATCTCAGAATTTACATACAGAAATACAAGAAAACATAATACGTTGGAAAATTCAAGAAGCACGAATAAAAAGAATAAAATAATGCTCGGAAAAGTACGGGTTCTCACAAAGGTCGGTGAGTTTATAGGTTTAAGTATAAGTAGTGTGATGAACCATAAGATTTTAGTTAGGCAACCGACAAATAATCTTATAACAAATACAAGATTATATCAAAATAGCATACATTCATGATATCCTACGTCTAAGCTCATGACACCGAAGCGTTAACCGTACTAGCAACATAATATGAGAGCCCAAGCAAATACTACCCCAAAGTATTCGTAACAACCTCAAATGAATTTGTACCCAATTTGGTCACACAACCAACATTAGATAGGGAGGCCAATCCCAATAGATCTATCCATAACATTTGCGCTTACACAAAGTAATTAACGGTTCATGATAGTGGGCTAAAGCATCTAGGGGTAGCGCTATGATAGGTGTGTAAACACCCATCTTTTCTACCACTTAATTACAATAATAACCGAGCCAAAACGTGTATTTTATGTCTTTTATGTCGGAATTATGCGTGGTTTGTGTTTTTGTTGTGATTTAGGACGAAAAGGTGAAAAGTGGAGAAAACACGGGCATCACGGGCTTTTATTGAAGAAATAGATGAAAAGACGAAGTCAAAAAGTCAAGAGTGCAAAAAGAACGGAAGTCCAAGACCAATTCTGAAGATTTATCGAAGAAAAAGTCAAAAGACGGAAGTTTATCAAAAGCCGAGGAACTCAAGTCTATTTTATTGAAGAATTAAAAGACGAGTTCAAAAGAAATCCCGAGCCACAAGTCATTAGAGTCCAAGTTTAAAGAAGATTAGAAGGAAAAAGGACTAATGGTGCAATTAATGAAGATTAAAGGCTTAAGGACCTAATGACGCAATTAAGAAGAAATGAAGGAGGGGAGGAAGCTTCCTAATCCTCCCCTATATATAGTTTAGTTTTAATCACTTTTCATTTTGTTGGATAATCGTGACAATTAGTTCTTCCACTTTTAATTACCTTGTCATTTAAATACTTGTCAAATTTAAATACTTGTCTTGCACCTTAATTACCATTTAATTTCAAGTAAGTTTTTCTTTTAATTCTTGTTAATCTTTATCTTTATCTTGTTAATCTCATCCTACCTTTCTTAATCTTTGATTTTTATTGTTTATGTTCATGTTCATGTTCTTATTCTTTCTTATTTTGATCAAGTGGTTTTGATTATTTTGATTAGTTTTGTGAGTTTGATTATTTTGGATTGATTGTTTATCATTAGTATATGTTTATTTGTTTGATTGATTTCATCTTGTGGTTGATTTGCCTTAGTTTTGTTTAAATTCGTATGATATTTTGTTCCTTGTTCTTCGCTAGTTTGCTTCTGATCTTTCCCAGGTAACCAGCCCAGCACTTATTCCGAATCAAGTTCGTAGCCAAAGTATTCTATTCGGAATATTGAATATTCCGAATAGTGGCATTATTCCGAGTTGGCAGGTTATTCCGAATAGGGCTATCTTTCTGAATAGCCTGAATATTCCGAGTATAATGAGATTCCGCATAGGGGTTAATTATTCCGAATAGTCATACTATTCCGCATAGGTGCTTTATTCCGAATAAGGGAAATATTCCGAATAGGCTGATATTCCGAGTAGAGGAAAATATTCCGAATAGGGGATTTTATTCAACATAGAGTAAATATTCCGAATATAGGACTTTATTCAGCATAGCATTTACTTTGTTTTATTCCGAGTTGCCATTATTCCGAATAGGCTTGGTTGTTCCGAATAGAGGGTATTATTCCGGATAGGTGACATATTCCGAGTAAGCCTAATATTCCGAATAAGGTTTATTCCGGATAGGGGTAATTTTCAGTTTCTTTCATTTTAGTCTTTATTTTTCTTAATTTCGTGCTTTAATTTTCCCGCCTTTTTACTTAGTCGCACTTTAACTTTAATTGCCTTAGATTTATTCTAGTCTTGCCTTAGTTTAAGCTTTAGTTTTAGTTGCGTTCTAAGTTTGCTTTAGTTAGATTTAAGTTTGCGGTATTTACGTTTAGTGCCCCTTTAATTTCAGTCACGTTTTAAATACTTGCACCATTTATTTTAATTAGATTTAGATTTATTTTAAAGTCATTTATTTTAATTGTTTTGCACATTTACTTTAAATACTACAACGACATAACTATTTGTTTCACCAAAATCAACTGAGTCGTACTTTAAGCCGGAAATCAATTCGTTAAGACTGGAACAACGAACTTTTCAACTAGCAAAATCTCAATATTAAAATGGCGCCGCTGCCGGCTCTTTTCGTAAAGATTAACGGTTTTCTATGAGAGACGCGTTGCTTTTTGGGATCCGTTCACTTGTGAGCGTTATTTTCTTGCTTAAAAATTCAAAAAACCATAAAAATTAAAAATTTCAAAAATCCAAAAAGATTTTATTGTGTATATATATTGTCTTTGTGTTTGGTTTCTTTTTCTTTTGCATTTTCAGGTGTATGCGTACTAGATCTTCTAATTATCAAGAGCCCGAGACTCAAGAAGATTTAAGTATGTCAGGTGTTAACAACAATAATCATCCACCGCACCTCAACAATAACAACAATGTTCTTCCACAGCCCGATCTTCGGACAATGGAGGAGCTTTGTCAACCTACCATGTTTGGACGAGGAGGACCGATTGCGCCGATGCAAATCAACGCTCCTGAGATTTCGTTGAAGCACCACATGATTCAGCAAGTGCAAACAAACCCATTCCGTGGATTGCCTGATGATGATGCCAACAAACACCTCGACAAGTTTATTACAATCACCCAAAGCATGAAGTTGCCTGGTGCCACAATGGATGTTCTTCGCCTACAACTCTTCCCACATACTTTATCACATCATGCCGAGAAATGGTTTGATCGTCTCCCTAAGAATTCTATTCATACTTGGGATGACATGACTCAACGCTTTTTGTCGCGCTACTTTCCACCATCCATGGTCACGAGCCTTCGCAATCAAATCAGCGGTTTCATGCAAGACCCTGATGAATCTCTTTTGATGCTTGGGAAAGATATAATGTCTTGATTGATCGTTGTCCAAACCACAACATGCTTCCCATCACCTTGATTGATACTTTCTACAACGGTTTGACTTTTCGAGATCGTGATACGATTAATGCAGCCGCCGGTGGCACATTCATGAAAAGGAGACCCGAGGAGTGTAGAGAGTTAATTGAGAACATGACTACTCACCACAAGAACTGGGATTCCTATGCTTCTTCAAGGAACAACCCGAGAGTCAATGTTTCTTCTACTTCAGCAAACCCTGATATGACCGAACTCACCCGCATGATGACCGAAATGAGCAGAAGTATGCAACTCTTAGCTTCAAACCAACAACAACAACAACTTAAAGATGTTGCTGCTCCTTGTGAAACATGCGGCGGTCCTCACTCATACACCGATTGTCCTTCGACTCAAGGAAATCCGGAAAATGTGTATGCAGCTTATGGTAATTATTCACTGGAAAATTACCAAGCTCGACCTCAAGGGGATAGAAATCTGCTGAGTTACTGATCTAACAACTACCTTTCACCCGGTTTTTCTCCTCAAAACCAAAACCCCGCCAACAACTACAATAGAAGCAACCAAATCCCACCAAGAGCTTCTAATCCTTATCACCAACCCGCCCAACAAACCCCACCCATTAACCCCGATGTTGAAGCCATAATGAGAACCCAAGGTGAGCAAATCAAGAATCTGCAGAGCCAAATTATCAATTTGAAAGGAGATATCACGAAGCAAGGAAATGACATTAGAACCGAGGTTCGTGATAATATTCAATCCTCCTTCAGCACTCAAACGAATGAATTAAAGAATATGTTGGCTAGTTTCTCGCCCTCCACTCAACCTTCTACCTCGAGTTCTCTACCTTCAAACACTGTCACCAATCCGCGAGCAAATGTGAGTGTTATTACTACTCGTAGTGGAATTACCATTGTCGATCCACCAATCCCACCCCCATCATCTACACCTCCTCCACCACCATGTTTCCCTACTCCTCCTACACCTAGTATTAGTGCACCATTACCGTCTCCGCCTCGTCATGACGATGTATCTAGCAAGGACCCTTCAACATCTAAACCTGTACCTGCTACACCTGCACCTTCACCACCCAAACCTAATATCCCTTATCCCTCTCGTTTAGGCACGTCCAAACTGCTAACCAAGGAGGACTCTCAAGTGACAAACTATATCAAGATGATTTCTCAGATGAACTTTAACATTAGGTTTCTTGAAGCACTTGTCCACATGCCCAAATTTGTTAAAGCGTTTAAGGAGTTGCTTAACAAGAAGGAGAAGCTGATTGAACTCGCCAACACACGCTTAAATGAAAACTGCTCTGCAGTTATTCTAAAAGAACTTCCGGAAAATCTTGGAGATCCCGGTCGTTTTGTGTTGCCTTGCGTTTTCAACAAAACTGAAGAATTTACTGCCCTTGTTGATCTCGGGGCCAGTATCAATTTGATGCCTTTGAGTGTTTGGAAAATACTATCATTGGCCGACCTCACTCCAACGAAGATGACTCTTGAACTTGCAAATCACACTCTCGCTTACCCCGTGGGTATCGCCGAAGATGTGTTCATTAAAGTTGGCACATTTTCTTTCCCGGTCGATTTTGTCGTTGTTGATTATGAAATGGACCCTCGTATTCCTTTAATACTTGGTCGGCCATTCTTGAGAACTGGACGAGCTTTAGTTGATGTGGCCGAAGGTGAGTTAATCTTAAGAGTCGGGAATGATTCACAAATTTTTAAAATGGGGAAGCTTACAGGACAATCCTTTGGAGGCCGAGAATCAGTGAATATGATTAATGTGCATGAGGACTTCGTCGTCTACAACAATCCTCTATTCGAGTCTTGCAATGATAATCTACTCTTTCAAGATGATGTGAATGATTCTCGCTCCACTTTGGAAGCTTCTCCCATTTATGATTCTCCACCGGTCTTTGATGCTTATGATGATGATGATTCTAGCTCAGATTCGGATGATTTTGATGATTGTACTTCTGAGTATCCCGAGATGCCCACTTTCGATGATTTTGATGAGGCCGATACTCTTTCGAGCAATTCTTCACATGATGAAGATCCTCCGCCATCACTCGATCCTACTTTGGACGATTACTCATTTGAGGAAGACTTCTCTGAATTTCTCAACACTTACTTCCCTCATGAGAGTGATGCTCCTCCTTATGATTTTGAAGACTATCGTCTTGATCCTACTTTGGATTTGAAGCACATTCTTTCTAAGGAGAAGAAACCAGTCGACACCAATATCCGCAGCACGTATGAGTTAACACCTCTTTGTCCATCATCCGAGGACGAGGTTGTGCTTCTTCGCGGATCTTCTTCACACTCTTCTGAGCCTGAGTGCTATTTTCCCTTAAAGGAAAAGGTGTTCGACCCCGGTATTGCAATCTTTAAGCCATCTCAGTATCCACCTGATGAAATAAAAGGAAAAATCTTTGGAACTATTGAAGACATGCTTGCACCTCACCATACTTGCTCCCACCATGCTCCATCTTTGCTTAAGGGAACCTTGCCTATCCTTCTTTGGCTTGCCTTGTTCGCCTTAAGCTTATGTTACTTGATGGACGAAAACTATGTCTTTGATCCTGGTGGATATGTTTCATGCTTCTTCCGTTGATGATCAAGGTCGAGTCAGGCTCACGACTCGGTCAACAAAAATCAAGCGCTTCTTGGGAGGCAACCCATGCATCTATCTTTTCGCTTTCTTTATCATAAGTGTAGGGGAGACCCCTTTGGTTTGCTATTTCCTCTCCTCTCTTAATCAGGGATTCAAGCGCTCAATGATCCACTCTTGATGATTCTTGACGACCCGTGATTCCGTGTTCACTTCTTCCCGGTTCTATCCTAAACTCTTTTCGATTCACTATTTTATATTTTCTCAATATTAAAATAGGAATCTCTTTAGTTCTCTCTTCCTTAGCGAGATTTAAACAAAGTGCACAATGTCCTAAGTGTAGGGGAGTTTACTCCCACATGCTTAAACATTGAGGACAATGTTTATCTTAAGTGTAGGGGGACTTCTATCGAAGTTAAGTGGCTCTTTTCCTTGTATTTATCCTCATTTTAACCGGAAAATCAATTTTTCGACATTTTTCAAAATTTTTGATCTATTTTGGCCTATTTAGTTTATCCCTTTGTATAGTTATTTTCTTTCCTTATTAGAATAAATGTTTAATAAAGTGGTTTTAATTTTCAAACGTTGTGAATCTTTTGACTCAATCCGAGTTTACTTATCTAAGTTTACTCTAGCTAGTATCCTTAACGTGTTTAAATCAAGTTTTGCTAGGCTTTTATATAGGGAGCTATAAAACGCGAAAGTCTTAACTTTCACGGGTTAAGGACAAGAACTTTTCGCAAGTTCCTATAATTGATCCTAGAGAGTCGTTTATCAAGGGAACTTTAAAACGCGTTTTCTAAACTTGAAAAAGTCCAAGAATTTGCAAGATCCTATAGGCGACTCGAAAACCCAAAAATTTGATTTAATAGGCTAAGCATCCACGAGTCTCATTCCTTGAGATTTTAAACTGTGGAGAACGAGAGATGATAGAGCCAGTTATAAGTTAGGTATTCTTTCGTGAATTTATGTGAGTTAATTTTAAGCCTATTCTCCCATCGCTTGCTAATAAATTTATCTGCAATAAATAAGGTTGTACGATTTGAAAAGTTACTTAGCTTCTAGCCCAAGATCGTTTAAAAGTTGCTCGGTATGGATTAGAGTTCATAGCAAAGGCATAACTTATTGAAGCGGGATGCGAAGATTGGCGAGTCCAAAAAGGCCCTAACAAGGCATGAGGGCTATATTTTGTTGCTAAAGATCCAAAGTGATGTGAAGAATCATTTATCGAAAATCAATATGAAGGATCGAGACACACGACGAAAAGCAAATACTCCCCAAAAGTCATGGAGAAGTGCATCCGAAAAGACCCTAACAAGGTATGAGGATAAATAGATCCAAGTCAAAAAAGAAGGCGGATCGTTGTATATCAAAGTCCAAAATAAAGATTGGAGAAAAATGAAGAAGTCGTGGTCCAAGTATGAATCTCTCAAAACTTCAAGTGAAGAAATTCCTATATGAAGAGAAGACCATTATTTCATGAACGTCTCTCAAGGTTTGAAGTATGAAGTCGCTGCCAAATATCGGTCCGAGAAAGGTCTCAAATCGCGAAGCGAATTATGCCAAGATATGAACTTTATGAGGTCCCGAGAAGCAGTTTTAAAAGATTTTGTCCTTTAGCTAACTATTGATTAAATCGTTCACTTTATTTTCGGCCTAAATAACTATCGAAATAAGTCAAAAATGCATCATCGTGATCATTCAAGACAAAAATAAAATATAAGAGATACACCTAGGAATAAGGGAGTCTAAGTAAATACTTGGCCCACATGAGTTCGTGTTAGTTTGCTAACTTATAATAACAATGATCTCGTTTTTAAGCTTGGTTTGGAGAAAGTAAAAACTTGAGAATGATGATTATTCATGACATTTCCAAAACCCAAGGTATGCTTTTTGGTTTCTTTACCTTGAATGTTTATAGTTTTCTATCTCGTTAATAAAGGCCAACGTGGATTGATTATGATGAAAAATGTAAACTTGCTTTGTAACTAATGCATTGCATGAGGACATTGCAATGGTCAAGTGTAGGGGATTTGATAGGTGTGTAAACACCCATCTTTTCTACCACTTAATTACAATAATAACCGAGACAAAACGTGTATTTTATGTCTTTTATGTCGGAATTATGCGTGGTTTGTGTTTTTGTTTTGATTTAGGACGAAAAGGTGAAAAGTGGAGAAAATACGGGCATTCACGGGCTTTTATTGAAGAAATAGATGAAAAGACGAAGTCAAAAAGTCAAGAGTGCAAAAAGAACGAAAGTCAGAGACCAATTCTGAAGATTTATCGAAGAAAAAGTCAAAAGACGGAAGTTTATCAAAAGCCGAGGAACTCAAGTCTATTTTATTGAAGAATTAAAAGACGAGTTCAAAAGAAATCCCGAGCCACAAGTCATTAGAGTCCAAGTTTAAAGAAGATTAAAAGGAAAAAGGACTAATGGTGCAATTAATGAAGATTAAAGGCTTAAGGACCTAATGACTCAATTAAGAAGAAATGAAGGAGGGGAGGAAGCTTCCTAATCCTCCCCTATATATAGTTTATTTTTAATCACTTTTCATTTTCTTGGCTAATCATGACAATTAGTTCTTCCACTTTTAATTACCTTGTCATTTAAATACTTGTCAAATTTAAATACTTGTCTTGCACCTTAATTACCATTTAATTTCAAGTAAGTTTTTCTTTTAATTCTTGTTAATCTTTATCTTTATCTTGTTAATCTCATCCTACCTTTCTTAATCTTTGATTTTTATTGTTTATGTTCATGTTCATGTTCATGTTCTTATTCTTTCTTATTTTGATCAAGTGGTTTTGATTTTTTTGATTAGTTTTGTGAGTTTGATTATTTTGGATTGATTGTTTATCATTAGTATATGTTTATTTGTTTGATTGATTTCATTTTGTGGTTGATTTGCCTTAGTTTTGTTTAGATTTGTATGATATTTTGTTCCTTGTTCTTCGCTAGTTTGCTTCTGATCTTTCCCAGGTAACCAGCCCAGCACTTATTCCGAATCAAGTTCGTGGCCAAAGTATTCTATTCGGAATATTGAATATTCCGAATAGTGGCATTATTCCGAGTTGGCAGGTTATTCCGAATAGGGCTATCTTTCCGAATAGCCTGAATATTCCGAGTATAATGAGATTCCGCATAGGGGTTAATTATTCCGAATAGTCATACTATTCCGCATAGGTGCTCTATTCCGAATAAGGGAAAGATTCCGAATAGGCTGATATTCCGAGTAGAGGAAAATATTCCGAATAGGGGATTTTATTCAGCATAGAGTAAATATTCCGAATATAGGACTTTATTCAGCATAGCATTTACTTTGTTTTATTCCGAGTTGCCATTATTCCGAATAGGCTTGGTTGTTCCGAATAGAGGGTATTATTCCGGATAGGTGACATATTCCGAGTAAGCCTAATATTCCGAATAAGGTTTATTCCGGATAGGGGTAATTTTCAGTTTCTTTCATTTTAGTCTTTATTTTTCTTAATTTCGTGCTTTAATTTTCCCGCCTTTTTACTTAGTCGCACTTTAACTTTAATTGCCTTAGATTTATTCTAGTCTTGCCTTAGTTTAAGCTTTAGTTTTAGTTGCGTTCTAAGTTTGCCTTAGTTAGATTTAAGTTTGCGGTATTTACATTTAGTGCCCCTTTAATTTCAGTCACGTTTTAAATACTTGCACCATTTATTTTAATTAGATTTAGATTTATTTTAAAGTCATTTATTTTAATTGTTTTGCACATTTACTTTAAATACTACAACGACACAACTATTTGTTTCACCAAAATCAACTGAGTCGTACTTTAAGCCGGAAATCAATTCGTTAAGACTGGAACAACGAACTTTTCAACTAGCAAGATCTCAATATTACGCTACTTAGACATCATGTAGGCACGTATGAGTTTTAAGGTACTTATGTTCATCCGTAAATAAACAAGCAATGTTCTCACCCCAAAGTGATAAAATAAGTAAAAGTGGGGCTATAAACTCACCTCGTTAGTTAAGCAAATGAATGAAAATGAAAGAGAGCTCGAGAACACGACCACGTTATCCACGACCTAGTTAATGTATTGACCGTGTTACAAAACGAGGAATTCATAAATAATATGCATGATGACTTAAGTGTGCTTGACTTTATATTTCGTTTACGACGACTCGAAAAAATATTACACTTTTGTTAACGGGCTTTAGCTTAATCAACGTATAAACACAAATTTCGTTTAGGCTTTTATAAACACAGCCCAAAATCGGACAGTCCAATCTCATAAGGTAACTCATTGGCTTGGCCCATTAATTTCTTAACCCAAATCGGCCCAACAGTGGGCGATACAAACAAGGGAGGGACAGAGAGTTTTATTACTCTCTATCTGTTTGACATTTCATATCACACGTAACAAAACACACACACCTAATAAATCTCTCTCTCTCTCTCACCGATTCTCCAACTTTCATCTTTTCTGGGTTATTACAAATCCGAATCTCAATCATTATTCATCATTATTCGCCAAATCAATCCTAAACATAGTTAAATCTGGTTTGTAAACATTAAGTTTTGGTGTTTTTGGTCTGATTCGTGGTTCATACAACATCGTTTCATCTCCTTAAGTGTTTAATCCGAATATTCATGTGGGTTTCATGTTTATTCATGAATGATTTCTGGAAAAGATAAGTCTAATCTCTATTTAGTGTTATGAATCAAGATCTTGCGTTTCATTGATACTCTTTCGAAAATATATGATTCTCTTGGTTTAAAAGCACTCTAATTAACCTTAATTAGATGTTTCCAGTTTCAAATTTGAAAAAACAAATTTTAGGGTTTCATATAAATTGGGGGTTTTGAAAATCTCGCGCTTATATGTATTTAATTAATGTTTTCGTTCATAAAAACAAGTTTAATTGTACTAATTAGACGAATTGGATGATTTAGGGTTTCGGTCAAAACTAGGGTTTCGAAATATTTGGGGGTTTTTATAAATCTGGTGTTTAATCATGATTAATTAGTGTTCTTGATAATAAAAACGTGTTAATTATGTTAATTAGTCCGATTTGAGAAATTAGGGTTTACAAATTTAGGGGTTTTGAATATATTCGGTTTCTAATGAGTTTATAAAGAAGAAAATAGTAAAGTTCCAGTTTTCTCTTATAAGATGATTGAATTAGGGTTCGGCCGATTAAGGTGATTTGCATTCGATTTGGGTTTTTGGTTTTTCAATGGTGTTATATCTATCATATTAGGTTTTCACATTAATTTCCTTCCCATGGTAAACATATAATGGTTTGGCTAAAATTTTCTAACACATGTACATGGTTTTTCCTTGGTTCATTCGTCAAGCACTCTACATGGCATGTTATGAAAGGAAAGAAGGATATGAAAGACTCACAATGAGTGCTTTGGTTTACGGCTGGTTGTTTCGGACAGAATGAGTGTGTTTGGCTTGGATGGAAAACAAAGGCTTGCTCCTTGCTCAAGGATTTCTCCCAGCACTCTTCACCTAGCCCTGATTTGTTTGTGATGTAATTGTGTTTTGTATTTGGACTTGTGGAAAAGGGACTGCATTTTATCTTGTATTTTTTTGCATAGGGTTAGTCTCCATCCGAAATTGTAAACTTGTTATACACCCATTTGGGGAAATCTCGGCCTGTGTGTTGGCCTGGAGTAGTGAGTGGAAGAAATATAATATGGGTTTCCAGGTTATGTAGTTGACTTGGTTTGACCCTCAAATGTACAGATTTTTTATAATTTGAATGTCATAGTTTCTTAGTTAGCTTGTATTTGCATTTCTTTGTCCAAGTTTAGCCCAATAAGGGTATATAAGATGACATTTTGCCCAAGATAAATGGTATTGACACTATACGTTTTAGACGTGTGGGGGTTTAAATCGATTTGAATAACATAATGCAATCTCAAAACACGACTTAAGTAATAGTGGATACGGGTATTCTCGGGAGTTTAATAAACATTCATAACCGGCACAAACTGTTAATTAATAAAAATATTTACAAATGAGCACGTCCTATTTTAATAGACGCGAAAATTCAAGTTGTTACATTCGCTCTCCCTAAAGAGGGCTTTGTCCGCAAAGAAAAACAAACGATACATTTTAAATCGACACCACATTAGTAAACCAGTGAGGGTACTTTGCTCTAAATTGGTCCTCGCGTTCCCAAGTAAATTCGGGTCCTCGTCGTGCATTCCAACGCACTTTAACAATAGGCATACGACTTTGTTTGAGTCGTTTAACTTCTCGTTCCATAATTTTGACGGGTTCTTCAACGAACACGAGCTTGTCGTTGATTTGGATTTCGTCCATAGGTATGACGAGCGTTTCGTCGGATAGATATTTCTTCAAGTTTCAAATGTGAAAAACATTATGCACACGATTAAGTTCTTGAGGTAACTCTAAACGATAGGCAACATCACCAACGCGTTGAATAATTTCGAAAGGTCCAATATATCGAGGGTTTAGCTTTCCTCGTTTGCCAAAATGGATTACACCTTTCCACGGCGCGACTTTAACATTACTCTATCTCCGACTTTAAATTCCAAAGGCTTTTGTCTTTTGTTGGCATAACATTTTTGTCGATCACGAGCCGCTTGCATACGACTCTTGATTTGTACGATTTTCTCCGTTGTCTCGTGAATAATTTCGGACGGTAAGTTGTGCATCACCAACTTCCGCCCAACAAACGGGTGAACGACACTTTCGACCGTAAAGCGTTTCAAACGGTGTCGCTTTAATGCTAGCGTGGTATCTATTGTTGTACGAAAATTCTACTAACGGTAAGTGTCGATCACATCCGTTTCCAAAGTCGATTACGCATGCGCGAAGCATATCTTCTAACGTTTGGATGGTTCTTTCGCTTTGGCCATCCTTTTGAGGATGATAAGCCGTACTCATGTCCAATTGCGTTCCTAACGCTTCTTGGAGAGATTGCCAAATCTTGAGCAATATCGACCGTCTCGGTCCGATATGATAGAAATTGGTACGCCGTGCTTAGCAACGATTTCCTTCATGTATAATCGTGACAATTGATCTATCTTGTCGTTTTCCTTCATAGGGAGAAAATGTGCGGATTTCGTTAAACGATCGACGATGACCCAAATGGTGTCGTAACCCGCGGACGTTTTCGGAAGTTTGGTGATAAAATCCATAGTAATTCTCTCCCATTTCTATTCCAGGATCCTAGGTTGGACTAGTAATCCAGAAGGCTGTTGGTGTTCAAACTTAACTTTGGCGCAAGTTAGGCATTTACCAACATAAGTCGTGATGTCGGCTTTCATGATTGGCCACCAATAAAACATTTTCATGTCATGGTACATTTTGTCCGATCCGGGGTGGATCGAATACTTGGACTTGTGCGATTCATGCATGATTAGAGCTCGAACATTACCGTAACGAGGTAACCAACTTCTATTGTCAAGACACAATGTTCCTTCGGCACGTGCAACGAGGTTCTTGGTGATCATTCCACTGGCTTCTTCTTTATCGATGTTTTCTATCTTAATAGCTTCTCGTTGGGCTTCTAAGATTTTTGCGGGTATGTTTAAGCCAATAGTCATCACTAAGGCTCGAACCCTTAGAGGTCGTTCGCGAGGTTTTCTACTCAAAGCATCGGCTACAACGTTAGCTTTTCCCAGGGTGTAACGAATGTCACAATCGTAATCTCCAAGTAGTTCCAACCAACGTTGTTGTCTCATGTTGAGTTCTTTTTGGTCCAAGATATGTTGAATACTTTTGTGATCGGTGTAAACTAGACACTTAGTTCCGTAGAGGTAGTGTCTCCAAATTTTTAGAGCAAAGCAACCGCGCCTAGCTCCAAATCGTGAGTAGTGTAGTTTTCTTCGTTCGGTTTTAGTTGTCGAGAAGCATAAGCAATGACCTTTTTCCTTTTCATGAGAACCGCGCCTAGGCCCTTAATCGAAGCGTCAAAATATACTTCAAAGTCTTCACTACCCTCGGGGAGTGCGAGAATGGGCGCGTCACAAAGTTTTTGTTTGAGAGTTTGGAAAGAAGTTTCTTGGTCGTCTCCCCAAATAAACTTCCTGTTCTTTTGAGTCAATTCCGTCATAGACTTAGCGATTTTCGAAAATCCTTCGATAAATCGTCTATAATAACTGGCAAGTCCAAGGAATTGGCGTATCTCCGTAGGAGTCGTAGGAGTCGCCCAATCCTTTACCGCTTCGATCTTAGCGGGATCCACATGGATACCACTACTATCGATCACGTGTCCAAGGAATTGTACCGTGTGAATCCAAAATTCACACTTTGAAAATTTGGCGTATAATTGTTCTTGTTTCAACAATTACAAAATTTTCTTTAGATGTTCCTCGTGTTCTTCCTTACTACGAGAGTAGATAAGGATATCGTCAATAAACACGATCACAAACTTGTCCAAATAAGGTTTACACACGCGGTTCATTGGTTAACCCAAATGGCATAACTTGAAATTCGAAATGACCGTATCGTGTTCGAAACGTCGTCTTGGAAATGTCTTCTTCTCGGACTCTAAGTTGATGATGACCCGACCTAAGGTCAATCTTGGAATAAATGCTCGAACCTTGAAGTTGATCAAACAAATCATCGATCCTTGGTAAAGGGTAACGATTCTTTAAAGTGAGTTTGTTCAATTCGCGATAATCGATGCACATGCAGAACGATCTGTCTTTCTTTTTCACAAATAAAATAGGGGCTCCCCAAGGTGAGGAACTCGGTCTTATGAATCCTTTGTCGGTAAGCTCTTTTAGTTGATCGGCTAATTCCTTCATTTTGGTGGGCGCTAGTCGATAAGGTGCTCTTGCAACGGGTGCGGCTCTGGGAGTTAGTTCGATGTGAAATTCTACTTGACGAAGTGGAGGTAATCCGGGTAAGTCTTCGGGAAAAACTTCGGGAAAATCACACACAATTGGGACGTCTCCAGTTTCCTTCTCCTTCGGTTCGGCTTCGTTTTTACTAGTAACTTGAATAAGGAAAATAGGACGACCTTCTTCAATGTACTTTTGGGTTTTAGTACATGAGATGACATTTAAACTAGCCCGGCTTTTCGCACCGTTCTTTTCACCAAGTATGGTAAAAGTTCGGATTCCGTAGGGAACACGAACTTGGTTTTCGTGGCAAATTATCTCCGCATGGTACTTGGATAGCCAATCCCTACCAACGATAACGTCAAAGCTTCCAAGTTCGATAGGTAAAAGGTTGATGACGAAAGGGATATTTTGGAGACTTAAGGTGCAACCCTTAAGTATGGTGTTTGTAATGATCGATTTACCATTGGCTAATTCCACATTATAGTCGACATCTAACGGAGTGAGGTTCACATTTAATAGTTCACTAAAGGCAATGGATGTAAAACTTCTATCGGCACCGGAATCAAATAATACGAAAGCATAGATGTTATTGATAAGGAACATATCGGTGACCACGTTGTTGTCTTAGATGGCCGCTTCGGGACATAAAGCGTACACACGTACCGGTGCTCCCGTTTGATTCCCATTGTTACGGCCATTAGGATTTCCATGATTTTGACGAGGTTGTTGACGAGCTTGGTTGTTGTTGTTGTTGCCTCGGATTTGGTTTCCTCAGCCTTGAGTGGTAGCTTTAGGACACCTATTCTTAAAGTGACCTTTTTCGCCACAACCATGGCAAGTGACATCCGCGTATTGAGCATTTGGAGCGATAGGAGTCCGTTGGTTCGTGGGCTTCGGTGCACTACGACAATCCTTGGCGAAGTGACCGGGTTTCCCACAATTGTGACACGTGCCTCAACATGCACCATTATGGTGTTTGCCACACTTACCACAAAAGGGTAGCTTTCCTTGGTAACCGGATCCACCGTTCACATTGAACACTTTTACCACATCTTGGCGTTTGTTAGGGTGGTCACCATGATTGGGGTCATGGTTCCCTTCCCATTTTTGTTTAATACCACCACTTTCCAAGGTGACGGAGTCCATCAAACCATCCGCCATTTCAATGGATTCGTTCAAATCATTGGGTTTTGAAGAGATGACATCTCCTCGGATCGAAGGTGGTAGTCCAACGATGAATCTTTCCACAGCTCGTGTCTCATTTGGTATCATTTCGGGACACATCAATCTCAACTCTTAGAATCGTTGAGTGTAAGCCATCAAGTTAACTCCATGTACACGGAGGTTCCACAACTCGGCTTCCAATCTTTTCATTTCATTCCTAGGGAAATACTTTTTGAGAAGCATTCCCTTGAAATGAGCCTAAGGAGTAGCATTGGCCGCTTCCAAACGGATGGCTTTCACATGAATATTCCACCAAGTCAATGCACCATCAATCAAAGTGCTAGAGCTAAACTTCACCTTGTCACCTTCGGCGACATTGCTCACGCTAAATTGAGATTCGAGTCTCTCAATCCATCGTGCAATGCCCACAGCACCTTCGGTGCCATTAAAGGTGCTAGTGAAGCATGAGCGAAACTCCTTGTACGAGCACGCACGTGTAGGAGGTACCGGAATTGGCACTTGATTAGTTTCCTCTTGTGTGCTTGGATTTGTCTCGTTGGCGGCAAGGGCGGCGACAACTCCATCGGCTATCATTTGGCTCAACACCGATGGGTCGATAGTGATGGGTGCGATCGGAGTCGGGTCGTCTCTATTCATGCAGGTTTTTGGTGCCATAGTCCTAATTTCACAACAAAGTTTATGGCAAGGTTAGCATTACGAGTTCATGGCTAGAGAGTACAAGTATGTCACAAAACACGATATAGCATCCAATGAAGTAATAATCAACAAGTTATGTAGTGCACAAATAATTCATTCCACGATTAGAAAAAGAAATACAAAGAGTTAACACATAGTTTTAGAATTTTTAGGGATTACAACACATGGAGAGAAAATTTGGAATGATAGTGTACACAAATGAACCAAACATAAATCTAATAGTAACGGTGCTCAAGGGCAGCAATCCTCTCGGATAAATCAATCAATGCCCTATGTAGAAGGGTGCGCAAAGCTCCGATCTCGTAATGTTGGTCCTCGACCCTCCTAGCTAGTCCCGCGAAATGGTCGGGTGGGGGTGTGGGGGTGGGGCATTCCTAACCAAACCCGCGATGACCGCCTCGTAACAAGTCTCGAGTCGAACCAATGACTCACGAGACAAACCACCCAAATTACGAAGCACGTGGGTCACCTTACCTCGTAATGTAGCAAGCCTAGCAAAATGATGAGGGGGCATTCCATGAGCCTCGGCGGCCGCGGAGCATTCGGATCCATTAAGGCCGCAAGGTGGGGGTCGCAAGGGCATAGTGGGTCTAAAAGAGGCATTGTGCCTTGGGGGCACTCTTGTGACAACCATGGTTTTTGGGGTTCGTCACTTAGACTATAGTTTAATGTGTTTTGTGCAAATATGTGCTTTTATGTGCTTATGTGTTTATTTTGTGTGTTTGGAGTGAGGTTTGGATATCGTTTATGGGTATATGGTACTCATAAGTAAATCAAGGAACGGTTATTTCATGTTCATGTTCCCACATGGTAGTGACTATGAAATGAGATGGTGTTATTTAGTGGTTTTACGTATACGTATATGTATTATAGAAAATCGTATTTTTACGGTTTAGGGTTTTGCATTTAGGGGTCTCGGAAGAGGTATTTACTCACGGGAGTAGTTTTTGGGATGGTTTTAAGTCATTTCGGACTTAGTTAATTAGTTTATTTCATATTTCAAGAGTTTTTATAAAACTATATATTTTTACGTCTTTTACGGTATACGCGTAAATTTGACTAGTTTTACGGTTTTGAGGTTTTGGAGGTTTAAGAGCTGAAATATATTAAGGAAAATTAAGGTAATATTATTAATACAATTATTAATAATAAAAAGAAAAAAAAACGAAATTAAAGGGGTATAGTCAGTTTTAAGATGCAAGAAAGAAAAAGAAAAGGGAAAAAGGGGAACCGGGCTTTTGTATTAGGCCAAGGACTTGTTAGGAAAATATAAAAAAACTTTTTATTAATAAAAATACATCATAAAATCCTTGGAGATCATGAGTGATTCGAAATCCATGGAAAAAAATAGGGTTCTTCATCAAAAATCTTGTTTTCCAAAAATCTAAGGTAAACTCTTCAAACCCTTTTAATTAAATTGTTTTTAATTCTTTCTTAATTATTATATGATGGATCTAGGTTAGTGCTTATAATAAAATCTGTAATTTAATGTTTTCACAATGATATAGACTTGATTAGAATAATTAGGGTTAATGATTAAACATGATGAGGGTAATTAATTTGGTTAATTATGTTAAATTCGTTTTTAAAAACTGGGCAGAATTTTGGGTCATTGTTTTGATCATATCTAGAGTTTTACGAACTTTTTTAATTTTCGAATCTTATGTCCCTGGAAAGGTAATTGAGTTTTCTTTCAAATGCAAGAAACGAGAACTAAATTGGAGGTTGGAAGTGGGTCAAAAACAGGTTACATCAGTCGGATGTCAAAACAGTTTTTGGATCAGCCTGTTTTCTTTTTATGTTTTGAATTGTTTGGGGTACTTATGGTTATATTGGAACATTCAAACGAACATGAGACTTAGATTATATATTGAATAAAAGATCTGGAGGAGGTCTAAACAAATGGGCTAGGGTAAGACCCTCTGATCATAACAAACTTTTCATATGTTCAAAATCAGTAAATTCTAGATAGGTAAAAGTATATATATATATATATATATATATATATATATATATATATATATATATATATATATATATATATATATATATATATATATATATATATATATATATATATATATATATATATATATATATATATATATATATAGTGTAAGGTTATTTTCAGAACCAAATAAAAGTACAGAACTGCGAGAACCACCTTTATACACTTAACAATGCATATGTATTTTCATTATTATGTTTAAATTAACATTTAATAATTGTTTTATTGGTTATAGATCCGAGTATGATGAGCGAAATGAAGAGTGCACATGTGTTTTTATATTATGCAACGAAAAGATAGTTATAATACATGCAAAACAAATACATGTGCATGGTCTTAGGATATATGTTTCTAGTGACCTACGACAATGAAAATTCATGTATTTTTACCTATTGAACTAACCCGATGAATATACATGTGTATTTTAAGAGTAAAAAGGTGGTTCTCGCAGTTCTGTACATTTATTTGGTTCTGAAAATAACTTCACCCTATAAATATATATATATATATATATATATATATATATATATATATATATATATATATATATATATATATATATATATATATATATATATATATATATATATATATATATATATATATATATATATATATATATATATATATATATATATATATATATATATATGTATATATATATATATATATATATATATATATATATATATATATATATATATATATATATATATATATATATATATATATATATATGGAGGCCTTAACAGTGTCTTAAAGGTTGCGGCCAAAGGGGAGAGTTAGCTAACACATGTAAGGGAATAGGGTTTCGTTTACAGTGGAAGTTGATTTGGTTAAGGGGGTGTTCGACCCATAGTTTAAGGTATGAAAAAGGGGACTATTTTGGGTTAAATGTTAACGGGGCGAGTTATGAACTAAACTAAGTTAAGGGCTTTATAGAGGGGTGTCATGAGATGCATATGACATATAAATAGGGCTAAGTTTTAGGAAAAGGTTAGATATCCATCATAGATTGATGAGCCATTTTGGTATGTGGTTCATGTCTTGATTGTATACGTTTGTGTGTTTAGATTTTGCTAGAGTGCGGGTACTTGGAGAAGCTTGTTCAGGTGAGTTTCATAGTCCCATATCTTTTTATGTTTTTTACTTCCAGATGGGATGGAAAAGACACTGTATGGTTTTGTAAATAATGCTGTGAATGTTTTTATGGTTTGTGATGGACTTGTGTGTACACTTATGTGACTAACTGCTATACGATTCTTGATTGTTATCGTGGTTTGACTTGGTACCAAGGGGATGTTGACAAGGCGGGGACTTGGGATTGGTTCATAGGTGTATGGGCGCCTATGGGACCATGGTTATTGGTAAGGCTGGGAGCCTTGTAAATTGTGGTTATTGGTAAGGCTTGGTGCCTTGGAATTGCGATTGTATGGTTAATCTTTAATGGTATTTGTTAATGCATAATTGTAACACATTGTCCATATGTTCTTTTATTGATGGTTGTTATTCATAGCTTATAACTATTTTGGGGTTGGAGTCTAAACCTATGACTCTCACCAACTTTATGTTGACGTGTTTTAGTGTCTCTTTCAGGTGATAATGTGGTTTTGCGTGAGAATAGGAGCGGCTAGCTGGGAGGCTTAGGATTACATTGGAGGAACCCCCTTTCCTCTTAGTCTTTACTTATGTTTGAGTAAGTGATACTTTGTAGACACCTATATGTTTGTTATTTGTTAATTGTATGTCTTTGGTAAGAGGTAGTCATGTTACCTACTTACCTAGACGCCTGCATTGTTTGTGATATCTTCATGACATTATGTCATCATTTATGATATTTCCAATTCATTTAGTTATCTCTATAAACACGCTATAGTTGTGATGATATCCATACGTCGCGCCCCATATTCCGTCATGGTGGGGTGTGACAGAATGGTATCAGAGACAATGGTTATAGAGAATTAGGTTGCCTAGTCTAGTAGCCTAGTCTATAGCTTAAGGGTCCATGCATGTAGGTGTCATAGGGGTATGTGTGCATTATTGTATATGGAGTGCTTAAGTGTTAATTTCATTTTGGATATTTATTTACTTTCATACTTACTTATTGAGATATAATATATGTAAGTACATTCATTTATTTTCTATTGATGCGACGTATGAATCGGAAGTGTAGGAATCTTTTAGTGTTACCCATGTCACGTAGAAGAAGAGGCGCACTAGGTAATATTAGGATAGTACCGATATTGAGTCTGGGACTAGTAGTAGATTCGAATTTCCGCCTGAACGGTTATGGTCACTTTTTTAATGTTGGATATTTTATTGTTATTGATTTGATTTGGCGATTGAGCCTCGAGTTATGAATGAAGTTAGGGTTGACGTATGAGATGTTCTTATTTAACCTATACGGTATATATTTAGAGCGTATTTTATGTGGTATATATGTGGTAGATATATGTGTTCCGTGTAGTATTAATTTCTTATAAGTGTCATCATAGGAGGGAGTACATGGGTAAAAGGGGACATATATAATTATGGCGGCCTACGTAATTATATACGTGCCACAACACCGATGGACTTCCAAGTATGGTTGCATGAAAAAGGGGTTAGTACATGCTTGTATATGATGAGATCTGTATTTTGGGTATTTGTACAATAGGGGTTTATGTAATGGTTGCCTGTGATATGGCTATGGTTTTTGTGTTATATGTTTTGGGTTATAGTCGTGTTGTGTGATTATGGGGTCACACGATATGGTTTGGTTTTGGTGATGGGTTTTATGCCTTGTTGTGGCATGGTGAGATGGTGATTACTCGTATGAAAAAACGAGTGTATGACGTGGTCGAATGACTTGACATGTATGATAACAAGTATGTTTTGAGAGATTTAATAGGTATATATATGCGGATGTATATATAGTAGTAGATGTTATGTTATGATATACGGTCGTTCAATAGTTATTATAACTTGAACGTACCTAGTGTTCTCTCGTGTTTAAATAGTTTATTAGTGCTGGAGTTTGATGGAGTTCCAACGACGTTTTGAATGTTTTGAAGTGTGTCTACATTCGGGTATGTATTTGAATTGGAACTACCAAATTTTCTTGCAAAGGAGTCTAGCTAATTAAAGGAAAATGCTTTTGAAAATACTTTGTAAGTGTACGGTATGATATCCTGACTTATCTATCTTTTCTTTAAGTTTATTGGTAATAAGTTAAAAAAATATATTGACAATGAATGGATTATTTTTCTAGGTAACATGTGATAGTACATATAAAGGGTAAAGAAACTTTACGATAATTTTCTTAAAAGTGGATTTAAAATATTAGAAGTATTAAATAGACAGAAATAGTAAAAAGGAAGATTTTATTATAATAATGATAATAATAACACCACACCTTGTAAACGTGTAATAGTTCGTTATAACAAGCCTAAATGGATTATATAAAATATTTATAATATAGAATAAAGTTAATAAAAACACCATATTTTATAAACACGTATTGGTTTCATAATAACAAGTGAAATGAGTTTAATGTGAGTAAACAAGATAATGGTTTGAATAACGTTATACTATACTAACTAGTGGATACCTTTGATAAAATAATTAAGATAAAAGATGAGTTTATTGTTAAAGAAGATGATATATAAAGTGAGTTTTAGTACACTAACTGAGTTATGCCCTTTGATAGTAACGAAGATGGTAAGAGATGACTATGATTTCATTTATTTGTGTTAAAATATGATCCTAATGTGAAGTAACTAATTGAGATGAAAATTTAAAATTTTCTAAGATACTGAAATTTAGTAATACTAATCGTGACGAGTCTAATTTTTCGTTTTTGGCACACTCCATTGAATCTTTCAGATTACATTCTTTCGTTTTCAGTTGTTTTGGCTAGGGTTCGTTATGGTTGATATTTCGGTTTACCCTATATTTATTATGGGACGCGACCGTTTGGAATTCTTTTGGTACACGTCATGGTTGATTTTGTTATGCGGTTGTGGAAACGTTAGGATGAGAGGATAGAGTTGGGTAGCATTACTTACAGATAGATATTAGAATGGAGAGATGTATTTTGGTTTAAAGGTTGTGTTGAAGGAATGATTAAGATTTGTGTAGTTTTGAAACTTAGATTGGTTACGGGAATAAGGGAGTAAGTAAAGTTAGTTGACTGGTCGTGGGAACGAGATGTCATGCTATGAGAAGTTGGTTGAAGTACCATTAGGAGATTGATGAAAGTACTAGCAGATGGGAGGGTAGAGTAGAAAGTTTCTACTATTGGAAAGATGGGGCAAATAACACGCAAGGGAATTGTTATAGTTATGGAGGCAAGGTAGTAGTAGATACGTGAACGAAAACATGGATGTGAAAGAATGATTGGAAGGAGGCTGATTAATGGTGAAGTACAACGAGTAAGGAAGAGTGAGCCACTGAGGGGTTGAAGTACCTTTAAAAATATTGTGGTTGATGAGTTGAAGTTAGAAGCTACTTCGTAGTGTGAAGTTCCTAGGTAACATCATGGAGATGAGAAGGAGTGCGTGAAGAGCTACATCATGAAGCAAGGAGCCGAAAGGACTACGTGTTGGCTGCTAGAAGGATGCAAGAGATTTCGAAGGAGTCACAGAATTTGCAAGGACTGGAAAGGTGACAAGCACTATGATGGGAATCTTCGTATGGTTCGTGACGAAGAAGGACATATTGAGTACCGGAGTGGAGCTACAAAGAGCTGAACCAGTGGATCGTGATGAAGTGAACACATAAATGGGGGATTAAGAACTCGTGGAAATAACAAGGGGAGTCGAGTGACTACGTAGATAGAATTTTGTGGCAATCAATATTGAGGGATGAGTAGTGAAGCTAAACTGAATAAGTTCGTGGATAAGTGATTAGAGAGTCGGTTTTGTGAAGGTGTTATGAAAGATCTTTGGAAGAGACAATTATGCATTATCCAATGCACTAACTATTTCCATAGATTTGATGAATGAAGTATGGAATTTCGGTTGGATGGTATAGTGTAGGAATTAGGTAGAACCATGGAAGGAGAGGACCAAGTATTCCTAGAAGATGATGATTGAAAGTACCTCATGTTAGGTCCAAGGTCGTAATAGAAGTATGAGACATGAGTAAGAATTTAGAATATGGCTTAGTTTAGACATATGGAAACTAATATGGGTATAAGATGAGAGTGTGATCCGCATGGAATCACATAAAACTCTAGTCTGTCCCTATTAGGATGGAGTAGGAGAACTGGTCGCGAGGAAAACAAGTGAAGCTACGTGGAAAATTTTGACGTATAGACGACTTGAAAGACGGGAAGCATAGCATCGTGATGTATGTCATGAGCTAAGGAAAAAGAAGGAAGTCTGGATAGATGCGGATCATAAATGAAATAGGTCGAGATAGGAACCGAAGGTAAAATTTTGGTATAGCCTAATGAGTAGACTAAGGCACTAAGCCTGCTAATATTGTTGTAGTGTGGAAAGGAAATGGCACTGACCTATACTGTTTGATTGGAAGGCTTAGTATCGATAATCAAATGGATGAGGAGTTATAGATGTGATGTGTCATGAGGGAAGAAGGGCTTGTACTAACTAAGACAATATGAGGAGCACTATGACCTTGGAGGTAAGACATTGTGTAAGTATAAAGAAAGTGTTGAGTATAAAAAAAATCTTTCATGGAGAAAAGTGAGAAGGAAGTGTATAGATGCTACTAATGAGCTATCCAAATTTAATGGAAGTAGTTGTAGCATGGATTTGGATGGCACTTGATAGAGTAACTGAGATAACTGTCCTTTCGGTGATATGTATAGATCATAAGCTGATTTGTATTGGAAGAGCCTAGTTATGATGAACTAATGAATATGTGAAACACCGTCATAGGTCACTTGTGTAAGGAAATTGAAACTTTTAAGTTTTGGTGGTATGGACTAAAGGGAGTTGATGAACATGATTGGATATGAGTATATCCAGCTACTTGAAAAAGGATGAAACCACTAAAGTTTAGTGACAAAGTTATGTAGGAAGTTTCACCCATAGTAACGGGTGGTATGTTTTGGTAAAATGGAAAAGTTGATGTAGAGTTTTGTAGGTCTATTTATGATCTTTAGAAAGATCGGACCAGTAGCTTATGAGTATAGAATTACCTGGGAGAATTGAGTGGTATACATGATATATTTCATGTATTAAGATTGGTAAATGTTGTTTGAGAATGCATATTTGCATGTTCGGTTATTCGTGATTTGTGTTAATAAGAGTCTTTGTTTTATCAAAGGGTTATTTGTAAGATTTATTGGCTGTGAGGTCAAGAGTTTAGGAATGAATTTAAATATTGTTGGTTTATATGTGTGGTATTTTGAGACTTGCACTAAAGTACACATGGAAATGAGAGGAGTTCATTTAGAACAAGTATCCTCATGTGATTTGTTGTTTGTGTGTTTGATCCTAAGGAGTAAATCTCGGGACGAGATTTCTATTAGGAGGAAGTGATGTGACAACCATGGTTTTTGGGGTTCGTCACTTAGATTATAGTTTAAGGTGTTTTGTGCAAATATGTGCTTTTATGTGCTTATGTGTTTATTTTGTATGTTTGGAGTGAGGTTTGGATATCGTTTATGGGTATATGGTACTCATAAGTAAATCGAGGAACGGTTATTTCGTGTTCATGAGCCCACATGGTAGTGACTATGAAATGAGATGGTGTTATTTAGTGGTTTTACGTATACGTATATGTATTAAAGAAAATCGTGTTTTTACGGTTTAGGGTTTTGCATTTAGGGGTCTCGGAAGAGGTATTTACTCACGGGAGTATTTTTTGGGATGGTTTTAAGTCATTTAGGACTTATTTAATTAGTTTATTTCATATTTCAAGAGTTTTTATAAAACTGTATATTTTTACGTCTTTTACGGTATACGCGTAAATTTGACTAGTTTTACGGTTTTGAGGTTTTGGAGGCTTTAAGAGCTGAAATAAATTAAGGAAAATTAAGGTAATATTATTAATACAATTATTAATAATAAAAAGAAAAAAAGCGAAATTAAAGGGGTATAGTCAGTTTTGGGATGCAAGAAAGAAAAAGAAAAGGGGAAAAAAGGGAAAAAGGGGAACCGGGCTTTTGTATTGGGCCAAGGACTTGTTAGTAAAATATACAAAAAATTTTTATTAATAAAAACACATCATAAAATCCCTGGAGATCATGAGTGATTCGAAATCCATGGAAAAAATTTAGGGTTCTTCATCAAAAATCTTGTTTTCCAAAAATCTAAGATAAACTCTTCAAACCCTTTTAATTAAATTGTTTTTAATTCTTTCTTAATCATTATATGATGAATCTAGGTTAGTGCTTATTAGAAAATCTGTAATTTAATGTTTTCACAATGATATAGACTTGATTAGAATAATTAGGGTTAATGATTAAACATGATGAGGGTAATTAATTTGGTTAATATGTTAAATTCGTTTTTAAAAACTGGGCAGAATTTTTGGGTCATTGTTTTGATCATATCTAGAGTTTTACGAACTTTTAATTTTCGAATCTTATGTCCCTGGAAAGGTAATTGAGTTCTCTTTCAAATGCAAGAAACGAGAACTAAATTGGAGGTTGGAAGTGGGTCAAAAACAGGTTACATCAGTCGGGTGTCAAAACAGTTTTTGGATCAGCCTGTTTTCTTTTTATGTTTTGAATTGTTAGGGGTACTTAGGGTTATATTGGAACCTAAAACAAACATGAGACTTATATTATATATTAAATAAAAGATCTGGAGGAGGTCTAAACAAATGGGTTAGGATAAGACCCTCTGATCATAACAAACTTTTCATATGTTCAAAATCAGTAAATTTTGGATAGGTAAAAGTATATATATATATATATATATATATATATATATATATATATATATATATATATATATATATATATATATATATATATATATATATATATATATATATATATATATATATATATGGAGGCCTTAACTGTGTCTTCAAGGTTGCGGCCAAAGGGGAGAGTTAGCTAACACATGTAAGGGCATAGGGTTTCTTTTACAGAGGAACTTGATTTGGTTAAGGGGGTGTTCGACCCATAGTTTAAGGTATGAAAAACGAGACTGTTTTAGGATAAATTTTAATGGGGCGAGTTATGAACTAAACTAAGTTAAGGGCTTTATAGAGGGGTGTCTTGAGATGCATATGACATATAAATGGGGTTAAGTTGTAGGACAAGGTTAGATATCCATCATAGATTGATGAGCCATTTTGGTATGTGGTTCATGTCTTGATTGTATACGTTTGTGTGTTTAGATTTTGCTAGAGTGCGGGTACTTGGAGAAGCTTGTTCAGGTGAGTTTCATAGTCCCATATCTTTTTATGTTTTTTACTTCCAGATGGGATGGAAGAGACACTGTATGGTTTTGTAAATAATGCTGTGAATGTTTTTATGGTTTGTGATGGACTTGTGTGTACACTTATGTGACTAACTGATATGCGATTCTTGATTGTTATTGTGGTTTGACTTGGTACCAAGGGGATGTTGACAAGGCGGGGCCATGGGATTGGTTCATAGGTGTATGCGCGCCTATGGGACCATGGTTATTGGTAAAGCTGGGAGCCTTGGAAATTTTGGTTATTGGTAAGGCTTGGTGCCTTGGAATTGTGATTGTATGGTTAATCTTGAATGGTGGTTGTTAATGCATAATTGTAACACATTGTCCATGTGTTCTTTTATTGATGGTTGTTATTCATAGCTTATATTTATTTTAGGGTTGGAGTCTAAACCCATGACTCTTACCAACTTTATGTTAACGTGTTTTAGTGTCTCTTTCAGGTGATAATGTGGTTAAGCGTGAGAATAGGAGTGGCTAGCTGGGAGGCTTAGGATTGCATTGGAGGAACCCCCTTTCCTCTTAGTCTTTACTTATGTTTGAGTAAGTGATACTTTGTAGACACCTACATGTTTGTTATTTGTTAATTGTATGTCTTTGGTAAGAGGTAGACCTGTTACCTACTTACCTAGACGCCTGCATTGTTTGTGATATCGTCATGACATTGTGTCATCATTTATGATATTTCCAATTCATTTAGTTATCTCTATAGACACGCTATTGTGTGATGATATCCATACGTCGTGCCGCATATTCCGTCATGGTGGGGTGTGACAACTCTTACGGATGGTGACTTCGAAGACTTGCGGGTAGTGCGGGTAGAGCTCAAATGTCTTGGGGCCAACTTCTTCCCAATCATAGAACCTCTCACTGACATCCTCGCGGTACGGTTTTGGCGAGGGGCCTTAGGGGCATGAGATGATGAAGTGGATGGAGGAATCATGGGCGCCTTGCCACGTCTTGTGTAGCAAATGATTGGCGGTGGCGAAGAGCGAGTAGGTGCACGAGCACTTGGCTCTTTTCGAGTGGATGATAAGGGCGAAGCACCACTAGTAGAGGATCCGCGTCGTGCTCCATCCGTAGATGAGCTCAAGTAGTACAACGAATCTTCAGACGAGATAGACATGTCACTGCCAAAACAAGAAAGGCATGTGTAAGAACAAATCGATTTTGCAATATGTTGTAGTTTTTGTTTGTCATGGCACACACCATTTAGCACAAAAAAAAATTTAGTCATGTTGATACAAGATCAATATTGTATTCGCATAGTATGGCACAAACCATTTAACGCAGGGTTTTCAAGAAATGTCAAAATAGCATCAATTTTGCATTCACGTAACATGGCACAAACCATTTAGCATAGAGTATCTAGTAGTGTCGAAATAAAATTCAATTTTGTATTCGTATAGTATGGCATAAACCATTAAGCCTATAGTTTCAAGTAGTGTCGAAATAAAATTCGATTTTGTATTCGTATAACATGGCACAAACCATTAAGCATAAAGTTTCACGTAGTGTCAAAATAAACATCGATTTTGTATTCATATAGCATGGCACAAACCATTAAGCATAGAGTTTCACGTAGTGTCGAAATAAACATCGATTTTGTATTCACGTAGCATGGCACAAACCATTTAGCATATAGTCATAAATTACGTTACTTGATACTTTTAGCAATTTACTTAGTAGGGTACTAAGAGAAATGAAATGATACAACTTAAAGTTGCAACTTACTTGTCGAAGGCGCGAAGTGATGTGGTTTATGGAGATGGAGGTAGTTATAGTCTAGTATTACTCTTTCTCCAAAATTTTATTTTTGACCAAAACCTTTGTAAAAATGATTTTTATAAAAGTAACCTAGTTCTCTATAACCATGGCTCTGATACCAGTCTGTCACACCCTCAATTTGGCCCACGTGTATAATTACACGAGGATGTGACTACCATGACAACCAAGAGACATAGATACAAGAATAACTAAGAAAAGTCATTTTTCATTCATAAAACATAAAAATAGAATTGGTCCCAAAGAAAATTGTTTTACACATCATAATAACATAAATGAAGTTTTCAAATGTCATACATCCAAAGCAAGTCTCGAAGTTAAATCATGATAAATTTTATTAATCTCCATAGCATAACCACGTCACTCCTCCGCCTTGACACCTGAGAAAAACATTGCTAAAACGTCAACACAAAGGTCGGTGAGTTTATAGGCTTAAGTATAAGTAGTGTGATGAACCATAAGATTTAGTTAGGCAACCGACAAATAATCTTATAACAAATACAAGATTATTATCAAAATAGCATACGTTCATGATATCCTACGTCTAAGCTCATGACACCGAAGCGTTAACCGTACTAGCAACATAATATGAGAGCCCAAGCAAATACTACCCTAAAGTATTCGTAACAACCTCAAATGTATTTGTACCCAATTTCGTCACACAACCAACATTAGATAGGGAGGCCAATCCCAATAGATCTATCCATAACATTTGCGCTTACACAAAGTAATTAACGTTTCATGATAGTGGGCTAAAGCATCTAGGGGTATCGCTACTTAGACATCATGTAGGCACGTATGAGTTTTAAGGTACTTATGTTCATCCGTAAAAAAACAAGCAATGTTCTCACCCCAAAGTGATAAAATAAGTAAAAGTGGGGCTATAAACTCACCTCGTTAGTTAAGCAAATGGATGAAAATGTAAAAGAGCTTGAGAACACGACCACGTTATCCACGACCTAGTTAATGTATTGACCGTGTTACAAAACGAGGAACTCATAAATAATATGCATGATCACTTAAGTGTGCTTGACTTTATATTTCGTTTACGACGACTCGAAAAAATATTACACGTTTGTTAACGGGCTTTAGCTTAATCAACGTATAAACACAAATTTTGTTTAGGCTTTTATAAACACAACCCAAAATCGGATGGTCCAATCACATAAGGTAACTCATGGGCTTGGCCCATTGATTTCTTAACCCAACTCGGCCTAACAGTGGGCGATACAAACAAGGGAAGGACAGAGAGTTTTATTACTCTCGATATGTTTGACTTTTCATATCACACGTAACAAAACATACACACCCAATAAATCTCTCTCTCTCTCTCTCTCTCTCTTACCGATTCCCCAACCTTCATCTTTTCTGGGTTATTACAAATCCGAATCTCAATCATTATTCATCATTATTCGCCAAATCAATCCTAAACATAGTTAAGTCTGGTTTGTAAACATCAAGTTTTGGTGTTTTTGGTCTGATTCGTGGTTCATACAACATGGGTTTCATTTCCTTAAGTGTTTAATCCGAATATTCATGTGGGTTTCATGTTTATTCATGAATGATTTCTAGAAAAGATAAGTCTAATCTCTATTTAGTGTTTATGAATCAAGATCTTGCGTTTCATTGATACTCTTTCAAAAATATATGATTCTCTTGGTTTAAAAGCACTCTAATTAACCTTAATTAGATGTTTCCAGTTTCGAATTTGAATAAACAAATTTTGGGGTTTCATATAAATTGGGGGTTTTGACAAATCTCGCGCTTATATGTATTTAATTAATGTTTTCGTTCATAAAAACAAGTTTAATCGTACTAATTAGACGAATTGGATGATTTAGGGTTTCGGTGAAAATTAGGGTTTCGAAATATTTGGGGATTTCTATAAATCTGGTGTTTAATCATGATTAATTAGTGTTCTTGATAATAAAAACGTGTTAATTGTGTTAATTAGTCCGATTTGAGAAATTAGGGTTTACAAATTTGGGGGTTTTGAATATATTCGGTTTCTAATGAGTTTATAAAGAAGAAAATAGTAAAATTTCCAGTTTTCTCTTATACGTTGATTGAATTAGGGTTCGGTCGATTAAGATGATTTGCATTCGGTTTGGGTTTTTGGTTTTTCAATGGTGTTATATCTATCATATTAGGTTTTCACATTAATTTCCTTCCCATGGTAAGCATATAATGGTTCGGCTACAATTTTCTAACACATGTACATGGTTTTTCCTAGGTTCAATCGTCAAGCACTCTACATGGCATGTTATGAAAGGAAAGAAGGATATGAAAGACTCACAATGAGGGCTTTGGTTTACGGCTGGTTGTTTCAGACAGAATGAGGGTGTTTGGCTTGGATGGAAAACAAAGGCTTGCTCCTTGCTCAAAGATTTCTCCCAGCACTCTTCACTTAGCCCAGATTTGTTTGTGATGTAATTGTGTTTTGTATTTGGACTTGTGAAAAAAGGGACTTCATTTTATCTTGTATTTTTTTTGCATAGGGTTAGTCTCCATCCGAAATGGTAAACTTGTGATACACCCATTTGGGGAAATCTCGGCCTGTGTGTTGGTCTGGAGTGGTGAGTGGGAGAAATATAATATGTGTTTCCAGGTTATGTAGTTGACTTGGTTTGACCCTCACATGTACATATTTTTTATAATTTTGAATGTCACAGTTTCTTAGTTAGCTTGTATTTGCATTTCTTTGTCCAAGTTTAGCCCAATAAGGGTATATAAGATGACATTCTGCCCAAGATAAATGGTATTGATACTATACGTTTTAGACGTGCGGGGGTTTAAATCAATTTGAATAACATAATGCAATCTCAAAACACGACTTAAGTAATAGTGGATACGGGTATTCTCGGGAGTTTAATAAACATTCATAACTGGCACAAACCGTTAATTAATAAAAATGTTTACAAATGAGCACGTCCTATTTTAATAGGCACGAATATTCAAGTTGTTACACATTACCCATAGGGTGATTTGGTTTGACTTTTTGACTTTTTATAATATTAGTTATGTAATTACATTAATTCACTTAAAGTATTAAGTCTTATTAATTAATCTTTGTTAAACCTTTTAACTTATTAGTTAATTACCGATAAGTATACACTTTTATCAAACTAAGATTATACAATAAATATAGCCATATTATATCTTATATATAGGGATGAGCATGGTACCGGTCCCGTCCCGAATTAGTGGTACCGAATATTTCCTGAGCATAAACTAGTGGTACCGGTACCATACCGAACGGGATTCGGATACCCGTCTCGGTACTAGGAAATCGAGAATTTCGCGATTTGGTACCGGTCCCGTCCTGAATTAGTGGTCCCTATTTTTTTCACCTTATCTTGTAGTCCCGGTATCGTCCCGAACGGGATTCGGGTACCGGGAATCGATACGGTTCCGGGATGGTTCCGGTTCAGTTTTGGGTTTCGGGTCGAAATGCTCATCCCTACTTATATCTTAACAAAAGATGATCTCGATGTCTAAGTGTGTGACCCCTTAGGCCCACGCACTCTCAGTCGTATAAAATACTGGCTATGACTTACGCACATCCTAACAGCTCCCAGTTGCGAAAGTCTCCATCATAGTGTATTTTAATACTAACATTGACAGATAGTCTAGCAAAACCATCAATGCTCTCAAAAGTACCTGGGTTTGGTTTCTTGCAAACAAGATCAGCCTTATGATATAAACTACTGCATCCCTTTTGTTTCTGAAACAGTTAATCATGAATATGGATCAAAAGTCATTTCATGTATTAACGATTCTGATTCTCGTTTCTATAATTGATCAAGATTACCAAAAGTAATAAGAATTAACTTAACTACACTTTGGGTGCCGCCACACAAACATCTGATCAACACTCCGAGGTCTCCAATATGTATCATACTTCATTCATGGAGGAGCAAAATCCCATTTTCACTACAAGTACCTTTCACACATGTCAAGGACATTTCTGAAATAGGTTTTATAATTGTCCATCTTACTGACACGACGTTTACTCTTAATCAAGAAATGATATCCATCTATGCGAAGATTTGCTTGCATCTCAATTCTCGAGGATAAGCAATACTTTACCATTAGTGTAATCTCTTAATGACGACTATCCATAAAGAAGACTTGCACGTTTGGGGTAATCCAATTATTCAACCACATTGAATAACCTATGAGTTTGGAATAATCATCTATATGTATCTTCCAAAGATACAACCAACTCTCATATTTGTCTTAGTTCAACAATACTCCCATATTGATGATTGAGAATGGAAATTTAAATGTATATAATACATATAAAAATATGCAGATACTATATCCATAGATTAAGCATCAAACAATAGACACAATAGTATTCAATGAAAATGATCATACCTCGTATGTCAATTCATTTTCTAATACAATTTCTTAAACGTTCCTTATCCAAATACCATTTTAAGATCACTACATGATAATTCTAGTTTGAATACTATCATCTTAGTCTCAACAATCCAACTGTTGATAAGGCATAAATTCCTACAAACTAGATTACTGATCTTGTAAAACTTTGAGAATACTTGTTCACGATGACTAGTTGTGAAATATGTACTATGATATATAATATCATATTAATTATCACGCTACTTTCCATAAGATGTACAATACACTTATTGGAAATATTCACCACTATAGTTTTCAAAACTACAAAGTATTCTAACCTTTTAATGTTTAATGCAACTATGCTTTTAAACTAAGCATGCCAACTAGAAATTATGTCATTCATAACAAAGACTTGCTAAAAGTGGAATTTTGTATAATCTCACTTAAAACAAGTACTAGTGTATACCATATTACTATGCTATAATTTTGTAAACTTTGAACATTCCTTAGAAATAATTTGGATATTTAAACAAACTCCAAGTTTGTTAACCATACTTATATTACTAGGATTATGACAAAGTATATCCATAGTATTTCCATTATTAAAATAAATTCCTTAATCCAACACTCATTTGAATGTTCCTACTAATGTCTTTCAATTAGTATTCCAATGTTCCCAACATTCCCTCTAATGTCTTCCAATTAGATTTTAATGTTGCTTACATTATTTCTAATATATTTCAATTAGAATTTTAATGTTTGTCAAATCAACTTGAATTCATGCAAAAGTTCCAACTTATCCCATGTGCAATATAACGCTCTTGATGAACCCTTTAGTGGGTCTTAAAACAATCATTCATGCGTTCCTATCTTACTACGTAAGATACATCATTCGAGATTCTCTTAATGATTATTTATATTGTCTTTAGACATAATTCACCACATATGTTAAACCATAACATATTTTACAAGGTTGCAAATTTTATTCTCAAAAAACTTATATGAGATTTTATTTCACTCTTAAGAGCAATTTCTAAGATGAAATATCGTTTCTAATATGTAATATAATGATATTTGTATCAATTAATGTTCGTTTTCCTCGACTCGACTCGAATTGATATCAAATTTACGTGGATTAATTATTCTTGGTGAAACGTATTTTTTGGTATTTTAAAAACTAAAATTTAACAAAAGACTAATTAATCTAAATAAAAAGAGAATGTGTAATTAAAAATACTTAATTAAAAACTATTTAAACTATTTTAAACAAATGTGAAAACTATTTTAACTTTAAATAAAACTTAAATCTAATTAATCTAATTAATTCTTTAACTAAAACTTTTTAACGAAATCTATTTAAAACTATTTTTAAACAAAACTATATTAATTTAAAACTAATTTTAAAACTAAATTTAAAAACAATTTAAATTTTCTTAAAGTAATTAAAATATTTTTTATCTTTTTATATATTTTTTTTAAAACTTAATAAAGGAAAAACTATAAAAACTTTTAATTAAAATTAATGAAACTAAAACTTGTTTTAAAACTTAAATAATAAAAACTGGCAACTAATCAATTATCCTATATTAATAGATGGACAAATTTTTGCTAATCATTATTTTTTATATATATTTTTATTTAGAATTGTGAAATAGAACAGATCAATTGGATCTGTTTCCTTGAGAGCAGATAAATATCAGCAATACTATAAATCACAAATAAGCACAGCAACAGAAAATAAGCAAATCGAATAAGCATATAAGATAAATCAGCATATAAGCAGATAAAACTAAACATAAAAACTAAAAAATAAGCAAAACATAATGAACTTAAATACTAGCAAATAAGCAGATTAATCTTAAACTGAAATTAAGCAACTCAAGCTTAACTAAACCAAACAGAATAAGCAAAAAGAAAATAAGCAATAAGCAACTAAATCTAAACCAATCAATAAGCAAATACTATTAAATCAGAAATCCGCAGATCCAAACAGTACGCAATCCAAACTTAAACAAGCTTAAACCCAGAAACTTATCCTAACGAGCAGTATATATTAACCAAAAGTTAAGCAGACCTGGATAAAACTTAAATCAAAACAAATTTTAAATAAGAACAGATTTAACAACTATTAATATATCCAAACTTAAAATCAAAACAACCTTAAACAACAAATTCAGCAGACTAAAATTACTCTAAAATCAAGCAGATAAAAACTTAACAAGTAGTAAACCAAATAAGCAGATCCAAACTTACTCAAATCCAACCAGTCACTAAACAAGCAGATTATTAAACATAAATTAAATATAAAACTTAACACAAGAAAAATAATAAAAAGAGATTAAAACCTTGTGATGATAACCTTTAGAAAGTAGGTAGGCGTTGAACTCCCTATGAACCGAATCAAAAACCTCCTTAACCAAAATCCATCATCGAACCAGATTTTTTTAAATCTTCCCAGTGGGAGAAGATTAATACCACTTTTTATTTAATAATATTATAATCGAAAACAGAGAAAAAGATAAATTGTAGTAAAATTTAAGAACTTAAAGAGACAATATTGAAACGAAAACAAATTTTATTAATAACTGAACTTTTGATTACAATACTTTAAAAGAGAAAAATACAATTGACCTAAATTCTATTTTGCATAAAAATAAAATTAAATAAAAATAAAGGCACACCCAATTACAGATTATATGGGGGTATTTATAGCCAACCCCCAAAGGCTTGTTGATGAAGCTTCGTGAGTAAGTCTTCAATCTGAGCCGCTCTTTTCTTCTCTCTCTTCAATTTCTTCAATCAAACGGTTGTGATGGGTGTTTGCTCACTCGGATTGCCAGTCTGGATTGAAAGTGTGTTTGTTGTGTTTGTTGAGAGCTGATGTGGAGGATTTTTATTGGATGAAGTGGCTGTGATGATTTGTATCAACCAATCAAGAGAGGGATAGGAGCCATGTCGGATTGAGGACCACCTATTTGATTCCACCATGGGCTTCCGATAAACTTGGGGATTTAATCCCCAAGCGTGTGAATCACACGAATAAGGGAAAAGCCCCAATTTATCTTGGTTAATATTTTGATTAGGGTTTGGGTACAGTAAAAATGGAGGTTGTGTTGTTTTGGGAGAGATAAAGGAAGGTGAGTGTTTCCATTGTTTGTAACGAATGGGGTGGGTAAATAATTTGTTTATGTGTGGGTGGAAGTATGACCAAGACGTGTGGTGAGGGTTGACCAGGGATTGGGTTAAAAACGTGTGTGTGAGTGATTGTTTATAAGTGAAATAAATTTCACTTATCACCTTTTGAAGTTTATTCACCAAATGGTCTTGGCTCAATAATACTCCATCCGTCCCTTTTATCCATTTTGGGCCAAAATAAACTTTTCTATTCGTCCATTTAATCATAGAATTTGGGCCTTTTTGGGCTTGTAGTTATTTAACAAGCAACATATAACTTTCAAATGAACTTTTGAGCCCATTAACCCAAATGTGGGACCCACTTGGCCCAATTATCTTCATGATATTAAATCCACTAAAAATCAAGCTTAAATTTGGCTTTGTTGATCATTTCTACAAACTCGTGTCGAATTTACCGGTTTTCGTGATCTTTGGCACACTTTTGGTTCTTTGACTTTGTCTTCGTCTCTTTCTTGGACTTTTCTTCAACATTTGACCGTGAAATCCCGTGTTTTTTTTCCTTTTGATCATTTGTACCTATTTCACACAAAAACACAAAACCACGCGTAATTCCGACTTTTACGATATTAAACACATGATTAGGTCTTGTTTTTCCTTGATTTTAGTGGCAAAAGGATAAGTGTTTACACACTTATTAAATCCCCTACACTTGACCATTGCAATGACCCCATGCAATGCATAATTTTAAAGCATAAAATTACATTTTTCTCATAATTAACCCATCTTGGCCTTTATTAAGATATACTACTACTACGGTGAAAAGATAAAAACTTTAAAGGAAACAAAAGTTGTAACAATTTATTAACTTGAAAATTATTTGATGGAAGAAACTTGTAAAGAAATCTAAGACTTTAATTAGGGCTTTGGTGTCATGAATATTAATCACCCTCAAGTTTCACGTTCCCCATACCAAGCTTAAAAACGAGATCATTGTTTACCATAAGTCCTTAAGTTAAAACCACTTATATAAGATAATTGTGTAATACTATTTCTCCAATTCCTACGTTGTATCTCTAGATTTTATTGATTGTCATTCACCCGTAGGCTCATTTGACTTATTTGATAATTATTAATCCAAAAATGAAGGCAAAACGGTGCAAACCCGACACTCAAAACCTAACCTCGTCCTCAAAAACATTGTCACTAAAGTAAGCCCACATCAAGGATGATTTAACACGATTTGGAGAATAAATTCCCGGACCCAAAATTTGGCCAATAGTACTACTTATTAATTATTCCTCCAAAGTCATGTTGACTTTATGTGGAGTTTAGCAAGTTCACATCATATACCCTTAGGCTCTTTAAGATGTAAAAATGCTCCTCATCTATTGTCTACACCCTAAGGCTCCTTGAACGATAAACGAGAGAATTGATTTTTGATCAATTTTTAGTCAACACTTACCATTCCATACACCCTAAGGCTCTAATGATAAGGTTCGTGCTACATGCCCCGCACCCTAAGGCTCCTTGAGGTCATGTTTTAATCATATTCTTCTTTATTTATGATATATATATTAGGCCAAATTCCGCGGTCCCATGGTCTGAATACCTCCTACTTAGTGGTTATGAGCCACCTTAGTCGGAAGTCCACAATGCTGGCACCCTCAATGTTTTCATGCTTTAATTACAAGGAGATAAAAGATTTGGCTAAGAGTTAAGATATCGAATCTACACCACAAAAATCCTTATTTATTAAGCAATTAAATATACAAGCGGGAAGAAAGAGCCACAAAAACTCATATAAGCAAGAATTAACCCGTGAACTTATTATCAACTCTATCATCTCTCATTTTCCACAATTTAAAATCTCAAAGAATGAGACTCGTGGATGCTTAGCCTAATAAACCAATTAAGGTCCATATGGTTAAGGATACTAGCTAGAGTAAACTTAGATAAGTAAACTCGGGTTGAGTCAAAATATTCACGACGGGCCTAATATATCAAAGATATCTAAACTTGTTAAAACCATTTTATTCATTTATTTATTTTTGACTTTATTCTTTAAATGGAAAATATAAATACGATGCGATTACAAAAGGAAAGAAAATAAATGGAAATACTATTAGGCCAAAATAGATCAAAAATTTGAAAAACGTTGAAAATTTTTAAATTTTCCGGTTAAATGAGGTCAAATTCATGGAAAAGCCCACTAAAATTCGATAGAAGTCCCCCTACACTTAATATAAACATTGTCCTCAATGTTTAAGCATGTGGGAGAATAAACTCCCCTTCACTTAGGACATTGAGTACGTTGTTTAAAATCGAACTAAGGAAGAGACAACTAAAGTGATTACATTTATTCGTCATATTTATATACATGTATGAACCACAATAGCAAAAACTTATCGAAGGAACCGGGTACACGGGAACACGGGATCACGGGTCTCGTCAAAAACACCAAAAGTGGATCATTAAAGCACATGTCCCTGCACAATCATCACAACACACAAACAACCTACTTGGCTCCCCATACACTTATTGGAAAAACAGAATAAAAGGATAGATAATCGGGTTGCCTCCCGAGAAGCGCTTGTTTTTGTTAACCGAGTCACGAGCCTGACTCGTCCCCGAATTAAATGGTCCATGGGGAAGCCTTGAATGTAATACCGGGATCAAAGACCTTGTCCTCGGTCCCGGAGGAACATAATAAATTAGAGGCAGGAGGATAAGTTTTGAAGGGTAGAAAAGTCCTCTCAACATAAGAAAAGTATGTGAAATCATGATCCACGGGAGGTGGGGTGGGTAAAGGAATCAAAATGTCATCCCCAAAAGACATATAATTATCGCTGAGCGGCAAAGCCGTAAATGTGTCAATCATGGAATGGTCAATGTCACCCTCCGGGTCAAAGCACTCATCCTCGGTAATGGTTTCTAAAGGTTGGGATAAAAAGGTGCTCGGGAGGGGGACTTGGGACAATATCTTCATGTAGCAAAGTATCAAAAAGAATATCCCCCTCCGTGTCATCATCACCAATACCCGGAGGTATTGAGAAAATGTCGATTTCCTCCATAGCTGTATCATTATTCTCAACAAGTAATAGACGGAGGTAAAGACTCAGAAATAGGAGCAGAATTCAACGCTTCAATTTTAGCAATAAGAAGATGAACTTTCAGTAATTTTTCACGAAGAATAACGTCTTCCACCTCATCTACAAGAACAAGTTCAGTGGTGAACTTCTCGTAAGTCGGAGAGAATAAATCAACATCGCCTTCATCGCCCGGAGGAGAAGGAGAAATTTCAAAAGTGAAATTCTCATAGCATGGAGAAAAATCATCATCATTAAGAGCGACCTCTTCCGTAAGCTCCACAAAAGTCGGCACATCACAAACCTCATCAAAGAATTTATCAAGACCAAAATCACTAATCTCACTCGATATATCACTATCCTTAGACGCATTAGGATATCAAGAGTAGGAGTAGTAATCTCAGAAGATGGGTTGAGATTATAGATATCATCCTCATCATCATCATAAAAGTAGTATGGACGCACAAGAGGAGGAGTATAATCACTAAGATTAGATACTTGTTCTTGTTGCTGTCGCTTTTCCTCCTCCCTTGCTTCGCGTATGCTAGCTAATTCTTGTTGAACGTATTCAAGCCACATTTCAACAGAAGGTTGATGATCGATGGTGTATTGTGGGGGCTCAAAATTGTGAAAACCAAAATTATAGCACGGATGTGGCTCATAGTAAGTCATCGGTTGAGAAGAATTATAACACAGATTTGGTTCATAATAATCCATCAGTGAAGAAAAATGAGGACACGAATTTGGCTCATAATAATTCATTGGCTGACAATAAGAAGTATCGTGAGGGCCCCCACAATTGTTGCAATACGGGTATTGAGAGAAACCCGGTGCTTCTTGTAGATAGCTATTACCATTGTCATAATTGTAACCCAGTTCTTGCTCGCCATGAGGTGGGTATTGAATTGGACACGAAACATGCCAATAAGAATCGCTTCCACAATATATGCAAGGGGGGAGTAGGTGGATTAGAAAAGGATGAATTAGTCGAATTGCACGAGGGAAAAAATCAAAATTGTGTATTGTCGATATCATTTCCACACCGCTCACATGTACACCATTGACATGTTTGAAAGCCATACAATGGTCTTCCACACCCTGCAGCACAAACAACATACGAATTCATTAAGAACAATAGATAAGCAAGAAGAATATTTTTGGTGCAAAACTTTCAAAAAAGAAATGCTTTTATGATTTTTCAAATGTTTTTGGATTTTTGAAATTTTATATTTTTATGGATTTTTGAAAATTTTTGTTTTGCTTATTCCCCGGCAGCGGCGCCAGTTTAATGTAATGATATTTGTATCAATTAATGTTCTTTTTTCTCGACTCGACTCGAATTGATATCAAATTTACGTGGATTAATTGTTCTTGGTGAAACGTATTTTTTTGGTATTTTTAAAACTAAAATTTAATAAAAGACTAATTAGTCTAATTAAAAAGAGAATGTGTAATTAAAAATACTTAATTAAAAACTATTTAAACTATTTTAAACAAATGTGAAAACTGTTTTAACTTTAAATAAAACTTAAATCTAATTAATCTAATTAATTCTTTAACTAACACTTTTTAACGAAATCTATTTAAAACTATTTTTAAACAAAACTATATTAATTGAAAACTAGTATTAAAACTAAATTTAAAAACAATTTAAATTTTATTAAAGTAATTAAAATATTTTTATCTTTTTATATTTTTTTTAAAACTTAATAAAGGAAAAACTATTAAAACTTTTAATTAAAATTAATGAAACTAAAACTTGTTTTAAAACTTAAATAATAAAAACTGGCAACTAATCAATTATCCTATATTAATTAAATAAAGTGTAAACAAACACAAATAAAAGCCTAGATGGAATGGTTAAGGCGTTGGACTATTATACTAGAGGTCAGGGGTTCGAGTCCCCTGATGGACAAATTTTTGCTAATTATTATTTTTTTTATATATATATTTTTTGGAATTGTGAAATAGAACAGATCAATTGGATTTGTTTCCTTGAGAGCAGATAAATATCAGCAATACTTTAAATCATAAATAAGCACAACAACAGAAAATAAGCAAATCGAATAAGCATATAAGTTAAATCAGCATATAAGCAGATAAAACTAAACATAAAAACTAAAAAATAAGCAAAACATAATGAACTTAAATACTAGCAAATAAGCAGATTAATCTTAAACTGAAATTAAGCAACTCAAGCTTAACTAAACCAAACAGAATAAGCAAAAAGAAAATAAGCAATAAGCAACTAAATCTAAACCAATCAATAAGCAAATACTATTAAATCAGAAATCCGCAGATCCAAACAGTACGCAATCCAAACTTAAACAAGCTTAAACCCAGAAACTTATCCTAACGAGCAGTATATATTAACCAAAAGTTAAGCAGACCTTGATAAACTTAAATCAAAACAAATTTTAAATAAGAACAGATTTAACAACTATTGATATATCCAAACTTAAAATCAAAACAACCTTAAACAACAAATTCAGCAGACTAAAATTACTCTAAAATCAAGCAGATAAAAACTTAACAAGTAGTAAACCAAATAAGCAGATCCAAACTTACTCAAATCCAACCAGTCACTAAACAAGCAGATTATTAAACATAAATTAAATATAAAACTTAACAAAAGAAAAATAATAAAAAGAGATTAAAACCTTGTGATGATAACCTTTGGGAAGTAGGTAGGCACTAAACCCCCTATGAACCGAATCAAAAACCTCCTTAAACAAAATCCATCATCGAACCAGATTTTTTAAATCTTCCCAGTGGGAGAAGATTAATACCACTTTTTATAGAATAATATTTTAATCAAAAACAGAGAAAAAGATAAATTGTAGTAAAATTTAAGAACTTAAAGAGACAATATTGAAACGAAAACAAATTTTATTAATAACTGTACTTTTGATTACAATACTTTAAAAGAGAAAAATACAATTGACCTAAATTCTATTTTGCATAAAAATAAAATTAAATAAAAATAAAGGCACACCCAATTACAGATTATACGGGGGTATTTATAGCCAACCCCCAAAGGCTTGTTGATGAAGCTTCGTGAGTAAGTCTTCAATCTGAGCCGCTCTTTTTTCTCTCTCTTCAATTTCTTCAATCAAACGGTTGTGATGGGTGTTTAGTCACTCAGATTGCCAGTCTGGATTAAAAGTGTTGGGACTTAGATATCTTGAGTTGATATGACAAAACAAGATGAAGGACCTAGTAGTAATATATTAGCTTAGATAGTAAGCTAGGGTTGTCATGTAACCCTAGTCCCTCTATTATATAAAGAGGGTAGCACCTTGGTTGTTATTCACTAATTCACAAACAATGTAAACCATAGGTGTGTGTGCGTTCCTCCTGGTGTCAAGCCTATAAGGCACCAGGAGTAGTAGTTAGTAGCTTTATTAATAGTAATCTTTATTAGTGAAAGCCTTGTTCTTGGTTATGATTATGTTCTTTATGGTCCGCTGTGCTTATTAGAATCATGATCATGATATCCCAGATGAGTCTAGATCCTAAAACTCAATAAGTGGTATCAGAGCCTGGTTGGCTCTTGATCTGGTTGATCTACAAGGTTTTCTATTATTGTTAATTTTTGTTTTTCAATAAAGTTGCTGATCTAGGGTTTTTCCTAACAAACCCTAGATGATTTGGTGTTGTTTTGCTGCTGATATTTCATGTTGCTGCTGGTACTTTGAAGGTGGTCATACTAGCTTTGGTGAGTTGATCCTTGATCAACGATGAACCCTAGTATGATAGATGTTTATGGCTACTGTGATATTCTTTAAAGAAATTTTCATTTTTAGGGTTTGACCTGGAAACCCTAGATTCATGTTTTGGAGCATTATAGGGAGTGCTTTGATCGTGACTTGGATTCAAAGAAAACAGCAGGTTTAAACAAACGTAGAATGGCAGGATCATTATATGAGTTTAGGGTGGTTAAACTCTATATTCATTAATTGTTCTTGCTATTTTCATTTGTGTGATACAAAAGTTTTCTGGTTCGTGATCTTCAAAAGAACAAAGGACATACGATTGTGGTCCTAGGGCAGATGAAAGAAGCGTGGGAAAGCATGTGGTTAACAGCAGTTCCAAGGGTCTTTGTTACAAAGAAAAGGGACGTCTCCTTGCATGTTTGTACTCACAATCCATAGTCACGTGAGGGAGCTATGTATATCTCTCATGGAGGTACGTTTTTCTTGATTATAGTACTTGATGAGAAAAGCAAGGTAAGAGATATGATAGTACTGCAACAAGAAAATTAATCTTCACGTGATTTCAGACTTTTTATATTTTGGAAAAAGATTGGTATCTCTCATATTTTTGGACGTAATTAATGGTGTTACCTTAAGAAATAATGATCCAGATTTTATCGGATACTAGTCTTATTGGATGTAATTTATGGGATACGGGCTACAAAATAGTTTTGACGTGATATATAATATGGGATATATTTGAACGTGATTTGTGATATAGCAAAGACGTATAGAAGCAACTTTATTTTCATATTTCTAGGATATCTATTTTACTAATCAGTTATGATAAAGATACGAATCATTCCTTGAGTTGCTGATTTTGTGGAATATATTTTTGGAATGTGGATTTATGGGATTATATTTGTTTCTTCATTTGGACGAGGTATATTGTTTTTTTTATGGATAGCAAAGCGTGTGGAGTATGGTTTGTTGTGGGGTCATATATTCAAACGATTATTTATGGAAGAAGTATTCGGTGTTAATATTCACGTTGCAATAATGGAAGTTGCCTTAGTATCCTGCGTGATTTAAGGATACACGATTTATTTATGGGCTGGTTTGTATTTGTCCATATTATTTAAGTAGTGCCCACGTTTGTGACCGAGACAGCTAAGCGACAGATTTGCAATAGCCATAGCAACAGTTTCAGCGTGTGGTGATAGAATGTGTTAAAAAAAAGAAAAAAAAAGAAAAAAAGGGTTTTGAGATGCTACTAGTAGGTTATGATGTTCCTACTGGTGAGCTATGGTTCCTATTGGTCTCATATATTCATGTTGGTTGTGTTCTTGGTTCCTCCTGATAATATTAGTCGGTTTCTACTGGTCCTACTGGTGGGCTTATATTCTTGCTGACTTCAGTAGGAGGTTGGTTCCTGCTGGCTTGTTGTATACTAACTTTTCTTTGGCCGGTTTTGGTTCCTTCTAGTCAAGTAAGATTGATACTACTCTAATTTAGTGACTAGTCTGATGTCACTACTGTTCCTGGAGGAGGAGTTCTCAGCCATCATCATTTCGTTGGGGCGATTCATTGAAGAAGACATTTGATTATCACTAATTTTATGTTGTAGTTGATTTTCACAGGTTTTGTGTTCTTATCATATCTTAAAAGGGAATGGGCACCCATTTTAAGATAACTTGCTTGGTTTTTATGGTGAGGAAGACTTGGCACATCTAGCGAAGGGGTACGATCTATTTTCATAGTGCTCTATGCGTACATTTGCTATCACTTGAAGGGGTTACGTTATTGTGCTCAGTGTCTCATTTATTTGAGGATTTTTGTTCGTGATCGACGTCACGTGGTTAGTGCAAGACATAAGACACGAGTTTGGGAGATTCCACTTCTTCATCAAATTCGTTATACTTGATTTTCTTCATCAGTGATCTCTCTATGGAGCCTACTGGATTTGCCGTGCACTTCTTAAGGGGAAGACGATCCCTGTTGAGTTGATGTGACAAAAAGGGGAAGAATGCATGGATCGAGGGGAAGCTTAGCCTTCATCTATATTAGCTTCAGGGGAAGCTTGTGCTTACTGGTTTTGTCAAATCAACTAGGGGAAGATTGTTGGGACTTAGATATCTTGATTTGATATGACAAAACAAGATGAAGGACCTAGTAGTAATATATTAGCTTAGATAGTAAGCTAGGGTTGTCATGTAACCCTAGTCCCTCTATTATATAAAGAGGGCAGCACCTTGGTTGTTATTCACTCATTCACAAACAATGTAAACCATAGGTGTGTGTGCGTTCCTCCTGGTGTCAAGCCTATAAGGCACAAGGAGTAGTAGTTAGTAGCTTTATTAATAGTAATCTTTATTAGTGAAAGCCTTCTTCTTGGTTATGATTGTGTTCTTTATGGTCCGCTGTGCTTATTACAATCATGATCATGATATCGCAGATGAGTCTAGATCCTAAGACTCAACAGAAAGTGTGTTTGTTGTGTTTGTTGAGAGCTGATGTGGAGGATTTTTATTGGATGAAGTGGGTGTGATGATTTGTATCAACCAATCAAGAGAGTGATAGGAGCCATGTCGGATTGAGGACCACCTATTTGATTCCACCATGGGCTTCCGATAAACTTGGGGATTTAATCCCCAAGCGTGTGAATCACATGAATAAGGGAAAAGCCCCAATTTATCTTGGTTAATATTTTGATTAGGGTTTGGGTACAGTAAAAATGGAGGTTGTGTTGTTTTGGGAGAGATAAAGGAAGGTGAGTGTTTGCATCGTTTGTAACGAATGGGGTGGGTAAATAATTTGTTTATGTGTGAGTGGAAGTATGACCAAGACGTGTGGTGAGGGTTGACCAGGGATTGGGTTGAAAACGTGTGTGTGAGTGATTGTTTATAAGTGAAATAAATTTCACTTATCACCGTTTGAAGTTTATTCACCAAATGAGCTTGGCCCAATAATACTCCATCCGCCCCTTTTATCCATTTTGGGCCAAAATAAACTTTTCCATTCGTCCATTTAATCATAGAATTTGGGCCTTTTTGGGCTTGTAGTTATTTAACAAGTAACATATAACTTTAAAATGAGCTTTTGAGCCCATTAACCCAAATGTGGGACCCACTTGGCCCAATTATCTTCATAAAATTAAATCCACTAAAAATCGAGCTTAAATTTGGCTTTGTTGATCATTTCTTCAAACTCGTGTCGAATTTACCGGTTTTCGTGATCTTTGGCACACTTTTGGTTCTTTGACTTTGTTTTCGTCTCTTTCTTGGACTTTTCTTCAACATTTGACCGTGAAATCCCGTGTTTTCTTTCCTTTTGATCATTTGTACCTATTTCACACAAAAACACAAAACCACGCGTAATTCCAACTTTTACGATATTAAACACATGATTAGGTCTTGTTTTTCCTTGATTTTAGTGGCAAAAGGATAAGTGTTTACACACTTATTAATATGTTTAACAATATATTCATTTTTAGAGAAATAAAACTTAAAACACCCATTGGCTTTGAGATTTTCTCATGAGCACTGTTATTTATAATTATAAATCAAATGCCATAAGTGATTGACTTTATAATTAAACTTAAGACTTAGCTCATTTAAAATGCATGCTTTTAATTCATGTGTAGATTTTAGCATTTTGTATATCTGTAAAGATTATTTATGGAGTCATAAAATCTTCTTATGATCACATATCTTGCAAGGTGATCATGAAAGAGTTTCAAAATCCATTTTGTCATAACTCTAACATTTAAATCAAGTATTACAATTAAAACATCTTTACATTTTTATTGTTTGCAAATGTAGAAGTTGTATTTAAGGTTAGTTTCTTAAATATGATTTAAAACATGTATCATTTATCTTGCAATAGATATATACACTTTTTCCTAATGAATCTTTCTAACAAGGAAACTTATTTTAAACTTTATCAAGTAATTGTTAGGTGAAACATCAATCAAATTCCAAATTATTTTATCTTTCTATGGACGCATCTTTCCATTCATAGTTTGATTTATCCATCAAATTCCAAATTTGATAATACATCACTTATGGTTAGTAGTATCACAATGATCTTCCAACTCATAAACCTCATTATTGATATCATAAACATATCATGAGGATCCTTGCGGATTTATGAATGTGAGTAACATCATTCTAAGGTTCCACATTTTCATGTTTACCCTTAGTTGACTTTAGCAAGTCTGGTTAAAACGCTTGTTTATTATATCCTTGAAATTAATCTAGACTCCCACTTGCTTCAAGCTAGCATGGGACTCCCGCTCACTTCTTGTAAAGTGAGATTATTCTCACAGAATTGAGCTTAACTAGCAACAACTATTTTATTCAATGTGTGGGGTATGTAGGAGCATTATCTCATTGTGTTTGGGCATCCTACAAAATACAATAAGTAGTACTAAGCTTTTGCTAATATAATCTCCAAGATTTCTAACAAAACTTAAACTTTAATTAAGACTCTATGAGATTCATCCATCTTATTATTCTAAGAATAATATCTTAATTAACCTTCCATATTGGAGTCTTATTGAGTAGTATCCTATGCATACTCAAGTTCCATAACCTTGATATCTTTTAATGAGTAATAAGTTAAATTCATCATAACTAAATATAAAACATATCAATGTATAGATTTTGATTTCTCTTAAATGGACATACTATACAAGGTATTTCAATAAGATCAAATTCACGAGGTAATCTCATATTTTATTTTGATGAACTTATACTTTATGGCCTTTTCTATTATGCTAACTTATGTTCAAAACTTAATATCATCAATAGTGTCATTAAGCCAATTGCATATTTTAATTATAAGTTTTTGATCCAACCAAAACTTAAAGTGTATGTCTTAACTATTAGACATATAATCCAATTCTTACTATTTATTATTAGACATTGACTAATTCAATGACTACATGTACATGTATTAATCAATAATACATTACAAGTTAACAAATATTACTTTAAGTTCTAAGTCTTTTTACAAGTAGAATACTTAATGTTCATGTCTTAATCAATAAGACATAACATTTATTAAACTCAAGGAAAACCGAGTACCATTCATCCTTTCAACAGGTAACTTTCAAGTTAATCATAAACTTACCATGCTTATCATTCTCTAGGAAAATATAATCATGTAGTTTATCTTTATATCTTGACATTCCATATCTAATAGGAAAACCTACCACAATTATGTTACGGTCCTAATATAGAAATAGTTTTCTTACTTATAAAGTCTAGGAAACCCTTAATTGTATATTCAAAGTTGTTCCTTGGCTACAATTAAGATTTCTCTCACTTGGGTACGAAACTAATTATAGCATAAAACAATACTACACAGATTAGTTTGTATCAACAATATGATAGTGTCACAAATAGAATTAAGTCTAGCATTAATACTTGTTAGTACAAAGAGAACTCCATCTCTTAATAACTAATCGTGCATAAGTATCTTATAGATAACTTCAACAACGGAAGCGACAACTCAAAATACAACAAGTTATCTAAGATAATACACAGTGATTCTTACTAAATGAAGATGCTTCACACTTGGAAGGTAATTTATTATTTCAAGTCCAATAAGAAATAAAGTGAGAAACTTATAACGCCCACTGAAATTGACAATATATCATGTGTCATTTCATATAAAATGTATTACTCCCACTAGTTTTGACAACAATTATAGTGTTACATTACTAGGGAAGTTAAGTGACATTTTATCTTTCCATGTTATTAAATATCCACACATTATTGCTAGTGTGAGTCACATTGACTAGTAACAATTACTTAGATATTCAACGAAGTGTGTTAAGTTTTATATATGTATACCTATAATGGACTTTTCAAATATACATTTATGATTTATTAAGTTGAAAAATTGGCATGCAATTTCCCCTCCTTGTAGTAGCACACCTACAATAAACCATGCAGGTGTGTAGCGTCTTTTACTTAGTCAAAACAAACAACTAAGATAACCGGTTCTCTAGGTTTTTGCTTTTACCATTTGTAAGGTCATATTTCCGTCTTTGTAATCGAAGCTTTAAATATGTATTGATCATATCAAGATATTTACCTTTGGTAGCTGAAAGCACAATTTCTCTAGTTATCCAACAAGAAATGAAATTTAACTTATCATTAGGTATTTCATATGTTTGATTCGAATTGAGATAATTCAATCATTCCTTTTATAGCTTTTTCACTTGTAAAAAGTATACGAATGAATATGGTTTGTCATTCTCTAGTAAAGACCAAACCCATGCTATTGGTTTACGTTGCATTTATACATTAAAAGAACTTGCAAAGTTCAATACTAGTATTTATGATAATAACTTTCTTATGAAATTAACTACCCATGTTTATGGACTTTAAACAATTAATTTTATCAAGAGAATATGATCTAACTTGAACTTATTCCATCAAAGCAGTTGATCTACTAGAAATGAAATAATTCAAAAGGTAATCATCGAATGATATATGCAACTCTTAGCTGTAATGAGGCCATGACTACAATATCTAGTTATAAACGTAGTCACGTTATGTTTGTCTCATCTAGTACTTCGTGCTTAAGGTCTGACCAAAAGACACGACGAAGTCTTCCAATACGTAGTTTGTGATTTTATAGCCTTCGGGTCGAACCGTTGATTATTGTATCGCCTTGTCTTGGTTAAGACTTTAGACTGTGTTTGATAAATTAACCAATCAAGTGACTTAATATATTGAATAGTACACAACTTAACTAAGTGAGTATTAATAAATTTTGAAAATGATGACAAAATTCGTATAAAAGGCAACATGTAAACTTCCTTTTATAACAAGTTACAAAAACAATGAATTTACCATATTTTTACACTTTCCTTAAATAAAACATATGCATCTTTTTTATGGATCTGCTTGTAATTCAAAACAGAGATAACCATTGTTTTAAAGCATTATACTAGTCTTTATAAAGTGCCATAGGTTTGTTTGATCGGGGTTTCCTCACAGCTCTTTACGAGTACTAACGGATAACTCAACGGAACCTTACTACGGTCACATTTGACTCTAAGGTGTCTTGGAAGATACACAGAAAGGACCCAGAGAAGCTTGTCAGCTAAAAGAGCTCGTTAATAAGCCCTTCTTCTTTAGGAAATCAGAGAGATCCTCCTTTTCCATTCTAGTGATACCTAATTAAACCGTTTTAGAAATCAAATTAAAGATAGTTTTATATATAGTTGTAGAGTAAATAGAAAATTATGTCAAAAGACCTCAGATTTAGTTACCCTAGTTAGTCCGGTTTGATTCTTGAAAAAAAATTTGCATTTAATACAAGATAAACATTTTATAGTAATAAATCAAATCAAACGTATAAAGAATAAACAAGGCTAATATATCACATATAAACTATAAATATGTAAGATAGTTACCATAAATAATTTATTTATGGCACTAAATTTAGAAAACCTAGAAAATCCAATTTTAAGATTTTTTACAGATTCTGTTTAGCAAAGTTTTAGCTTTCGGCTAAAACTTTAAATTTGCGCAGAATCGAGTTTTTATTTTCTATTCGGGTGTCACAATTTCATCCCTAAAACAATTTTTAAAAATTCCTCTTCAGCATGCATACACCAATTCAATTAACGTTTTCTTAATCTCATAGAAATCATATCATGTTAAGCGACTAAATCATGTATTATAACAATTAATAATCATGGTTTTAGATTTAAACGATCTAAACATGCATAACATACTGGAAAACACATAAATTTCACACATAGATGTAATTAACGTTTTGCTATCAACTAAAATGCCTACAAACAAAAATTATGGATCTAATATCATCTAAATAAACAATTTAAAGATCTATAATTAAATCATAATTAACTATTCAAGAAAAAATATAGTCGTTTTTATGTAATTACATGGCATAAATTTGGCTCGTGATGCCACTCTTAGAATTTAACAACCTAATGTATCTAACATGCATGCATTAAGAGTAAAACACAGCGAATATGATCATATATAAATGCATACAATGTAATTAACATAAAGATTATAAAACATACCTTTTCTCCAAGAACGATGATCGAGAATACTTAAATCATCACACCAAACGAAACCCTAATTCGTATACCCATATTCCGATTCACTAATACCCCGAAGATCAAGTTAGATCTTCTCTAAGATAGTTCGTACTACACTTCAACACCTTGGATTGCTAGATCTTGATTAAGTTATACTTAATAAAAATCAAACCCGAATACCCTTTGGGGTACCTTAGCCGTCGACCACCATGGACAAGAGGAGAGAAAGTTTGGTTTAATGTTATAAAACAAGGAATCACATTCATGTGTTTATTTACTAGAGCCTTGGAACTAGTTATGGTAAAGATCACATCTTAACCTCCAAGTAATAAATCTTCTAGAAACAAAAATCCTTCTCCTCCCTTTTTTTGCTATAATCGGCCGACCATCACTCATAGGGTGTTTTGGTTTGACTTTTTGACTTTCTGTAATACTAGTTATGTAATTACATTAATTACCTTAAAGTATTAAGTCTTTTTAATTAATCATTGTTAAACCTTTTATTATTAATTAATTACCGATAAATATACTTTTATCAAACTAAGATTATACAGTAAATATAACCATATTATATCTTACATTTTATTAAAAGATGATCTCGATGTCTAAGTGTGTGACCCCTTAGGCCCACGTACTCTCAGCCGTATAAAATACTAGCTATGACTTACGCACATCCCAACAACTTCTAATATTATTAGGACTATCAAATCGTTCTTAACACATAAACTTTGTCAAGAAATACTAAGAGTGTCTTCTTTAATAACTTATGTTAAACACTCCTTGATAGCTATCATGAGTTAGTTATAATCATCATATCATAACCTTGTAACTTGAACACTTATATTTCATACATGATTTATACTCACTTGCTTCTATGGGGTGGATCTAAGGCCTGACCACATGAAGCACATGCAACACATAAAACTAGCTGCTATGTTTTTAAGTAGACTGGCATGCTTCTAGTTTTTTAGTTTTTGAATTGTTACCTGGATGTTAGATTTAGGATACTATAACTAAAAAGAGAGAACTTTTTCATTAATTTAATCTATTGAGCCAAAAAGCTAGTCCTATTAGGATGAGAAACATAATTTGGCCAAAATTTGTTTATTAGTTCATGAATTAGAGCATTGACAAGCTTCTTACATATCATTATTGTATGGCTCGTATTCATAGTAATCATTCTCATAAGTATCCATTCATAGTTTCAAGAAGATCTTAGTACCTTAACCACCCTATCGTTTTTGAATCCAACATATACGGCTTTCATTGTCAACTGGTTTAACTTTATCCTCACTATCAAATTCACTTGAATAATCAACCTTTTATAGGGTTTACCCCATCATCCAAAATTCTAAGTTTCATATCAATAATTAGTATTTTAATCTTACTACTAGGTCTCGCAATAAATAACAAATATCCGCCAAAATTTGGCTTTTTACTAACCGAATTTGAAATTCTCCATTCTCCTTCGGTTTTCTTGCACCTGAAGCGGTGGAGTTTCTGAATAGAGTTCAGCGCGTAATGAATAGCAACGTTATGACACCTAAATCCACAAATGTGGTTTTTACTAGAATTAGCTTTGCAATTCAAAAAGGGCTTGCGGCGCAGCTTGTTGCTCGCTTGCCTTCTACAGTTATGTAATTAAACTCGTAATATCATTTTAAATCAAATTACACGCGTCAAATGAGTCTGGATTACTAACCTCTTTTCTAGACCAGTTGACATTATTCTTTTCAGGAGAAGCTCACTAAACTTGTTTGACTAATTTAAATCCCACAATATAGCCAAACAAAACACCTCTAACATCTTGGCTAGGATTCTTCAAGTTTTGTACAAATATGAGCTTATATTATTGGGACACTCATCTATAACATGATCATATTATTAGGCAATGAATTCTCATATGCCACCACCCTTCCCTCTCTGATTTGAGAATTCCTCACACGGGCTACATTCTTACTTCATTAGTGCGTGAGAGAAATGAGAAAGGTTGTGGACTCGTGACAGCGAGTGAGGATATTCAGAAACTAAAGCACATATAAGAAAGTGCTTCATAAGGTCTGAGCATGTGCTTAGAGCCCAAGAACACATAAGCTATTTAACGCGCTACTTATTTTCTACCTACTAGTAACACAACTACTCTTGAGAAAGACTCAAATTAAACTAGTTCAAGTTAAACGCATGCGTATTCTAACCACTCTAAGATATAATGTTATAAGAGTAACTTATAGTCACTCGCTCGTTTTAATTCTGATAGAGAGTTTGAACAGTCACTTAATTTTGAAAGCGGAGTGGAAACAATAAGGATTCGCTGCTATGCTCTTACTCCTTATTCTCCTTTGTTGGTCCTTTTGTACACTTAAAAACTAATAAGAGGAACTAACTATTTATGTACGAAATTTATAGAACATGAATAAGAAACCATGTCGGATAAAATGAAGGAAGGTTGCGCGAAGCTCAAGATATGACTCAAGCTCAAGATCTGCGTTTAGCTGATTTTTTTGGGGGAGGCGACGACTGGGCTAATAAAGTCGGGAAGGATACAACCATGGTTATAAATAACGTAAGGCGTGGCATGGCGGCATATCCAAGCTACACGCTTTAGCGGCTAAGACGAAGCTTTAGCGTCTCTAAAGCGTGGCTTATAGCGACACAACATATAAAAATATATATTTGTTTTATCATATTTCAATATTATATTTATCTTAAGTTCATAATAAGTGTTATACGTAATAATTAAAGCTATAAAATCTCATTACATGTAACAATATTAATTTTTTTAAGTTAAATTCAAAAAATTACCGCACATAATGTTGTAGCGCGCCTTGACATATTGCGTAGCGTGGAAGCCACGCCTCAAGCTTTAGCGCGCCTTAAGGCGGGCTATAGCGAACTATTTAGAACTATGAATACAACACACTTAATTAAAGGAAATAAAATTTCATGTTCTGAAGCTCTAGCGCTCGAATTTAATATGATGACATGGTCAAATGGTGAAATATTACCCCATTCTTGTTTTGGTGGACCATCACTCTCTCACTTATCTCAAGGTTGACAAAGCACTTGTTTTTTTCCAAAGGAATTTCTAGAAGCATGCTTGTGAGTGTTTTCTAGCCTAATATTGCCTAGCCTTTTCATTGCGTTAAATGAGTTAGTTGGCTTGCCAATATGGACGTTGTTCATTAGTGAGCTTGTGATGAGTAAAGTGGCCAAAATCATTGTGTTTATGGATTCAATTGCTAAGATTAATGACCTTGAGTGTGAGTTTCTTCTTCTTCGCGCATGTGCAGATATATACAGAATATATTTTGCTATGCGCACATGTTGACCTAGGGTCTTTGATATGGCTCAAGGTTCTAATGATGTGGCTCTTTGTTTTGCTCTATAGTGTATATTCATTGGTTATGACCTAGTGTTTGGTGATTTCCAATGGGTACCTTCACCTTTCATTTAGGACGCTTGATCGAATGACATTAGCAACATTATAGTTACACTCAAAATTACTCCCGAGCAAAGACTTTAAGGAGACAAAGAGTCTAGACTAAATGACTAGCCTAGCAAGAGATATCATCAAGTGATTATTTGATTATTATTCTTTTGATATTAATAAATTTATTAATAGTTTAATTTTTTTCCCAAAAGTTAGTAGGAAGCCGAGATACTATCTACTCCAATTCTTTAGCTATGGAAAAGCTACTCCTACTAAAAAAATTAACAACAACTCGCGTCATAATGTCTCGAGCCATAGAGACTTTGTGATCCGCCTCATTAAGTCCATTGCATTTTTCCCTAATTCCCTCAAGATACGTGAATGAAAATGGAAGAAAAACATATCCAATATGTACACAGTTAGCTTCATACTTAACATGTTGATGTTATGTTTGTCAACCATCATACAACCGGAAAAAATCAGCCATATAAGTTTACGTCAAAGGCAGATCTTCACATATATAAAACCTCCTTCCCATGAGTAAACTAACATACCTACTAGATTATTACTTTTATTACTCGTTTATCAAATACGGCTACCATCGACGGTCGACAACACCATGGTCGGATTCATCCACTACCATCACCATAGTGAAACATTAACCTTCTCTTCATATTCATTCTATAATCTAGAAACCATAAACGAAGTTCATCTTTTTAGACCCAAAATTCCAAAAAGTAAAACTATCATGACACATAAAATATCATCATTTTGCCTCGTGGCGACATGATTCGGTCAATAAAAGTGATCAATGTCAAGTCTTATTTTATTTTGTTCATAAATCATATTGTTTTTAGGGTAAATTACACCGTTCATACTCATGGCTAGGGTATGTTGCGGACTGATCCTTGGACTTAGGGTCACGCGTCCGAGTCACAGTGTCAGTTTTTCACTCTTTCATTGTACAAAGCCTTAACGCTGGTTAAAAATCTCAGTAGTTACAAAAGTATTTGTATTTTCAATAGTTTTTCTTTTCAAGACACCCATAGTTATATTTAAAAAGATGATTATATATACCGCACGGGCTCTAATCTTAAATATTTAGTTTATAAAATTCAGATAGGGTTGTAAACGAACTGAACGTTCAACGAACCCTTCGCTAATCGCTCGATGGAAAACTCGTTTATATTTGTTCATTTAATAAATGAACGAACACGAACAAGATTTTTGGTCCGTTTAGTTAAATAAATGAACGTGAACAAAGGCTTCATTCGTTCATTTACGTTCGTGAACGTTCGATTATGTCCGCCCGGTTACGTTCGTTTATTTCGTTCGCTTACGTTCGATTAACATCTCAAATGTTAAAAAAATAATAAACTATATATCAAATATTTTTAAATGTCTAACAATAATATATCATAAATAGATACTTATTTGGAAGAAGGGGCGTATATTTGTGAGCCAGGTGTATACTTTAATGCATTAGGTTGGTGGAAGGAGAAAAGTTCGAAGTATAAAATTCTGTCCAAAATGGTTGTTGAGTTATTTTTTAGTGCATGTGGGAGGGTTATCCATTCACACCGTTTTCTTTAGGAACTAACATTCTAGAAATTCTAATTTGTGTAGTTGATTGGTATCACTATTATTACGGGATACAGAAAAAGAAAACCAAGGTACGTCTTTATCTTTCAAATTGTAATCATTTTTCTTGCAATGGTTGAATAACTTAATATCTCTTTTGTTTCATATAGGAACAAGTTGATTTCATAAATATCGAGTTAGCAGAGTAATGACAACTTGATCACAACTTTTGGATGACTTCACAACCTTTGAACATCTTTTGCATACAACTTTTTTGGGTGACTTCTAATACCTCTTCTTTGACGACGTTAAAAAGACGTTCTATAGAAGCTATTGTGAATATTAACTATGATAATATGTTGTTTAGATGTCCTTATATAAGCATGACACTGATGAAGCTAATGTGGTAACATGTGTATTTTAAGCTCAACTATGATGGAAATGATGTTATTTTAAAACAATATTTTGGGATATAATGTTTATATAAGTATATAAGATATGGTATGGATCGTCAAAAATAACAACTTTAGTTACACGGTCGTTTAGCCGATTTACATTTATATATCGCCGTTTACCTTCATTTACGTTCGTTCGATTAGGTTTGTTTAAATTATTAATGAACGAATATAAACGAACATGAGCAAGTTCAAATCTAAATAAACTAACATGAACAACAATTTTTGTCCGATTAAGCGTTCGTGTTCATTTATTTGTTCAGCATATTAAATAAACGAACATGAACACACATTCGTTCGCATGTTTTCGGTTCGTTTACAGCCTTAATTTCAAGAGTTATATATATAACAAAAAAGATAAAATATAAGAGATTAATATATTAATTTTGTAAGTGAATCTGAGATTTATAGTCGTAATTTTTTTTTATTCATTTTAACTGTTTTTTTATTTGATCCTAACTCCCAATCACCTATACTTCTTTTAGGTTGTTGTCTTGGTGACGTACAGTTGCTACAAATCTATATTTAATCCTACTAACTTACGACGAATTGTTTGACATTTATAACATACCATTTCTCTCTCTCCCTCTCTCATTTCTATACATATCTCAAGTCATGTGGTACTCGGTGATGCACTCATTGGTGTCTAGCTCCGGCAAGATCCCAATCGCATGGAAGTCATGTTTATGGTCACGGAACTTAAGCTTGTTAAGTTCACGTGCTATAACAAGATTTAACACTAACGGGGTCACACCGGCGATAGGAACTCTTGAAAGGCGTGGTTTCTCAGCTATTCACACCTTTCAGGTCTTTTGATACCCTCTTCTTCGTTATTATTATTTCAATTAAAGTTTATTTATTTCGATTCGGTATACTAACATGATTTCTGGTGGTTGGTATGACACTTGCACGATTCCAAGTTCAAATGTATACATGTCATGATGCATAAACAATTTATTATTTTATGTTAGTAGAAGTAAGAAGTTAATTATAGGGCATGCAGACGCATAAATCTAAAGGGTATTTAATTTTGGTGAATCTGTTTTAGGATAATACAATGCGAATGGAAGAAGATGAACGACGATTTCCACCGCAGGATCAAGAGTCGCAGCCAGGAAAAGAATATCTCATGAACCCTCGCCCTCTATTCGCTAACCCTCATTACAAGCCCTCTGATAAACTGAAGGTGTCGCTGATAGTCGCTAGAATACAGTTTTCCTAAAGGGTTGTCGTGCGTCTAATTTCTCCATAAGAAACTGTAATCCAAATGTTTATTTTCTTTGCGCAGGGAAAGGTGGCGTTAGTAGCAGGAGGAGATTCGGGTATTGGAAGGTCAATTTGTTACCACTTTGCTAAGGAGGGTGCAACCATAGCCTTTACTTATGTCAATGGCGATGAGAACACAGATGCAAAAGAGACACTTGATATTATAAATGAATCAAAAATTGAAGGCTCGGGTGATCCTATTGCCATACCTACTGATCTTAGGTATGATAAAAATTGTAAAAATGTTGTTGATGTAGTCATTGAAAAGTTTGGGCAGATGGATGTCCTAGTGAACCTTCCAGCCGTGCAGTACTATACGTATTCATACTCGTTAGAAGAGATCACAGAGGAGAGGCTTGAAAAGGTGTTTCGGACCAATATTTTCTCTTATTTCTTCTTGACAAAGTAGGTATCCTTAGTTAAACATGCTATTTATCTGTTTCTTTGATACAGTTATCTTTTTTTTCTTGGGTTTAAGGCATTTAATAGCTAGGTACTTTCTTAAATATATCCATATCATACATGTATTTAAAGAATTGCAAAGATAATACTTGAACTTTTGATTTACCTGTTAATAAGATACCTTATAATTTTTTCTACCTATTTTACCCTTCAATCCAATGCCAAATTTTATATCGTTAGTCCTTTAGCTAACGATCGTTTTTTCAGAAAAAAATATTTAACTGAAAAAAATTATAGTTTTTTCGAAAAAAATTATAATTTTTCCAAAAAAAATATAATTTTTCCGAAAAAAATTATAATTTTTCCAAAAAAATTTAGAGTTAAAAAAACTTTTTTTCTTTTTACGCTTTTTCTGAAATTGTTTAAATTCAGTTTCGCTTTTTTTTTAAATAAAAAAGTTTATTGTTTCGAAAAACTTAACTTTTTTTTTACGTTTTTCTCTTAATTTTTTTAAAGTTATAAATAACTCACATGATTTTCTTCTATAAAATTAAAAAAAAATTAAAAACATATTTGTATATTCCTAAATTAATAATTTTAAAACATTTTAAAACATTTCAAAAAAACTTAAACATTTTAGACTATTCCTTTAATGATTTTATTTATAAGAAAAACTTAATTTTAAATAAAATTGTTACGTTTTTCTCTTATTTCAAATTACTTCTAAAAAAAGTTTAATTTTTTCAAAAATAAATAAAAAGAATTTAAAATTTTTAAATTTTTCTGGAAAAAAATCGTTTAGTTATTTTTAACTTTTAAAAAATATTGAGAAAAAAACTATTTTTCTAAAAATATAAACTTTTAAAAAAATGAAACAAGATTTAAAACAATTTGAAATTTTTTTAAAGTAAGAAAAGATTTTTGTAACTTCAAAATTTTTTTAGCACAATTTTTTTTAATTTTATGTATGTTTAGAAAAATTATATTTTTTTTATAAGTTAATTTTTTTTTTTAGAAAACAAAAACGATCAATAGTTAAAGGACTAACGATGCAAAAACTGGCATTGGGTTGAAGGGTAAAATAAGTAAAAAAAAGTTTGAGTTACCATTTAACAGGTAAACAGGAAGTTCAAGTATCATATTGACAATTTTATAAGTATAGATATGATATAGATATATTTGAGAAAGTACGTTATTATTAAATGTTTTAAACCCTTTTTTCTTTTTTCTTTTTTTGTATATTTTGATGGTTGTAATGACTTTCTTTTTCATGAAGGCATGCTTTGACTCACATGAAAGAAGGAAGTAGCATCATAAACACCACATCTGTGTTAGCATACATCGCAAGTCCACCAAAATGGCTTGACTACATTTCAACAAAGGGAGCCATCGTATCCTTCACAAGGGGTCTAGCATTGCATCTAATCGACAAGAAGATTCGTGTAAACGGTGTGGCTCCTGGCCCTATATGGACACCACTGCAAGCTGCAGCACTTAATGACATGGATATAGCAACATTTGGAGAACAGGCGCCCATGGATAGGGCCGGTCAACCTTTTGAGGTTGCTCCATCGTACGTGTTCCTAGCATCCGAGGACTCTTCCTATTTTACTGGCCAATTTCTTCATCCTAATGGTACGCTTCAATCTCGATCACACACAAGCAGTTGTACTATAACGCATACATGCAATTTCTTTTTATTACAACATACAACACTGTTTTTCTTCTTTTTCCGTTATGTTTATGATTGTGCAAAGATCCTGATGTTGCAATATTTTTTACAGGTGGGACAATTATCAATGCATAGTCCTTTTAAGGACCTTGAACTTGATCATATAAGGAGTGATGAAGTTTGTACTCGAAATGAATTGATGTTATGATGCATATATCTTATTATGTTAACAAGAAATTCAGAAAAACAAAATTAAATAGGAAATTCTTGAGATCTTTATAGAACTGATATAAAGAAATTACTTAATCCTATTTGTAATATAATTACCAGTGATCATCGTTTTCATTACAGCTTGCTAGATTTAATGGCTTAGTATATAAGTTTTACTGATTTGTATCTTGCAAATACCTAAGGTGCCGTTTGGTTGGGGATATTTGAGGATATTGGGAGATATTCAAAATATTTACATTCTAATATCCCTAAATATTGTGTTTGGTAATACTAACGAAAGAATTTAATATTCCTCGAATTCCCAAAATGAAGGATATTAGAATTCTTCCAATAAGTGAGGAATTTTAATTTAATTGAAAATTATTTTTTATAAACTTTTTTTTAGTCGTTATTATTCGGGTTTTATGTTTATATAAAAATTCTAAAATAAAAAAAATTATATAAATTTTTTTTATAAAATTCATATAAAATTTATATAAAATTTTAAATAAAAATTTATATCATTTTTTTTTTAAATTTATAGAATTTTTTAATAAAACATATTATTGAATTTTTTTCTAAAATTTATATAATTTAATGAATTTTTTTATAAATTTAATATAATTTTTTTTATTAAATTTATATAATTATTCTTTAAAAAATTTAATAATTTCTTTTATAATTTTTTTATAAGATTTATATAAATATTTTTAGAAAATTTATATAAATTTTTTATAAAATTTATATAAATTTGTATTATTTTTTAATAAAATTTAATATATTTTTTAATAATATTTATATAAGTTTTTTAAAATTTTATGATTTTTTTACAAAATTTATATTAACTTTTTGTAATATTTATATAAATATTTTGATAAAATTTATATTTATTAAATTTATATTTTTTATAAAATTTATATAATTTTTTTATAAAATTTATATAATTTTCTATAAAAAATTTATATAATTTTAGCAAATTTATATAAAAAGTGAAAATTTGATTTTTACTCTTTTAAATAAAGAATTTATATAAAAAATATTTATTCGTTAACTGGTTCAAACCAAAATCAAGATTTCAAAATATTATAAATTTTTGCGAACCAAACAGGCGTAGGCATTTTAAATTCTAGAATTCTAAATTCTAAGAAATTTTAATATGCTAAAATTCAGAATTTTAGAATTTTAAAATCTTGAACCAAACAACCCCTAAGATTACTACATACAAGGAAGTTAATATTAGCTGAAATAGCCGTTAAAATAATAATAATAATAATAATAATAATATTAGCTGAAATAATGCCCACTTGTGTTTAATTGTTTAATTTGAAGCCATTCCAATACTTCTTTTGGACATGTAAAATCTATATCTATTTTATATAATAAAACAGAATATGTTACAAGTCTTTAAAGCAGAAGAATTAAATGAATGAATTAAAACACCTACCATAAATAACCTACGTACAAGACCTCAATGCAAAGAACAATTAAATTAGTTACCAAAATTAAGTTTTAACAAATCTCTTTTATACGTCTGTTTGTATTTGTATTGTATTTCTATTCGATTATATTTTTGTATGTACAACAAGCCATCTAAAACATTAAGAAACCGGATAATTAATTTAATTTTTTATAAACGAAATAATAATTGAAAAAATATTGTTTAAATTCTTTTGTGAAAACATTTATTTTTTAAATATAAATAATTTTTTGTGAAAATATATCGTGTCTGTGTTTTTGTATTTTTTGTTAAATAAATATGTGTGTGATTTATCTATTTTTGTAAATGTTTTAATAAAATTATGTATTTTTGTATTTGTATTGTATTTCTATTTTGTATGTACAACAAGCCATCTAAAACATTAAGAAACCGGATAATTAATTTAATTTTTTATAAACGAAATAATAATTGAAAAAATAATTGTTTAAATTATTTTTTGAAAACATTTATTTTTTAAATATAAATAATTTTTTGTGAAAATATATCGTGTCTGTGTTTTTGTATGTTTTTTTAAATAAATATGTGTGTGATTTATCTATTTTTGTAAATGTTTTAATAAAATTATGTATTTTTGTAAAGCCTTAAATAAATTTTAATGACATTGCGTTTATTTTGGAAAGAATTAAAAACAAAACGCGTTTCAAAAACCTTTTCCTTCTTATCTTTGACAAAAATTTCAAAATTTAAACGCAGGTAATTATTTTTGTAAACTAAATAAATATTGATTCATACGTTTAATGTGCTTCTATATAATTCCGATTGTATATGTGTTTATTTTCACAATTCAAAAAACAATTTTATACAGCAAAGCTTTTTAATCACAACTATGGCTAATTTTGTTGCAGGTTTTCTGAATGATTTGTCCCCAGTGAAGGACAATATTATTTTACGTGTGAGAATTCTTAGGGCATGGATGCAAAAAATGTATGGAAAAGAACATATTCAAAACATGGAACTCATCATTATGGATGAGAATGTACGTGAACTTTTTAATTTTGTATCGTTGATAGTAAATGTTTGTTCAATTGTGTGTGAATCTGTATTCTGATTTTAATTTTTTGATGTTTTTGCAGAACACACGAATGCAAGCTACTATTCGTATGGCTTTGGTGAAACAATTTAAGGATCAGCTTGTGGAAGGAACTGCTGTTAGTTTAGAACGGTATAGTTTGGGTGAAATTCAGCCAAAATATCGTATGGTCAATAAAGCCCTCCGAATTAGTTTTTTGTCCAACACCGTTGTGAAACCATTGTCTGATTACACTGGATCAGTATATGGTTTTGATTTCAGAACTTATACTTCCATTATTGGATTGAAACAAGAAGAAGATGGCCAGTTTGGTAAGTTGTTTTTGTACATATTTTTACCATACGATTGATTTGACATGGCTAAATAATTTGTTTTGATTCTAATGTTAAATAATTTGTTTTTATTTACAGATATCATTGGACATGTGACTGCTTGTGATGATTTGGACAACTATGATAAGAACGGAAAGTCTGGAAAAAAGAAGCCACTGACTTTGCGTGATTATGAGTAAGAACATATTTTTTTCCATTTAATAAAATCTGATCTTTGTTTCTGTTGAACTATGTATGTGATTCCCTTTTGTAAATATTTGTAGGGGCAACGAACTTAAGTGTACATTGTGGGGTAACTTTGCTCAACAATTCAATGACTTCTTGAGTACTTGTGCTGATCATGGAAAATTAGTTGTAGTCCTTCAACTGGGGATGATGAAAGTTTGGGATGGTTAGTTTTACAAGTTTTATTGTAATAGATACAAACAATCACTGTATACACTTATTTATTATCCCTTCACTAAAATGTAATCATATTATGTGCAAGGTCAAATGTGTGTGCAAAATGGATATAATGGCACTAAGTTGTTTCTGTTTGATGCTACCCTCCCAATGGAAAAGGAGGAATTTCATAATGTGAAGGAATACATTCAAAGGTAATGTGTGTAAACATGTTAGTGGTTTATAAATATTTAGTTTTGTAAATTGTTAGTTTTTTATAAATATTTATGAATATTATGTTCTAAAATTTGTCCTTACCATAACATTTGAATGCAGGTTGTTCAATGCAGATGCGAATGAAAACTCTGATAATACGTCAATTCGTATTTCAACAGCATCGAAAAACTCAACTAAAGACCTTTTCACAACTCAACATCCTCCAAAAAACATTGCTGAGTTGTTGGACGTTGCTCAGGTATTCTTAACTTCAATATGTGTTTATTTTCACAATACAGTATTGCTACATAAAATGAGGATAGAGTTTGATAAAAAATTTTTGTTTATAAATCATTTTAGGGGGTTACTACTATTATAGTAGGAACTATAATTGCAATTCACGAAGATGAAGGCTGGTGGTACATTGGTTGCCACAAATGCAACAAAAAGGTTGTACGTTCGCAAGACATTGTTGATCTTGAAGAAAGCGATACTAAAAAGACAGTTGGTAACAAGGATGATTGGTATTGCACCAAGTGCAATAGTGTTACAACTATTAAAACCTTGTGAGTTTATAATTTAGTATATTTTCTTTTTAGTATAATATTCAAACACGGTTTAAAGTCATAATATTGTTATACATTTATCTTTGGTGTGGCAGGTTCAAGGTTCAGTTACGTGTTCAAGATGAAACCGGGACCATTTCGTTAACCTTATGGAACGACGAGGTTCAACCATTAGTGGACAGATCAGCTTATCAAATGTGTGACAAATATGGGAAGGTATTATACAGTTTGTTTTGAAAATAATATAGTGCACGATTGTAATCATATGTAAAATTGTTTAAATTTGAAGGTTGAGTTCAAGGATAAGTTCCCCTCTGAGATTACTGCATTGGTTGGAAAAAAATATGCTTTTAAAGTCACAATTGACTCTTACAATATCAAGAAATTACTTCCTGTGTTCACTGTTTTGCGATTGTCTGATGATCCTGATATCCTTGATAGTATCCGTATTGGCGTCACACCAAACAAGGTAGATAATAGCACATATGTCGTTTAAAACTAATTTGTACAACCTTTTATGTTGTCTCAAACTTAAACTAAAACAATATTGTAATTTGTGCAGAACGATTCTGAAGCAACAAGTTCTACCCTGCGTAACATAACTCCATTGGATTTGGAGTCACAGGATGAAAATACCACCCCATTGCAGACACAAAAAAACAAAAATACTGAACATGGTGAAATTGAAGTGATTTCTAATGGGAAACACAAGAGGCCAGCAGATGGTGAAGTTGGTAGTGAGTCTACCAATGTGAAGAAAAAGGCCGTCGAAGTGAAGATTGAGAAAAGCCTTTGATTGTTTCCCATCATATGGCTTTAAAAAATGCAAATTATTTGCATTGCTGAAATTCGAATTTTGTGATTGTGTGTTTTCTTTTAAATAATTTACCAGCATCACAATATGTGTTTTGCTTGGTTTAATTCCTGATTAGTTTGAAATCAGGAATTGGTTTTATCTTTGTTTGTTACTTTTGGAATACTATTTATATATTCAGTTTTTTGTTAATGTATTTTGGGTAATCTATTTTGGGCTTTATTCTAAGTACTTTTAGCCAATAGTGAAAGTGGTGAACAATACTGTGATTGCATTAATCTATGTGGTTTTATTAATGTTGGTTAGAAGTCTTGCAACAATATGCTGATTGTATCTATGTGGTTTTGTAAATACAAGTTTTATGAATGTTGTTTATTAAACTTAAACGAATGATATTGTCCAACTAAAACATTTGATTATGTAGTACAAGAAGTCTATAAGTTGTTTATAAAACTTAAACGAATGCTATTGTCCAACTTAAACTGATATAGAATGGTGCAAAAGTGTTGTCAATTACCTATTTTGTGGGGTAAAACTAAATACTTAGTAACTAAAACAAATAAAATAACTTATACACCACAATAAGATATAGTTGATTACTAATATAGGCCCAAAGTACACAATATTCATAGCTTGGTTGGCGTTATGGATACAATTATCATAGCATAAAAGTACCCTACATTGATGCTTATAGCATGCATTGTTCGTCAAAATATAGGGAAAATGTGCCAACCAATAAGCCAATATAAACATGGCATTAGTCTTAAAATGATTACATAAGTCTACCACTTAAACAGCTAAGGTACTAACGCACCAACACCTGCAATGGAAAAATACTTCATATTTGTTTTTGGGGCTTGATCCAACAGCTTCTTTAACACATATGAAAGACCGGTATCATGACTGGGTGTCTTTCATCAACTGTCTGAACACCGTCACGAACTTCCTCAACAATTTTGAACCTGACCATTTTGTTATTCTTGAAACCACATTTCTGCACCACATTCTTCCAGTCAGTTTTCATTGTCATGTGATCTTTTCTTTCAGGTCTTTCTGGATGAGGTTCCAAATCAATTTCGACATAAAATGAATTATCATCATGACTCAAAATGGCATTGTGATACTTGATAATCCTATGTGTCCTAACAAATTCGGCTGGAATTGTCTACAAAATATAAAAAAGTATATAAACATAAGCGATGTCATTCTATTTACGCAGGATGGTTAATTAATAACATTAAAATAATATTTATAATCAGTTTGTATAGATAAATTATTTCATCAACTTACAAGGCGGTTCCGTGCAGTTACATAGGCCAAAATGGGACTATAAAAGCATTTCTTTTCATTCTCATGTTCAGAGTGTTGTTTCCATACACATTCATGTTGCATCCTTTCGTCTACGATTGTCAAAAGAAACAATTTAAATTTAACCAAACTAATTATATTAATACCAAAGCCAAGTAATGTGCAAATAATTAAGCTATACTAAACCAATCATTGTTGATGTACCCTTTATACAACATACAAATAAGTAAGTGTAGCAGTAACATACCTTTATCAGTTGGGTTTCGCATGAATGGAAAACGACTGTTCAAAGGCATCCTTGGGACAGTCTCAAAACGAAGGGCAAAACCTTCATCATTAAATGGTACCATCGACACACTGTTCTCCAACAGATTAGTGAAAACTAATCTGTTACCAGCATCAAGCCACTCAACGTTAGTCACAGTCTTCCATCCTTTACCATGAAATACATGGCCAACACGACCATCAGATAGTTTCACACGACGACGAGATACGGTAGAAACTTCTGTATCACAAACCTTAACAGTAACAGCATTTCCGTAGAAATTTTGAAGGAATTGAAAAGGTAGTGGCTGCAATAAAGTGAAGTCAAATGAAATAATGAGTGACATTATTTTACATTGTATATTAATACTGAAATAAATAGATAACACTATAAAATATTTTGTGACTTCACTTACTGGAGTTTCATTGATGTTTCCAAGAGTTACCAAACATCTCATTTGTCTGTGACCAAGTTTATTCAAATCATACCCATTAATTTCAGCCCCGGTATTGTCATATCCTGTGACATAAAATTCATCTTCACCCTCCCGAATGAAGTGGAACACACTAACTCCAGTATATTTACTGTCATCCAGAAAATCCTTCCATTCATTGGAGTACAGAGCATAATACTGTGTACCACTTAATTTCTTAATCCACACCTTATGCTTTGTCCCTTTGTTGTTGACCAGATACAACCATGGGCTGCCGGACCAAACAATTGGAGCGAAAAAAGTTGGTAACATCTGTGTGTTATTACACAAAAGGAAAAATTATGCAGCATTTTTTACAAAGCATTTTAGTTAAAATAATATGTCAATGATATTGAATAAAAGGGCTGACAAAAAACACGTAGTATACACTTACCTGCTCGGTTTTAATGTTTCGTTGGTTCGCGTCGAAAATAAACTGGATACTCATACTGTAGATGATAAATATAAACATATAGATCGTAAGTAAAACGTAAAGTTTGAGATACTTTGTACTGAAATCAGTTTAACTGTTTATTCTACCATTTTCAAATAACCATTATTTTTTACTAAAATTTGAACCTGAAAAATTTTCAGAATTTGATATATGTGCTTTAGCCATTTGTTATTTAATAACATTTTCTTATTGGCGTAACCCTTTAAGTACAAGTGATCTGAATCAATTTGCTATATAGATGCCTCAAACAAATTTACAATAAGGATATAGATGTCACAGAATTAGCTGAACATGAAAGATACATATCTGAACAGCTTAACAAAATCAAGGGAAATAGGCTGAAGCAAGCTTCGTACACAGAGTTACACATTATTCAAAAAGAAGGTTTATTGCATAACATCTAATAACCAAATTCTACGACAACATGCATTTTCTTCACTTACAAAACATGTGCCACAAAATATAAATACTCCATAAACTGACGTTGTTATATAAAGGACTATGCCATTATTCAACTTTCTCCTCTTATATTCTCTTATTCATAACTAAGTTCTTACATTTGAATGATTAGACGTTGCTGACATATTCATACGGTCAAATTAATTTGTTTGGTTATTTAAGAAAAAATTGAATCAAATATTAGGCCTAAGTTTAGCAAATATGGAAAAACCAAAACTGTAATGGTACACATTAATCAAAGGTTCATGATATTATATTTTGAAAGAATGACTATAACATGAAAACTTTTTATGCATTTATGTTTTTAATTATGGCCATAAATAACCTATATTCAAATTCTAACATCGACTTTACAAGTATACAATTATATACTAAACTATATATTTTCATTTTCAAACATAAGGTAAAATAAATCTGTTACGGAAATTTAACAATAAAATTAATAATAACCATATTAACATGGAAATTATATCACTAAACAAATAAGATAATTCTCTACTTAAAAGATTTATTGCTACTAAATCGATTTTATAAACAAAACCTGATCATAAAGATCGTGGATTCTTGAGCAACAATATATGATATTACAATCTAATTCTTTACTTTAAATAGATCCCCAAAAAAATCATCTATTAATAACTATAATCAAATAAATATATTCGAATCACTTAATATTAAAAAATTGATAACATAAACAATATATTAGTGATTAAGATCAACCGATCTATAGACATGCAAGTTGATTTATATCTTTTTGGTGTTATTAGCTATCAAATCATCTACCATATAGCATGAAAAGATATACATATATGCGTTAATTTCAACAAAAACAAATGAATAGATGAAGTTGAAACTCATACCTGATAAAGAGTTGATTGCGGTGATTATGTTTTTGTTTGTGTTAGTGTTTCATGTTAATGAAAGTGATGATGATGAATGAAAAGAGGTGAATGAAAAGTGATGATGTTAATGAATAGGCGGCGGTTGAGTGTGTTTTCTTTTAACATACTTAATGAATGCATGGTAAGTTGGGTCAAAAATAATCATTACTTTGTTGAAATAATTGATAATAATATATTTCCATTTTATATATGTTAAATAAATTTATGTATGTTAAATTAAATGAATAGGCATTATTTACTTTTTAGGGATACTAAATAAATGATACGTTATGAAGTTCTATAAAAGGGGCATAAAATTCGGATTTTTTGTAGTTGGACTAAATGATAAAATCAAAGATTAATCAATTATTTGCATGTAACTAATTTATGGATAACTACTAAAAAGATTATTATTTATAACAACTTTTATTAATTACTCATACATCTTAAATATATTTGATTTTTAGTATAGTTTCTTAATATATATAGTTCATTTGAACACTATAAATTGTATGTGATTTTTACCTTCTGCCATTGTGAAAAGTTATAAAATTCAAGCATGGAACCTAAAATACCATGCAATAATGACGATATGGCCACACCTTCTAAGACGGTCAATGTCTCCAACGACAAGTCTGTTATCAATTTATCTGATGATGACGATGTAAGAAATTCATTACCATTACATACGTCGTCTAAATAATATGTATTTATTTTTAGTTTAGAAAATAACATTATATGTGATTTTTTTACATAATGTTCAGTTTATGCCCGACAATCGCAAACGCGGAGGAATCACTAATAATGATCCGGATGTAAACAATAATGGTGTTGACTTGATTGTGGTCGATGATGTTAAGGAGGTAGTTGAGATTGTATCTTCGGATGATGAAAAAATTATATCATCAAAAAACACAAAATCGCCTGATATGGATTTCCAAAAGAATGACAAGGTTATATGATACAATTTTTTTGTTATATTATTTAATTTTTATTTTATACACCATATGTTTTTTTTTTAAATATATTTATACAACATGTACTGCATATGTACTATAACCATTCCTGTTATTATATGTAGGAAGATGATGATGAAGATGCAATTATATTTAAACGTCCAAATAAAAAAGCAAAACATTCACGTGCCAAAGTACCAAAATTCACTCTTATGGATGAAGATACGGATGAAGAGGGTAACGAAAAAATAGAAGACATGTTACATGAAAACAGCAGTGATATTGGAATTGATTTACAAGATTCTGAAAATGATGACGATGATTTGAAAGATGATTTAACAGATGATGTAGAAGACGACGATGATGATTTCATTAATGATGATTCTGAAACTGACTATGAAAGCACTGATGAAGATACGGATGAAGATTTTTAATTGGAACAAATTATTGTTTTTTCACCAAAATTTATTAATGTTTGTTTGCTTTTTTCAAGTTGTTTTTTTTAGACATTAAGTTTACATTTATGATGTTAATTTTGTTTGAACGTTTTTACATTTATGAATAAAAGTTTTTATATTATACTTCAATGTTTATGTACCCTTAATTTTGTCTATATAAATTAAATTTATCATTCTCAATAAATAACTAAACAATTAATTATTAAGGTTACAAAGCATATATGCTATGATGTAATAACGTTTTTACATTCATTTTTAAACAAATAGTGTTTTAGTTAACTAAATCAACCTAAAAATAATTTAGTGTTTATAGCCCCATTTATTGACCAACCTTTTTACATTCAAACGTTTTTGTTTTATTTTAACTTGATTTTGTTGCTTTAAATATACCCTTTCATTCTACTTCAATTAGCAATCTGTAACCGACAGTTACCACAACATTTAAGATCATTGTATTTTTGGTTGAAATTATCTCATTAATGACAGAAAGTTTATAAACTTTATATTAAAATTAATGTATCATGTATTTTATCTTAAAACCCTAAACTGCATGTACACTTTGAATCATGAAGGACTGATGTGTAACTATTAACAATAAAATCATCTATAAATATACTGTTTAGCCATATGTTCATGTCAATTAAACTGATTCATTAATCATGTCTACATCAAAAAATGATATGGGAAAAGCAAAAAAACAATCTGCTATTCAAGAAGGTTCGAAATTTCATGCTACAATGTCCGACCCTTTCAAACCATCCTCCATGTTTATAAAGGAAAAGGAAGTTGATACCAACGAGAAAAAAAATGTCAATGATAAAGTAGACGATGCCTTGAAGTTTCTTACATCAGTTTTTGAATCCGGTCACTCATCAAAAGGATTTAAAGGTAAGTAAATATATATTTGTTTTCGAAATTCAACCTAATCGTATGTGTTTAAGCTTTTGTTTTTTTGACAGATGACCTCGATGAATCCGTTTTTATTGACTGGCTTAAAGCAAACTGTTGTGATCATGCTGAGTTTCTACAAGTCTTTAACGAAGTGAATGACAGGATTTCAAAGGCTGATTCATTGTGCAATGAAATACGTGGAATGGGTCATGATTTGGATGATGACGACTTAGTGAATGTCAACTTTTTCTGTAAAGATTAAAAGTTTTAAATCTTGCAGGGTGTCAGCAAGTCGAAGTCTTTCAAATTTAATAATTTCAAGATTTTATTTTTAAGTTTTAGCATGGATTTAGATGGATGTTATGAAATTGTGATAATTATCGGAAAACATTAGTTTGCAATGTGATTTGGATGATCAATTTTGAATTTAAAGATTGTTAGACGTAATAATTTTCTTTGTTGGTTTTTAATTTATATGGATTTATTACATAAATGTTATACCTTTGTTCTGTAATAACTTAAATAACTGGATTTTACATGATTTGTATAAAAATAAGATTATTTTCATATTTACAATTATTTTCATTAATTGTGTATTAACTTTCACACGTTTTTTATTTGTAAACCGTTACAATTCATAATATCCCTAAATAACATACTAACCCATTAATACGCCATTAAGCAAATTATATACGTATATTTTAGCTCCAAAATTTTCTCCTGAGATTTAGTTTTTTAAACAATTACTTTCATATCAAGTAAATATCAACTTAATTATATCCATAAATTTTGTTTTTATCAATTTCACAGCTAAACATTAACTATAAATAATAATAAAAAACTTTCAACAAGTTTTATCTTCTTAAAGTTTTCATCATAGTAAGTAACTACCATGGATGAAAACAATCAGTTACCTACAAGAAAAAGGAAAAAGAAAGTCGTTTCCACCAACATAACTCAATCTTCATTCCAAAATTCACCAGAAGCTGTATCTCTTTCAAATACTCTACAAAGTAATACTTCAGAGCTTGTGACACCATCTTCAAACAGGAGAGTTTCTTTGGCTGAATTACTAAAATGTATGATTTATATAAAATAGATAAATGAATACGTTTATTTATATATGTACGTGTGTCTAACAAATACTTTTTTACTGAATAGATGATCCACTTACTACGAATACATCCACGCTATCAGTGTCAAATACACTTTCAAAACAATCATCAAAGTTCACAGGTATTTCAAAGATAGTTTCTAATCTTTAAAATATATTTTTTAAACTATTTTTATCATGTAATTTGTATTATGAAACGTATTTTATCTTTTACTTCTACTACATTCACATGTCTAAACGTTTCAGCATAACAATGATTGTTAATGTTTGTTATGTTTAACTAACAGGTTCATCTATGCAACCACGGGCTACACAATCATCTGGTCACAAGAGATTACCTTTTAAAGATGTTACTAATAGTAAGTTGGCAGCATATTTTTATAGACTTAAGTTTTTTAACAAATCAAATTTTAAACATCTGAATCTTACATATGAAATTATACTTTTTTATAAATGTAGATTTGACGCAAAGGTTGAATACATTATCAGACAGTGGTATTCAAATCTCAGGTTCAACATTTGTTTCAGGTGAGTATTTTGCATCTATATAATTTAAAATTAAAAGTACCCATAATTTTTAAATAATATTACACAGCTAAGCATTTTGTTTTTAGGTATAAACGTGCAATCAACAAACACGACTGGGCAAACAATAATTAAAAAGACTTGTGCAACTCAGTTACTACCATTAGGAGGGAATTTGTGTACACCTTTTAGGCAAAGTATTATTCCAAGTTTTCCTTCGCAATTAGGTGAAAAATTTGAATTTATATATTTTACATAAATATATTTATTTGTCTACTATTACATGTTAGTTTATATTTAATACACTACTGTTTTTTTTTTCATGAATTAGGTACAAATGATATAATTTATAATAGTGCAAGGAAAAAAACCAACAATACTACACAAAATTCTGGCTGTGTTTCTCATATTCAGCAGACACAAGCAAATGATTTGTGTCAAAATCCATCTTTCGGTCCTTTAAGGATATCAAATACACAAAACTCTAATGGTTAGTAACATACATAATTATATTTTTGAACAATGATTGAAATTTTAAGTTATTTGTTGACTGAGAATGTATGTTTATATGCAGTTACGCCAAGACAATTAAAAAACGCAACAAGTCCAAATGTTGCAAACATACTTTGTAAGCAGAAACATTTACTATTTTTGTTTTGGTAAATGCACCGCTATAGTTGATGTAACTCTTTTCATTTTTTATTGTAGTATCACCATCACCATTTAATTCAAACACGATTGATAGCTCAAACGGTAACATCATTACACATTTTATTACAATTCCTTTTTTTTAATAAAACTACTGACTCTTCCAAAAAAACTAAAATTATTTATAATAATGTAGTTGTTACAAACTCTTTTGGAACAACGCTTGATCATAGAACTCCGGTTGCATCACAACGTAAACGACAAACAAATTTGAGTGAATCCAGTTTGAGTCATATGTTTTCACCTGTTCCTAATTCGTTGGTAACATGTGTTGATCAAACTACATCAGTCGTTGTTACACGAAAACGGCAAACTTCTTTGGTTCATACCTCAAACGGTAACTGTCGGTACACATTTTACTGCAATTCCTTTTATCACACTATTATATGCTTAATGCAACTAACATACAATTTTTTGTTCATGTTTTTTTCAGATGGTTTCAATACACCTGATGGAAGTAACGTTACGCAACGCAGCAAACAAAATACAACAGCTGGTCGTACAACAGCCACATATGGTTTACCAAAAACAAATTCAACATATCAAGCAGGTGAATCATCACGACAAACCAAAAGATCCAAGAGAGCAAGTATACCACGCACGCCAGTAACTTTTAATCTAAATGATGTTGATGGAAATGTTAGAAAAGTGTATGATAAATACGTTGGTATATCTGAAGGTACTTCTATATTTACTTTACACATAATTTAAAAAATCTTGCATAACGACATTTTAAAGAACAATCATTTTTAATTTGCAGAATATTATGATCATGGTGATCCTGTATTTGAGTGTACGGAATGCCATGCTTTGGTGTGGGAAGCGGAGGCAAGAAGAGGCAACACAAATCCAAAAAACAAACCGTACAGTATATGTTGTGGCAAGGGAAAAGTTTTTATTAAGCAACCAGAACGCGCTCCAAAAGAAATTGTTGATTTGTTTGTTAATGATGATGAAAAAAGTAAAAATTTTAGAAACAACATTCGATCATACAATAGCATGTTTGCATTTACTTCGATGGGTGGAAAGGTCGATGAAAAAATCAACCAAAGAGGTCGTGGTCCATATGTTTTTCGGTTGCATGGACAAACATACCATAAAATTGGTAGTTTGCTGCCAAAAGTAGGCGACACACCAAAGTTTGCCCAACTGTATATATATGATACTGAGAACGAAGTTGAAAACCGGGCAAAAGCGTTAAGGTAACATTTATAACATTGTTCAATTTTGCGGTAATACTGTTTTTATAATTTTTCATTATATAATTGCACGTACGTTATTTCTGACGTAAAGTTTTAATATATTACAGCAACTCTGCGTCAACATCTGATAATTCAAAGTCAAAACATCCAATTGATCGAAATATTATACGTGAAGTAAGAGACGTTTTAGATACTTCAAGTCACTTGGTTAAAACTTTTAGAAGGGCGCGTGACAGAATCAATGAAGACAACGAAAAAAATATTAAAATTAAGCTGGTAGCAAAGAGAGGAAAAGATGGACGAACTTACAATCTTCCTACTGCTAACGAGGTAGCTGGTCTTATCGTAGGTGACTTAGATACATGCGTAGAGCAGAGAGATATAATTATAGAAAAACACCGTGAAGGTTTTGAACGTATAAACCTATTTCATCCTTTGTATCTTCCGTTGCAATACCCGCTCTTGATGCCACGTGGGCAAGATGGGTATCATTTGGAAATACCGCATAGAAAGCAACGTTTTCAAACTGAAGAAAGTGATGATGATATCCCAGATACACCACAATCTGATCCACAACAGTCAACAACTGAAGTTGGACCTGCAACAGATAAAACAAAAAAGAAGAAAAAAATGGTTTCTATGCGAGAGTGGTTTGCGTTTCAAATTCAAGATCGACCGAATCAAGAAAATTTATTTGTTCGTGGAGGTCGTTTGTTTCAACAATTTCTTGTGGACGGATACACTATGGTTGAAACAGAACGTTTGTATTTTCAAAGAGCAAAACAGACAAAGCTTAGGTGTGATACGTACTCCAGCATAGTTAAAAGTATTGCTTCAGGGAATTCAGACCCAACAGTCCTTGGAAAATCAATTGTGTTGACATCCTCATTTACTGGTGGACCAAGGTACATGAAACAAAACTACATGGATGCCATGGCTTTGTGTAGATGGTATGGTTGCCCAGATTTGTTTATTACAATGACTTGCAATGCTAACTGGCCAGAGATCGGACGTTTCATGCGAAAGCATAATTTAGCATCTTCGGATAGGCCTGATGTGATATCAAGAGTTTTTAAGCAAAAGCTGGACCTACTAACAAAGGATTTGAGGGACTTACGTTTATTCGGTCGTATGCAAGCACGTATGTTTCAAAACATCTTTTTATATACTATGCTACAGTCGTGTTATGTCATTAACATATGATTATATAAAACTTTTGTTTATTGAATTAACATGTTACATTTTGATGCAGTTGTATACACAGTTGAGTTTCAAAAAAGAGGACTTCCACACGCACACATATGTTTATTCTTGCATAAGGATGACAAGGTACCAAGCGCTGATCAAATTGACAAATACATTTCTGCCGAAATACCAGATAAGAACGATGATCCAGATTTGTACAAATTAGTATCCGATTTTATGATGCATGGTCCGTGCGGTTGTGATGACCCAAATCAAGCGTGTATGATCGATGAAAAATGTAGCAAGCATTTTCCAAAGAAATTCACTCAACGAAGTTCTGTTGACTCAGAAGGATATCCGGTTTATAGGAGACGTGACGACGGGAGATATGTTGAAAAGAGCGGAACTAAATTACACAACGGTTATGTAATTCCGTATAATGCTACACTCTTAAAACGTTACCAATGCCATATTAACGTTGAATGGTGTAACCAGACAGGGTCCATAAAATATTTGTTCAAATATATCAACAAAGGTCCTGATAGAGTGTCGGCACAGTTGTATGAACCTGTTACCATGGCAGATGGTACACAAGTACAAAAACCGGTTGATGAAATTAAAGCGTTCTATGATTGCAGATACCTATCGGCTTGTGAGGCGGCATGGAGAATATTTGGATTTGAGATACATTACAGATACCCTGCTGTTGAACGGCTATCGTTTCATTTGCCGGGGGAGCAACAGATTTTATATGACGAGAACTCAGATCTTGAAAGTGTTATTCACAAACCGTCAGTTGGACATAGTATGTTTGAAGGTTGGATGACAATGAATGAACTGTATCCGGCGGCACGTGAGCTAACTTACGCAGAATTTCCAACTAAGTTTGTGTGGAACGCGACTCAACGAAAATGGACATTTAGGAAGAAAGGAAAATCGATTGGTAGAATTCATAGTGTTCCAATTGCTACCGGCGATGCGTACTATTGTAGAATGTTACTAAATAGTGCAAAAGGATGTTTTAACCATGATCAAATAAAAAAGGTGAATGGTATTATATATCCTACTTTCAAAGAAGCTTGCTATGCAGCGGGTCTTTTAGAAGACGACAAGGAGTATGTTGATAGTATTAAAGACGCCGCACATTGGGCACCACCTGCGCAACTTCGAGACCTTTTTGTTACGTTGCTGTCTCAAAAAGAACTTACTATGCCGTTGACAGTTTGGTTACAAACATGGCACCTAATGGCCGACGATGTTCAACACAAAAGAAGACTATTACTAAAGATTCCAGGTTAGATTAAATACCTTTTTTAGTATGTAAATTTATGATTGCTTAAAACTAAACATATTACCACCATATGCTTTAATCCTTTAAGACTTAACTGTTTGTAGTCAAACATAAAATCATTCATAACTATTTAGTGATGTATTTTGTCAAGACATAATTCATCTTAAGTATACCTGCACGTGGTACGTAAATTAGACATTTAGACCAATATAGGATGGTTTAGTTATTATCATTAGTGAACTTATATCAAATGCAGTGCGTAATATCCGTTTTATGTAAAAATTATATTGGTATTTCACAACTCATAGGTAAACTGATGATTCCAGTCACGACTGTCTGTCGTATATTTACTGGAAACTAATCTGTGTCTAATTTTGTTAAAGCTGTATATAACAGTAACTAATATTATAGATTTTAATTAGTTTAATGTGTACTGCATCTTTTGTTACAGGTAAGACTTTCGTATAAGTGTTTTTCAATTTTTACAACAAATATGCAGAATTTATAGTTTTATACCTAATATAGGTTTATATTTAGTAAATATAACATGGTATAACACGTTTTAAAAACTATAATCTAATCTGTAATTTCTTTTATAAATAGATTGTACTTTTTTTCTAACAAAAAAACGCTATATATCTTATGTATGCAGATTTGATCATTTCTGATGAAGAAAAAAAAAATGTTTGTTTGTTCTACATCGAAAAACTTTTGCAATCACGAGGTTTTTCTTTAAAAGCTTGGCCAGAAATGCCATATCCGGATGATAGATACATAACAGACTTTGGGAATCGACTTATACATGACGAGACAGATTACAACCCTATACACTTACATGCTGAGTATGAACAGTTATACGGATCTTTAACCACTGAACAGAAAGGTGTCTACGACACAATAATGGGTTCTGTTGAAGCAGGTACTGGTGGAGTTTACTTTGTATACGGATATGGAGGAACAGGGAAAACGTTTTTATGGAAAACTCTTGCTGCCGGGATTAGAAGAAAAGGGGATATAGTATTAAATGTGGCATCCAGCGGTATTGCATCATTGCTAATGTCTGGTGGTAGAACTGCTCATTCAAGGTTCCATATTCCAATAAACGTTGACGAGACTTCCACTTGCTCAATTAGTCCAAATAGTGATTTGGGTGCATTATTAAAGAGATGTAAACTTATAATTTGGGATGAGGCACCAATGGCTAATAAGCTTTGTTTTGAAGCATTAGATCGTTCTTTGAGAGATATACTACGTAAGAGTAGATTTGAAAGGTGTGAAGAACCATTCGGGAATATGACTATGGTATTCGGTGGTGATTTTAGACAAATTTTACCTGTTGTTCCTAAAGGTTCACGACAAGACATTGTCAGTGCCTCTTTAAAGGAATCTTATTTGTGGGATCATTGTAAGGTTCTACGGTTAACCGCCAATATGAGGCTAACCGTGGGAGCACGACCCGAAGATGTGTCTGAGATACGCGAATTCGCTGATTGGATATTAAAAGTTGGAGACGGGGAACTTGGTGATCCTAATGACGGTGAGGTTGAAATAGATGTACCAGAAGAAATACGAGTGGATGAAAGTGATGACCCGGTAAAATCTATTGTCGATTTTACCTATCCAAACCTTTTGGATAATATTGACGACCCTGCATACTTCCAAGAAAAAGCTATTCTTGCTCCAACAAACGAAATTGTAGACAATATTAACGAGAAATTGTTGGAGAAATTCCCCGGAGAAGAAATGGTTTTCTTAAGTTGCGATAGCATAGATAAAACCGAACGTGGCGCTGCTATAGATCAGTCGGTTTTCTCTACAGAGTTTATTAATGGGTTGAAATTCTCAGGTGTTCCAAACCATAGAATCGCTTTAAAAGTTGGTGTTCCGGTAATGTTGTTGCGAAATATAGATCAAGCAAATGGTTTGTGTAATGGGACCAGACTCCAAGTTCTACATTTAACAAGAACTTCCATTAGTGCACAAATCATTAACGGAACAAACTTTGGAAAAAAAGTTATCATACCGAGGTTGAGAATTACACCGAGTGATAAACGTTTACCGGTAAAGATTGTAAGAAAGCAGCTTCCTTTGTCACTTTCTTTCGCAATGACTATAAACAAAAGTCAAGGCCAATCTCTTTCAAAAGTTGGTTTATATCTTCCACGACCTGTTTTCACCCATGGACAACTTTACGTTGCTGTTTCACGAGTAAAAAGCAAAAAGGGGTTGAAAGTTGTCGTTTGTGATGAGGATGGTAATATATCAAAGACTACTACCAACGTGGTGTACAAAGAAGTTCTTCACAATCTATGACCGATGTTCAACAAGTATGTTCATTTTATATTCATGCATTTTACTACATGTTTTGTCAATATTTCATTTTTTATCCAAGACATGTTTATCTAAAGACTAATTGCATTTTTATGCCAACATATAGGTGTTGATGCATTTGAATTTGCCAAACAACTACGCATGTATGGAAAACATCGTCTCACACTAAGATCATCAACTTTGGAATTGAAAAACGCATGGATATCTTTATTCTAATGTTTTCAAAAATAATAACATTATATCGTGTAATGATACATGTTTAGTCTCGGATTATTGATTGTTTCATATATGAATGCTTCATGGTTTACATTATTCATTGTGTATTTCTCTTAAACACTTCTTACAAATTTAATTTTCTAAGGTATCCCGTGATTCCACGGGTCTTTAAGCTAGTATCCTAATAAACCAAAATAAAATACAACCCCCTTAAACTTGAAAAATTAACAAAGTTACCTAAAATAATTCATGTGTACAATCGAATTATGCATGAGCATTAAAAATGTTTTAAAAACATTTCAAAATTCAACAACTTTTTTGACAAACCCGGATAGGCTGCGTAGCATTAATACTTCTTTAATGCATGAGCAGCTTTAAGCCCATATAATTTGGTTAAAAAAACAGTTTAAAGCCCATAACAAATAAAATATCTTAAATATAGATTTTAAAAATTAGTAACGCATGGTAAGTACAAATAAAAAACAATAATGTTTTTTTGCAAATATTATTATTCTTTTACAAAAAGGTAATTATTTTAATATGTTGCGTATAAAATAGATTCAAAGAACCGACGTTTTGTAATTTTAGACGTGTAAATGATAAAACAATTTTATTAAAAATTAAATTATGTAATCAATTATTATATAAAAGAGGGATGAAAGTTATTTTAAAGATATAAACAAGCTAAACGAATTTAAACAAAATTGAAAACAATAATTTAAATAAACTAAAAAATACAAATTATTTGAAAAAATTGAAGATAACAATTAATATATATTTTTAAACAAAATACAAATAAAGATTATTTAATAATAAAAAGCCATAAAAATTTGAATTTTAAAAACTGGTATTAAACTAATTTTAACAATTGATATTAAATAATTTACAAACTCTTTAAGCTTAAAACATTAAAAACATTTCCTAACATAGCTTAATTGTACAAGCAAACCATGCATGAATATTAAATGGGCATTAAAAAAGTTACCATATATAAAAGGAATTTAAGTATGGCTTTTTTTGTAAAAAAGCTTATAAATAGAAATATATGTTCGGATTGTAAGTAAAACTTTGCCATATAAATAATTTTATAAAAAAATCAATTTTTAGAAAAGAAAAATTATTATGTGTTTCAAATAAAATAAATCTAAAAAACCAATGTTTTTATAATTTAAAATTTTTAAATGTCATATAAATTAGATGAATAAATTTATTGTAAAAAAATTAAAAAGAAATAATAATTTTAAAGAAATTGAAAATAACTTTAAATACATATTTTTGAATAAAATATAAATTGTACAAAATATTACATAGTATTACATAAAGGATGAAAGAAAATTAGTTTAAAAAATTTTAAAAGAACAAATTATTTTAACAAATTGAAAATATATTTAATAAGGAAACACAATTACTTAAAACCGGTGTTATTTTTCTTTTTAAAAACACTACCATATTTAGCCAATCTTTTTCAAACCGCGTTAGAAAAAATTACTACACATTCAAGCATGCATAAAAAATGCATTTGACATGATACCATAATAAATCACTTTCTTACAAAGAAGTAATGCTTAATTTACAAATTTTGAATCGGTTTTTTTAGTTGTGTCATTAAACAACGAAAATTTTGGCCTATTTTTGTTATCTCATTAATCACATTAAAACCATTAATTAATTCATAATAGGTCTAATTCAAATTTCATTGACCTCTAATTGAATTTAATTCATAATTACATAAAAATTTAAATGCAATATTTCATCTAAAAAATAATAACGTGTTTTGAATTTGAAGCAAATTGATTTGGTGAGAATATTGGTTTTCAGGGTTTTTCTTACTCATATATAAACCCCATAAGTATGTGGTAAATTTTACACCAATAATTAGTCACACCTAATTCCAAACGATCAATATATAATGGCTACTTTTGTTGCATAATAATTTTGATATTGTCTATGTTGTTGTTTGTTTGCATCTTTTTAATTGTCAATGTTTTACAACTTTTTTTGTATGGGTTACTGACGTTTATGTTTAATTGTTTTGTGTGTTGTGTTTGTAGTGGCTGACGGTGGTAGAAGCTTATCCAAAACTTGAAGATAACTGATGAAGAAGAATTCTGGTAATAACATGAGACATGTAAGATCCAAAGAACATTTATTCTAAACAACATTTATTTTAAACAAAATTTGTACAATTCTTTTCACATTTTTATTATATTAAGAGTATATAAATTTGTAATCAGACCATCGCAAGTCTCTGCATTATTTTTTTCATCAAGTTGAATGAAACTTTTATTTTGTTTATTGTTTTAGTTGTTTAAAGTTTGATTCATTTGTTGTGCAAGTTAAGTGTAATAGAACATATACATATTTTTTTCTACTTTAAGTTCTGGTGGGTGTTTTTCTTTTTCCAT